>CM022947.1:73913834-74155240 GCA_012931725.1 Litsea cubeba
ATCCATATCCTATCAATCTGATTTGGAAATCCTCAATTTTGTGGATTTACAAACCGATACCTGTATAAAAGCCAACTGGTAATACAGCTTGCTTCCACTATATGTTAAAGGGTTACCACAGTTTAGAAATAATGCTTTCACAGGACAAAAGAACTTGAACGTTTAAAGCCATTAGAACATCCAATCATATAAATTAGCAAACTTAGAAAATCGCATTCCTCACAATAATCACTTTCGAATCAAATCTCCAAAGTAGCATTTCATAGCAACCTAGCATTCATGATAGTAATATTCTCAATGCTAACGATAGAATTCAGCATGTTTAATGATTTTACAAACACATGATCATTTAATACACCAACACAAGCCAGCAATTGTTTGAAAAATAGATATTTCACACATAATAGAATGATGTGCTATTAGAACATCAATTTGTTTTTAAGTCAGACATAGAAACAAAACGTTTGGGGACTACAAAATCAGAACAAAACTAGATATGGTAAAATAAAAAGTAACAGGTGCTTCAATCACCTCAGTACAACCTTTTGAACATATTCTCTAAGGGTGCCAAGTTGCAGAGGCAACAATTGCAAAAGAATCAATATCCAAGATAACTAGGATCTCCAATATACTCTGCAATCTTCTCTAAACGCACATTGAGCAATGCACAGTTTTCACCGGTTGTTTCACCGCGCGAGCCAGATCAGTATGAGCTATTCGAGAGGTTCCGTAAGAGGAAACCTTCAGAGTTTAGTGGATGTGGAGACCCAATGGAGGCAGATGCATGGATTATCGGGATGGAGCGGATCTTTAGGATGCTTCCGTGTACGGGCAGACAGCGAGTACAGCTAGTGACCTACATGTTCCAAGATGCAGCTGAGTTATGGTGGATGACAGTGAGAGCTCCTTATACAGACATGGACGATGCAGTAGCTTGGAAAACATTCAAAGAGCAGTTTCTTCAGAAGTTCATTCCAACACCCGTCAGATCTCAGAAGCTTCGGGAGTTTGAGCAACTCCTTTAGGAAGACATGACAGTTATTGTCACACCCCGAAACCGGGATCCTACAGTGATCCGATCTCGGGGAGCGTGATTTGGGGTTAATTAAAATTTTTTATTTCTCCCCAGGATCCACGTGTGTGAGGAAGGCAAAATTCCCAAACACATCAAAATATTTCGCGGAAGCTTACAAGGCATTGCGACCCAGAGTCCGTGGCCATTGGATTTCGCGTCGCACTCAACATATCAACGTAAAGCTGTCATAACAATACTCAGACTCAGATTGGAGCAAATCATAATATCAGAATATACAGAGCTGACAGTAACAGGTTAATCATTACCTGAACATATTCAAGTTACAAATTAACAAGTGCATTAATTACATTCCCAAGATAAAGGCTAACAAAAGCCGTACAAAATATCAAGCTAAGAATAAATACTACCCAAGTGTGTAACGTAACTTCGGAGTCAAGCATGACGTCTATATGACATCGCTGACACAACAAGCCTGCAAAACTCGTGACTCAAAAGCCAACTGCACACGAACTAGCTCAAGACGATGACCTGCTACCTAGAGCACCAAAGTGTAGAATATCAAACACGACGGTCTAGCAGGTGATCAATTTAGGCAAGAGCATAAACAAAAACCAAAGCTTAAAAGGAAAAAATTGCTTAAAACATTTTACTGAGCTTGAAACATATTTGCAAGGTTTAAAACAATGCATGAACAAGATGCTTATCAAGAAAACACGATTCCATGAATGATATACGAAACAAAACTAACATGAATACATATAATATCATGAATAGTAATCCACAAAGAGCTCATCCTTTCTCCATCATTCATGGTGATTAGAGCAAGCACGCACAACAAGCAGACACGCAAGAACACGAACCCACGCTACACGAGGTAAATGGGAAAACCGGCCACAGAACCGGAACACGCACGATGTGTATAAAATACACGACTAGTCTGCAGACAGTCTACAAGTTTAAGGAGCCCCGGATAGTGGATCAGACTGAAGGGGCGGTCCAAGCTCAGTGGTATTTACTTAAGTTTATGAATGCACGAGACAAAATATACTTGCGAGACAAATCACACAAAAAAGGGGAAAACTACTTGTCAGGCTAGTAGAAACTCGCCGTTTGAAGCCCGAGGTTGACACGCTTCGCCCCATGGTTAAGGGTGCCGCCCGAACCGAGTTCTTATATTTCCCTCATCGACCACAGAAGGTGGACGATGCAAGCAAGACAAGACACGATAGTATGAGCTAGTAACATGTCAAAAACACGAAAGTAGTCCCCTCGTTTATTCTTAAAACAAATCCTCGGATAAACTTGTACTTGAAAATTTCAAAACGAGATCATGACTATTTTTTCTTAAATCGGTTTCTCAAACGAACTTGTACTTAGAAATTTAAAACAATGCACGATGACATTCATAATATCAAAACTAAAGTTCGAAAATGACTCTTGAAACAAATCTTGAATAAGCTTATACTTGAAATTCAAACAAGAGTACGATGATATTCTTTAAATTAAAACCGAGGTTCGAAAACAAGTCCTTCAAGCATATGTTATGACCATTCATTGACCTTTGTGGAGTTGAAACCCAAATACAGGAAAATAAAATGGATTGGTGCCCCCGAAGTTTAAAAAGGTTTATCAGATTTCACATGCACAATGTCAAGTTAAAGGCCCTTAACATAGTCTAGTTTTCATTTCAGAAGAAATCCATCAAAACAGTGCCTTTTTGCAAGCCTCGGTCAGCCCTCGGTCAGTTGTCGGCTGACCGACAACTGACCGTCAGCTGACCGACAGTCCTGGGTGAAAAATGATGCTCTTTGGAAAACGGACGGACAGATTTGTCGGTTAGCCGCGAGCTGACTGATGGATTTTTCTGTCAAAATGTTGCTCTCGGGAATTGGAACCGACAGCTGACCGACTCCTGACCGACAATGCAAGGACAGTGCATTTCGGTTCAGATTTTTACATTTTTCTTCCCTCATTCCTTCTCATTTCTGAACCACCTGTACTCCCCAAGCCACCATGCTTTCCAAGGGACAATTTTAAACATTTTAAACCATCCATAACACAATTTAAACCTTTAAATCATCAAATTATTTACTATCAAATCATGATATTAAACACCTTCTAACATTAAACAAAGTACAAGCTTCCAAATCAAGACAAAACTTCAAAATTAGAAGATGATTAGTAAACATGCTTGGAAAATGCTTGAGCAAGCTAAGTAAGATTCAAGCATAATATGGAATGGAAAAGCTTAGTAATGAGGACAACATTTTCCAAAAGCAATATGTCCTAAATCACACATACAACATAAAAATCCAAAATGATTACTTGCCTTGGCCAAAAGCTAATCAAAACTCTCACAATTCCAACCCAAGAGAAGAGCCACGAAAAATACACAAAAACCCCCAAAAAGAGCACACAAAATCACTATTTTGGTCACTAAAAACCCCCCATTTCGAAAATGGGTTTGAAAGTTAGGGGAAGGGCTTCCTAAGGAGTTAAAAAGACTCCATTAAAGAGGTGGTTTCAAGCTCCTACCTGTAGCTAGCTGAACAAGAAAGAACCAGCTGGGAGATGAAGAAAAATTGCAGGGATTTGTCCAAAAACGTGCCCAGCTGAAGCTTGAGATGAGAGGAAGAGAATGGTGAAATCGGATTTGAGATTGGAGCTTCCTAGCCTTAGATCCAAGAGAAACAAGCTCGAGGAAGAAGAGGGTTTTCTCTTCCCAGCCCTAAGTCAAGAAGTTGCAGGAAAATGGATTGTGAACATGGGTGAGGAGGAAGATAACCTAAGCAGCTTGAAAATGGGGCCCATTAAGCTGAAACTTAAAATGGCTAAAACATGGTCTTGCGGGCCCCGAACGAGATCGACGAAGAAGACAAAATCGATCGTTGAATTATCTAGTTTCCAAAACGTATATTTTTCCTAATTTCTGAAATTTTCAAAATTCAGGTACATATTTAGTGTAAAATGTCATTTTTTGCCCTTTTTCTCGAAAAATGTAATTTCTGAGTCTCAAATCCAAACGGATAAAACATGAGAGTTGTTAAGATCGATAAAATGAGTCAAAAGGAATAAAAATTAGAGTTTTTAGAAATCAAGAATAATTTATCACAAAAATACATTTCACAAAGGCCGGGTCAAACCAAAGTCAACGGTCCTTAAAATCTAAGAAAAATCTATCAAATTCAAAAACAAAGTCAAACCCACTACTAATCTTACTCAAAAAGCAAAAAGCACATTTAAAATAACACTAAACCCAAAAATTGGGGGTCGGGGTCTTACAATTATTGAGTATGAGGCACAATTCATTCGTTTATCTCGATTCACCAAAAGTCTTATCAGTGTAGAATCAGAGAAGATCAGACGCTTCATAGACGGCCTTCGAGCAAACATCCAATTGCACATGACTCCTATAGAGCTCCCCACGTATGAGGCTTATGTGGAAAGGGCGATATGGGTGGAGAACGCTCTTCACAGGGTAGCCTTAGCCCAGCAGAGAGCTTTCAAGAAGACGAGGATGATGCAAACGTATCCAAAAGAGGATGAAGATGAGGCAGTCCAAGGTGATGAGCAACTGTGGATTGACTGGGAGTTTCAGCAGAGTCAGCAGCGCTATAGCAGAGGCTGTGAGACCAGTGAGCATCGGAGACGGTCAGGAGCATGCTATGTGTGTGGGAACTTTAGACACAAGGCTCGCAACTATCCAAGGAAGAGGAACCGTACTTCAGGACTCCACCAGCAGACTCAGATACTTCCAATACCTGAGATTCTCACTAGTACAGCACTCGAGGTGCAGCCTATTCAGCCGTGGCCCCTATACCCACAGACACAGGATCAGTTTCAGTTTCAGCAAGCTAGGGATTATCCAAATAGTTCTGCAGCACTTCTGATTGGTGAGAGACATCAGCCTAATTTCCCTACCGAGCAGTGACTCTGAGATCAACCTTCTCGGAGGTTTGTTGTATCTCTTATGGTTGGTGTGCTTAGATCCCTTGTTGTTGTCGTGCTTAAAATCCTTGTAATGTGTGTGTTCTTATAATTGTGTGAATGATTAATTGTTGCTTCTTAGATAGCCCAATGTCCCATTTAGGAGTGAGGGGTATGTAATACCCCGAGTTGTCCTTTTTAGAGTCGGGAATTGTGAGACATCCCGAGATAGTTCTTTAGGAGTGAAGGGTGTGTGACACCCCGAGTTACCCTTTTAACAGCTCAAGGTGAATGATGCCTGGGCTAGCCTTTTTAGTTAGTAGTGTGGAGCTGAGAGACCCCAAGCTATCCTTCCTTTAGATGTGAGAGGTGTGCGGCACCTCTGGTCAATCCTTTTTTAGTCAAAGGAGTAGGACACCCAGTGTTAGTTCTATTAGAAGTGAGGAATGCAAGACACTCTGAGTCAAATCTTAGGAGTAGGGTGTTAAACACCCCAGGTTGTTCCTTAGGAGTGAGGGGTGTGCAACACCCCTAGTTAACCCTTTTAGTACCCGAGGGGTGAGATACCTCGGACTAGTCCTTTAGAAGTAAGGAGAGTGTGATACACCCTAGTTGTTCATTTGAGTTTGTGTGAGACACCCATAGTTAGTTCCTAGGAGTGAGGGGTGTGCGATACCCCTAGTCGGACCTTTTGGAGTTTAGATTGTGAGATACCCTGAACAGGGCAGAGTTAAGAAGCTGACCTTGTTAGAAAACCAGAATGTTAGATATCCAGATCCCATCAACCTATTAGATGAGGTCTAGTATTCTAGAGTGTTAGAGGGTAAACATTGTTTGTCTTGTTAGCCGTCTGTTAGTATCCCAAAGTGTAAGAAGGCTAGATTTTGCTACATTACCAGTTGTTGATTGTAACTTGTATTACTGTTTTACTACTTGTTGATTGTAGTGTGTATTATTATTTAACTAGTTGTTGTTTGTAACCTATTTTGTTAGAATAATAGTTCTAGTATCCCTCCTAGTTAAGACTAGCAATTCTGAGTGTTAACTGGACAGTTTAACTCCGATTCTTCATAGTTGGTTATAGTAGAGACCTTAGAAGTTTAGAAATAGTTATTTTGTATTTGGGAACCAAATGAGTTTTAGGAGTAAGGAATGTGAGGACCCGTTCCTAGAAATACCTAGTGGGACCCAATTTGACCAAGTCAACCATATGTTATCCTATTTAATCGGTGCTTAGCTTGAGTAGTTAGTAATTCCCATTAATTAAGCCTAGTTTATAAGGTTAGGACCCTTGTGAGATTAATAGTGGTCCCATAGATTTAATTAGCCAATTCGAGACCTTGGTTGTAATCCTAATTATAGATGGGCTTCCCTTAGAGAGTTGTGCATTTAACCTTAAAATGACCCAACTACCCATAGCCTAACCCATTAACCCATTAATTATATGAGGACACTCTAGTTTTTCCTACCCCACATTTCCCTCCTTTTTAGAAATTCCAATACCTTAAATGACCTTAGCCTCCTTTATTCTCTACCAAGTAAACATGGGCGCTTTTGTCATAATAATTAACCTACCTTTATTGCTCTTAGGCTCCTTTATTCACAACCACTCATTTGAGGATACTTTAGTCATTATATGAAAATACCTATACCACCATAGTCCTTATCCTTTATTTCTATTAGCCACCAAGGACCCTTTAGTCATTCTATTTTAACATTCCCTAAATACCCTCATCCTTATCCTAAACTTACACTAGCAAGAGAGGGCACCTTGGACATTCTCCATCCCGCCAACTCCTATAAAAGAAACCTACTACAACCATCTCAAACATTCCTACACTATCTTCCTCTCATTTCACTACAATTCCCTCCTAGATCTCTCTCTCTCTAAGTTAAGGTAATCTCTTTCCCCCTTTTCATTTCCTCGTAAAATAGTCATTTCTCTTAGATTTCCCTTTCTTATGCATTTCTCTCTTTGGGAATGGGTGTAGAGATTGTAGATCCAGCTGTGGGAGTGATCTTAGAGCTATTGGAGTGGAGCCCAAGCTATTTGAGGAGTTTTCTTCCTAATTTGTTAAGTAGACATGCTTAGATTTCCTAATTTGGTTAATTAACATGCTTAGATTGCTAATTACTATCTTGAATGAATATATAAATTGATTTATGTGTTTGGATGATTGTATGGATGCTATGTGGAGTAGATCTTTCTCTTTCTAAGCCTTTTTATGTGTATTTGGCCATTGATGGATGAGAATCCCCCATTTGGAAGATCAATGGCCCATTGGTGATGAGATCATGATGTGGGAGGTGCGTTTGATGTATGGAAGTGATTAGTGAAGATCTGGGATCCATTTGATGGGGTTTTGAAGAAAATGGAAGATGACAGAATCTTAAAAATATGATTTTCGTGTGTACCCGGTCGACCGAGCACACAGTGGACTAACCCTCAACTGGGAGCTGAAATCACCCACAGGGTACCTGACCCAGTGTACCCGGTCGACCGACCACACTGAGAAATCTCTCACCTGCCAAATGTTTGTTATAATGTCCGCAGTATACTGGGTCGACCGGGGGACCCTCCAGGTCGACCGAGGACACTACAAACTGTGATTTCTGCTTCCCAGTTATCTGTTCCTTTCCACAGAGTACTAGGTCGACCCATGGACCCATGATGTCGACCCGGTACACTGTAAACAGTGATTTTCCAAATTGAGTTTCCTTTCATGATCTGATCATGTATGGGCCCCATTGACCTTCCATTTGGAATGTTTGGGATACGCTAGACACGAGTCAAGGGCCGGGCTTAACATTGACCCGTGTAGCCATCTAAGTAGGGTCTTAGGTTGTAAAACAGAACCTGATTCAAGGGTTATGGATGTCTTATGATGCTAAATACCTACAGGAACACCAAGGATACTTAATAAGCATCTGGGACTCCGTGATCACTGTCTTAGGTGAAGTGGGACCCTGGACCTGAATAGAGGGGCAGCGGTCATCGATGGATTTGTGATATGCAGTACGTATGTTGATGAAATGGACACTAAGGCTAGCTGGTAGATCCAAACCTTGGATGTAGGCCTTGCGAGGTACTATAAATCAAGGCATTACACTTAGGCTCTGATCCATGATTACGGTCCGTATTGGATGAGATGTCAGGACATGGCACTTGAAGTCCTGAGCGGTAATATTGGGAACTTAACGGTAGATACTGATAGATGGAGTGTATATTGAGATAATACTAATTAACCATATAGAGAAGCGGAGTTTACAATGATATGCATTATTAACTGTTGGGAACCACAAGGATGGATTAGCTATACCCGAACTCCGTGCCTCTTACCATTGACTATTATCATCTCATATTAAGGATAATAAGGCTATCTAGTTCGGAGTACCCCCACTTAGTGATCTGTAGATTTGTGGTTGTATGATTGGTCTGCCGAGGGTTATGATGCCGGCATGGACATTGATATTGATTACTTTGCCGAGGGTTATGATGTCGTCATGGACATTGATATTGTGATGTGATTGACACAGTATATTAGATATCGCGATCACTGAGAGGGGGGGGGTGAATCAGTGATTCTTTAAAAACAGGTCCAATTTAACAACAAAAGCAAATCAAATCACACAATGACACCAGATTTAACGTGGTTCACTGAAAGGCTACGTCCACGGTTCAAAGACTGTCCGAACACCAATCCGGGACAGATCTGAATCTATTTAGTCGCACCAACGACAAAGAGCACCAACCCTTAGTTTCAGATAGCACCAACTATCTAGGAAGCACCTACTCCCTTGAGTTTCAGATAGCACCAACTATCTAGGAAGCACCGACTCCCTTTACAATTTATCTGCACCAACAGATAGGATCACCAAACCCCAGACACCAAGCACCAACTTGATGTTCTACAGAATAAGAATAGAAACCTTTTTCTATAGACCTTCCCCTCTACAATCTCTCTCTCTCAATCCCTTACAAATTGAAATTAAAGCATAAACAAAGAGACACTTATCTTATGGACGAAACATCATCTTCAAGAGCACATCCTCGTCCACACTTGCTGTAGAAACTTCTGATAATTCCGCACACAGCAACAGCAACAGCACTCTCTTCTCTCTTCTCTTCTCTCTTTTCTTCTCTTCTTTCTTTCTTGGTGTCCTCTTAAAAACGAACCAAACATGCCTTTATATAGGTTATGACAACCCTTAAGAGTGTTCAAAATAGGCTACAATTCGTTTAGAAAGAGTCCCAAACGTAATAGATGAGTTTCCTGAATTTTCGTGCAAGACTTCTGTTTCTGCGCAACTCTGTCTCCCGTGCTCGGTCGACATCCTGTGTTGCTCGGTCGACATCATACACAGTCTGGAAACAGACAACTGACATGCTCGATCGACATCCTGGGGTCCCGGTCGACCGAAGACACACTGTGTCACGAAAATAACTGGGAGCTACCTGAAACTTTTTCTGCAGGTTTCTCTTGCTCGGTCGACCGCATGAGGTGCCCGGTCGACCGCACACTCTGCTTCAGGAATTCTGAATTCCTGAACTGTTTCAATTCTGATTCTTCTTTTAAGCTCTATCAACACCAGCCTATTGTCATCATGCTTGTGACAATGTGTTGACAATAATTCCAACTCAAAACAATACTTGAGATATTAATTTCTTCAATTCTTCAAAGGACTTCTCAAGTCATCTCAAATTCCAACAATCTCCCCCTTTGGAATTGTTGGCAACACTATTGGAACTTCAACACTTGAAACACGTTTAAACTAGTTGATCTTCATGAAGCTTCTTCAGAACCATAGTCTCCCCCTGTCTTTTTTAAAAAATCAATCAAGATCTCTAACACTCTTGATACCAATCTCCCCAAAGTTATCATAGCATAACTTCTTCTAGCATAGCTTTCTCCTAGCTTAAGTCTTTCTCCCCCTTTGACAACAAGTCCAAAGGGACCAACGAAGGAGCGAATAGGATATTCAAGGAATACTTTGCTCCCCCTTTCAAGCACAACTCCTAAGGATTAGGAGAGTGAGTAACTCCTAATTTTTTTCGAAGATACTCGAAGACTTCTTTTGGCAGAGGTTTTGTGAAGATATCAGCAACTTGCTCAGTAGTTGGGACATATTCCAACTTTACCTCACCATCTGCAACCTTTTCCTTGAGAAAGTGATAGCGAATTGCTACATGCTTCGTTCTAGAATGTTGAACAGGATTCTTGGAGATGTGAATTGCACTTGTGTTGTCACAGAGGATCGGCGTAGGATCCGTTGTCGGAACTCCTAGATCAGAGAGCATTTGCCGCATCCATAACACTTGCGTACAACAAGTTGCCGCTGCAATATATTCCGCTTCCGCTGTAGAAAGGGATACTGAATCTTGTTTCTTACTGTGCCATGCCACCAACCTTTCACCGAGATAGAATGCACCGCCGCTTGTACTCTTGCGATCATCTATACAACCAGCCCAATCGGCGTCAGAGTATGCAACAAGAGTAAAGGATTTGCCTTCAGGATACCAAATGCCAAGCTCCATGGTACCTTTCAGATATCGAAATATCATTTTTACTGCTGTAAGGTGCGTCTCAATTGGTGATGCTTGAAATCGAGCCACCATACATACTGCTTACAGAAGATCCGGTCTTGTAGCAGTCAAATAAAGCAAGCTTCCTATCATAGAACGATAAGTGGTGTGATCAACGGACGAACCCTTATCATCTTTGCTTAGCTTTGTGTTCGTTGTCATTGGTGTGCTCACTGGCTTGCTGTCTTCCATGTTAAAACGCTTCAGCATTTCCTTGATGTATTTCATCTGTGATATGAAGATACCATGTTTCAGCTGCTGAACTTGTAAACCAAGGAAGAACTTTAGTTCTCCAAGCATTGACATCTCAAATTCTTTCTTCATCTCTTCAGCAAAATTCCTGCACATTTCTTCATCGTTGCCACCAAAGATTATGTCATCGACATAAACAATAACAACTAGCTGTTTGCTCAACTCTGTTTTGACATAAAGATTGCTATCAACCAGTCCTTTTCCAAAACCGATCTTGCGGAGATATAGGTCCAGCCTTGCATACCACGCCCTTGGCGCTTGTTTCAGCCCATAAAGAGCCTTTTTCAACTTGCACACTAGGTCTGAATTTTTGCTAATAGTAAAACCATCAGGTTGCTCAATGTAGACCTCTTCTTCAAGTAATCCATTCAAGAAGGCTGACTTTACATCCATCTGAAATACCTTGAAGGTTTTGTATGCAGCCAATGCAAGAAACATACGAATGGCTTCCAGACGAGCCACCGGTGCAAAGGTCTCTTCAAAATCTATGCCTTCAACTTGAGCATAGCCTTTACAAACCAACCTTGCTTTGTTTCGTATGACCTGACCATCTTCATTCAGCTTATTCCGAAAGACCCATTTAGTACCAATAACATTCTTATCGGTAGGTCTAGAGACTAGTTCCCATGTGGAGTTCTTCTCAATTTGCTCCAACTCCTCATGCATAGCTTTCAACCAACTTTCATCGAGACTGGCTTCAGCCACAGTCTTGGGTTCAATGGTGGACACAAGTGAGTAATTGCTAACTACACTTTGTCTTGTTTTAACACCGACCTCAGGATCTCCAATGATTTGATCCTTAGGGTGTTGCTCTACCCAAGTGCTTTTCTTTCTAGGTGTAGCATCCTCTGAGTCATCCTTTGATTTCTCAGAATCATTAGGTTTAGCTACTTCATCATCAATTTCACTTGAGTCCTCATAAACGGGACTATCATAATGAGTTCCTTTCTTTGATTCATAGTTTTCATCAATTCTAACATCAGCACTTTCTATGATTTTTCTGGTCCTTTTGTTAAGACATCTGTAAGCCTTACTAGATGAGGAATAACCCAGAAATATACCTTCATCAGCTCTTTCATCAAATTTGCCCGGATTTTGTTCAAGACGCTTGATGTAACACTTGCTACCGAAGACTCTGAAGTGCTTGACTGTTGCTTTTCGCCCAAACCATAGCTCATAAGGAGTTTTGTCTTCATGTGGCCTGATCAAGCATCGATTCTGAATGTATACAGCCGTATGGATTGCCTCCTTCCAGTATTTGTCAGCTAGCTTGCTCTCAGATAGCATTGTACGAGCCATCTCTTGAACGGTGCGATTTTTCCGTTCCACAACTCCATTTTGTTGTGGAGTTCTAGGGGCTGAATACTGTCTTTGAATGCCATGGTGCTCACAATAGTTAGTGAACTCTTCAGATGTGAATTCACCGCCTCGATCAGACCTTAAAATCTTGATACGTTTTCCAAGCATATTTTCAACCTGTGCTTTAAACACTTTAAAACGATCAAGTGCTTGATGTTTATGCTTAAGAAACAATACCCATGTCATACGAGTATAATCATCAATGCATAACATAAAATACTTATCTCCATTGGTGCTTTGAGTTCGCATCGGTCCACAGAGATCAGTGTGCACTAGCTCAAGAGGTTTCTTTGAATGATGCTCCTTTGACTTGAACATTACCCTCGTTTGCTTTCCCTTTTGACACGAATCGCAAATGGGGTTGGAAGGCTTTTCAACTGTAGACATACCTCTGACAGCCTTTGAATTGCAAATCTTTGACATGTTATCAAAGTTTAGATGCCCAAGGCGTTTGTGCCACAACCAACTTTCCTCTGTCCGACTCATCAAGCAAGTCTTTTCAGCTCCATCTGACAATGTATAGAGATTTCCAGCAGTCCTAGATCCAGTAGCCACTGTTTTGCCGTTGCTACACTTCTTGATAGCAAAACCATTCTTAGTGAAGACAACTTCGTGGCCTTTGTCACAGATCTGGCTCACACTAAGCAAGTTGTGTCTCAGTCCAGACACATATAAGACCTCGTCTGATCTGATCTTGTTTGCCTTTAGCTGAACAACACCTTTTCCGCAGATTTTGGCACCATCATTGTTACCAAACTTTACTGATCCGCCTTCATAGTGCTGTAATTTGACGAATTTTTCTTTATCACCTGTCATATGGCTTGAACAACCACTATCAAGGACCCATGGTGCTGTCTTCTTTTGTGCATTAAATGCCGTTTGCACAATGAGAGATTCTTTGGAATTACCTTCCCTTTTCTTTGCCCTCCATGCCTTAACTAACTTGGGTTTCTTTTCAATCTCAAATTGGTTAGCAATAGGCAACCTACAATCCCTAGCCAAGTGTCCATAATTATGACACATATAGCACTCAATTTTGTGGCTGTTTAGGATTGAAAAAGGATTCCTAGTCACAAGTGGGCTGTTTCTAACATAGAATTTGCAATCAGCTCTTTTATGTCCATATCTATTACAATGATAGCAATAACCATAGAATCTGAACATTCTTCCTTTCTTAGGTGGCTGGTTAAACTTCACAAACCTTTTCTTGTTGAACATCTCAATATTAGGCTGAATTTGATGCTTTGTAGCTTTGAGAGGTATAGCACTTTGTTTCATAAACGAAGAAGATGCAGCTTTAGAGGACTCTCCGATTTCAAATCCAATACCAAATTTATTGTGGAAGGGCTTTTGAACTTTCAGAATTTCATTAAGTTTCATTGTACCTTCAATCACTTGGAGTGCTTTGAGTTTTCGGCTATTTTCCAAGTTTTCAGCCTTTGCTCTAGCGATTTCAGTATCAAGTTTCATAGCCTCTTCCTTTTTGATATTTATTTGATTTTGAAGGACTTCCACCATTCTTTTATATTCTTCAACTTGAGTTTTCAAAGCAATAATTGAACTTTCAGATTCATGAAGAAGTTTCAGATTTTTCTTACTTGTTTTTCGTTCCATGCTAAGCTCCTCAAGTGCGGCAATGAGTTCTTCTTCGAGATTGACCTCAGCCTCCTCTTCCTCTTCCGGCTCTTGCTCCTCTTCTTCTTCAACGGTAACCATGAAGAGAGCTTCAGTTGCCTCGGCTGATTCATCATCGTCTGAAGTTTCAGACGTGCTGTCATTATATTGACTGATGAAGCTTTTTGCTTTGCCCCTCTTTCTGAAATTTTTCTTCCACTTACTCTTATCGACATAAGAGTCTTCATCATTATTTTCTTTCAGCGGACACTTCGCAGCAAAGTGACCAACACCGCCACAATTGAAGCATTTAAAGGGTAGCTTCCCTTTGTACTTTCCATTGCTTCCTTTCTTCAGCTTTCTAACAAATTGAGCCTCAAGCTCATCATCATCAGTATCAGAATCATGACCACCAGTCTCTTTTCCCTTTTTCTGAACTTTGAAGGCCGCTTCTCTATCAGATGAAGACGTCTTACCTATGCGCATCTCATAGGCAGTGAGTGAACCATGCAACTCATCCATGGAAAATTCATTCAGATCCTTGGCTTCTTCTATGGCTGAGACTTTTGAATCAAACCGGGGAAGAAGAGATCTTAGAACCTTTTTTACGATGACTGGTTCTTTAATCTCCTCCCCTAGTCCACGAATGTCATTCGTGACTTCATTCACTCGTTGCAAATATGAGTCAACATTCTCGCTTTCCTCCATGCGAAGAGATTCAAATTGAGAGCGATGGGTTTGCAATTTTGCTTCTTTCATCTTCTCATCTCCTTCATAAATGCTTTTCAACTTGTCCCATATTTCCTTGGCTGTTTTGCATGCAATTACTTTGACTAGCTCGCTGTCCACAAGGCCACTAAAGAGTGCATTCTGCGCCTTTGAGTCGTTGTCTGCTAACTTCTTCGTTGCAGCATCATTGGGTACAATGGCAATATTGTAACCGACTCTGACAGTCTCCCAGACATCATAGCCAAGTGACTTAATGAAAGCCTGCATTCTGATCTTCCAGAAGGAGTAATTAGAACCATCAAACAAAGGTGCTTTCTTATTCCCTGTATTGGTTGCCATGTGATTTGACAAGAGATCACCCTTAGCGTGTTAAGCTTTTCAAGGGAGCCTTACGCTCTGATACCAATTGTTAGATATCGCGATCACTGAGAGGGGGGGGTGAATCAGTGATTCTTTAAAAACAGGTCCAATTTAACAATAAAAGCAAATCAAATCACACAATGACACCAGATTTAACGTGGTTCACTGAAAGGCTACGTCCACGGTTCAAAGACTGTCCGAACACCGATCCGGAACAGGTCTGAATCTATTTAGTCGCACCAACGACAAAGAGCACCAACCCTTAGTTTCAGATAGCACCAACTATCTAGGAAGCACCTACTCCCTTGAGTTTCAGATAGCACCAACTATCTAGGAAGCACCGACTCCCTTTACAATTTATCTGCACCAACAGATAGGATCACCAAACCCCAGACACCAAGCACCAACTTGATGTTCTACAGAATAAGAATAGAAACCTTTTTCTATAGACCTTCCCCTCTACAATCTCTCTCTCTCTCAATCCCTTACAAATTGAAATTAAAGCATAAACAGAGAGACACTTATCTTATGGACGAAACATCACCTTCAAGAGCACATCCTCGTCCACACTTGCTGTAGAAACTTCTGATAATTCTGCACACAGCAACAGCAACAGCACTTTCTTCTCTCTTCTCTTCTCTCTTTTCTTCTCTTCTTTCTTTCTTGGTGTCCTCTTAAAAACGAACCAAGCATGCCTTTATATAGGTTATGACAACCCTTAAGAGTGTTCAAAATAGGCTACAATTCATTTAGAAAGAGTCCCAAACGTAATAGATGAGTTTCCTGAATTTTCGTGCAAGACTTCTGTTTCTGCGCAACTCTGTCTTCCCGTGCTCAGTCGACATCCTGTGTTGCTCGGTCGACATCATACACTGTCTGGAAACAGACAACTAACATGCTCGGTCGACATCCTGGGGTCCCGGTCGACCGAAGACACACTGTGTCACGAAAATAACTGGGAGCTACCTGAAACTTTTTCTGCAGGTTTCTCTTGCTCGGTCGACCGCATGAGGTGCCCGGTCGACCGCACACTCTGCTTCAGGAATTCTGAATTCCTGAACTGTTTCAATTCTGATTCTTCTTTTAAGCTCTATCAACACCAGCCTATTGTCATCATGCTTGTGACAATGTGTTGGCAATAATTCCAACTCAAAACAATACTTTGAGATATTAATTTCTTCAATTCTTCAAAGGACTTCTCAAGTCATCTCAAATTCCAACACAGTAGGTACCAGGTGTGGGTGGGGTACTGAGACCGCCGGCGCTCGGACCGGGTGTATGGATGGACGGTGATATTGATCTAGCACGTAAGTCCAATGACTGGGTCATGGTCGTGGCTATGGATGTTGTTGGTTGAGATAGCACGTAAGACCAATGACTGGGACTTGGCCGTGGCTATGGACATTGATGGATTATTGTACGCTCCTATTCGACGTGACGGCAGCTGTGGGTGGCTATGACCCCCATGGTTGGTGTGCTGAAATTAAATTTTGATGGCAGCTCCTTGGGAAATCCAGGAATGGCTGGTGTTGGGGGTGTCATTTGCAATGAAGGAGGTACCATTTTTCTCTATTACTCGGGTCCAGCGGGAGAGTGCTCAAATAACAAAGCAAATATAACATCCCTTAACATAGGTCTTCAAGAAGCATCTAGGTTTGGCAATCAGCAGTTAATCATCGAGGGACAGTGGCGGACCCAAGATTTTTATTTAGGTGGGGAGGACAATGGTCAATTGAAAATGTCAAAATCAATACCAACTAGTAATAATCTCCACTTATTACATGGTTTACATATATGATTTTTTATTTTTATTTTTATCTTTTGGCAAATTAAGTATAAAGAACTCATGTCCTATTACTAACACTCAATTCCTACATAATCTTTGTAACTACAATACTCATCTTCTCAAGGAAGCCTTTTATTCAAACTTGTGGGAAGAGAATTAAATTAGCAACCACCAACAATAATAATAATAAAAAGGACTATAGAGAACTTCAATGAAGTAATCATTATCATATGAAAATAATGCCTCTTTGATTGTTTCCTTAATTAAGCTCCTAAGAGTTCATCTATCATACTAATCCAAATGAGACTAGCATATTCATAAACATCACATTGTGTTAAAAAAAACAAAATTAAAAAAAAACCTATCAAGAAAGCAAAAGGAAAGAAACTAAAATTCAAGACTCTGCACATAAATCAAACAAAATCCAAGGTGGGACGTTTTAGGGGAAAACTGGAGTATTGGATTATAGTCATTGAGAAAAAATAAAAAATAATAAAATATAAATTATGAAAAAGCAAAGAATCCAAAACTCAAAAGCACAAAAAATACATCAATAATAAATCAAATGCCATTAACACAAGCATCATATTAGCAAAAACTAAAAGAAGAATAAAAAAGAATAATAACATTATATGAGCCAAATATCCCAATAGAGAGAATGAGCTATAAGACCAAAATGCAACCAAACCACCAAAACGACTTGCATATGAATGGTTTCAATGTATGTGGTGTGCGTTTGTAAAAGACATCAGCTCTGTTTGTGTGTAAAAATAGTGGCATACATTTGCAAGAAAAGAAACACAAATAAGAGATTCAGTTCATTGAATCGATTTGGAAGAAGGCATTTTATGCCAATATTTATTTGATTCAAAGGTAGAAATCTCATCACTAGCCCTTATTTGTATATATAGAGAGAGTGGTGTTTTTGGTGAATCTAGGTGAAAAGGAAAAAAGAGAAACAAGAATCATAGAACAAAGAAGTGATTGAGAGAAGAGAGACTGCAAACATTTATGTCGTGCAATTGTGTAGAAGCCGGACTTCTTGAGCCTGAAGTGGAAGAGTAAGAATGATTGAGTGGAGGGTTGTTGAGGTTTTTCATTTGGGAGATCTTTGAGAATGAGACTAGAAAACTATTATTTTTTCAGACCTAAGGTGGCCAACCCCTTTACTAGAATGGAGCATGGACCATCTAAACATGCAAACTTTAGGCATTTTTGGATGTGACCTGGGGTGACCACCCTAGGTGTGGATAATGTAGGTCAACCCCTGTCTAAAAGAGTGAACCAAGATCCAACCCGTTGAAATTGTTCATAATCTCAGGTGCAGCTATGGGACGGAATTTCAACCATTGGATCATCACTAACTCGAGATATGTGCAGAAGGAAAAGAGCCATTGGATAGTATTTTTGGGTTATGTGGGCCCCAAACACAAGATCCAAACCGTTAGATTTCTTTAGAATGCTGAACACGACTATGTGTTCAATTTTCAAGGCTTGATACCTTGTGAATCTCGAGATATTTGCAAAACAATATCGGTCATTGATGTAACGTGCTCAATTTTGAATTAGCCCATAAGTAGTCATGTTTTTCTTTTTTAAAAAAAAAAACAATTATTCATGGGATAGTAAATCATGATCAAAACTGTTGAAAACGGGTATGTGACCAAATTCTGGTTGTTGGATCATCACTAATCTCAGTATGTGAAAAAAAGTGAGCAATTTCATAGTAATATCTGAATTATGTGGGCCCCAAATACAATATCCATACCGTTAGATATCTTTAAAAGGCTGAAGAAGACTATGAGATTAAGTCTTAAAGCTTGATACCTTATGGATTTTGAAAATTTTATAAAAAACTTTTAACCATTGATTTAGAAAAATCTATTTAAAATATATCCTTACATTATTAAACACTTCTTTTGATTCTAACCTCCTTGGCACACAAAATTTTTATTTTCAAACACAAGGATTTTTTCTTTTTTCTTATTACATTTTTACCCCTTTATGAAATGACTAAAATAGTCATTATCCCACAAAAACTCAAATCAAATTTTCTTTTCACACACAATCTCCATTCTCTTTCCCTAAAGAGCTTCTCCCACCTCACTCTCCAGTTCTCACTCTCCACTTCCTTCATCTTCCTTGGGCAGCTCATCTTCACTCACATTCTTGCATTTTCTTTTTCTGGGCAGCCTATCTCACTCTCCACTTCCTTCGTCTTCCTTGGGCAACTCATCTTTCATTCACATTCCTCCATTTGATTGTGCAATGAAGGAAGAGATGGAAGAAAACAATAATCAAATGGTGCCTTTAATCAAAGCAGTAGTGGAAAGAAATGTTTCATTGGTATTTTTTTTTCATTTTTGTATCTTTTGTTAATTTTTTTCTCGCCTGAAACTTGCAACCTCCCGATATGTACGGTATTTCAGAACCGAACATATACCATATGTTCGGAAGTACAAGACCGAACATATGACATGTGTTCAGACATATATATCCGAACATATAGTATATGTTCGGTCTTGTACTTCCGAACATATAGTATATGTTTCGTCCTGAAAGTCCGTACATATAGTATATGTTCGGAAGTAAATATCCAGACAGTGATATTAATTTATACATTATGCAGGTCTCTGCGCAAGAAAGTCAGGTTGGATCGAACTTTGTCATGGATTATACCAGTGAGTTTATAACTCAAGAGGTAAGACCAACTGTGAATTTATTACTCAAATTACATTTATTTATTACTAAATTCGTATTAAATTTGTTTATTTATTATAGATATTTCACAGTCGCGATTCGTTGATCAGTTGGGCTCGTGGAGTAGGAAGGAAAAACGGATTTGTCATTGTGATAAAGGTTTCAAATGCTGCTCGAGTGGGTGTCAAAGCTAGAGTACTCCTTACTTGCGAGAGAAGTGGACAATATAAACAAGAAGAGCGCCAAAAGCGAAAAAGGATCAAACAAACCGGTTCAAAGAAATGTGGATGTCCTTTCGCACTAAAGGGTAAAAAGTTAGACTCAAATGATGATTGGATGTTGGAGGTCATATGTGGTGTGCATAACCATTCGGCCGCGGAATATTTAGAAGGGCATTCATTTGCAGGAAGATTATCAGAGGAGGAAACAAAGTTGATGGTTGATATGTCGAAGAGCATGGTTAGACCAAAAGAAATTTTGGTTACGTTGAAACAAAGAAGTGAATTAAACGGAACCACAATGAAGACAATATATAATGCACGCTACAGATATAAAGTTAATGAGCGGGGTGGAAGAAGTCAGATGCAACAACTACTTGGAAAGTTGGCAGAGCATGATTACATTGAATGGCATAAGAGTTGTGAGGATGGCGAGATTGTAACTGACTTAATTTGGACGCACCCAAAAAGTTTAGATTTGTTGCGTGCATTTCCACATGTCTTGATAATGGACTGTACTTACAAGACCAATCGTTATCGCATGCCTCTTTTGGAGATTGTTGGAGTCATATCCACAAACATGACTTTTTCTGTATGCTTTGCATACCTTTATGCTGAACGTGAAGAAAATTATGCATGGGCACTAGGTGTATTGCGTTCTATTATTGGCGATGATATTCTTCCCGATGTCATTGTGACGGATAGAGAATTGTCACTCATGAACGCCACTAACAGAATATTCCCTGGTGCTACTCATTTATTATGCAAATGGCACATTAATAGAAACGTATTGGCGAGATGCAAGAAGCTGTTCGAAATGAAAGAAAAATGGGACAGGTTTATTATGAGCTGGAATATGTTGGTGTCTTCATCCACAGAAGAGGAGTTTGGTGAACAACTCAGTAAGCTAAATAATGAATTCAGCACGTACCCTAATGCACTCAATTACGTGAAAGGTAGTTGGTTGGATGCTTACAATGAAAGATTTGTCTCCGCATGGACAAACAATTGTGTCCATTTTAGGAATACTACCTCGAACAGGTAATTTTTTAAAAAATTACTTTATTTGATTTATGCTTATTAATTAATACGACTAACCTCTTAATAATCCTACGCAGGGCCGAGAGTTCACATGCACAGCTCAAGAGACAGCTTGGATCAAGTCAAGGAAATTTTGAAGCAGTTTGGTCTAAAATCCACAATTTGCTTGAGTTGCAGCATACCAATATCAAAGCTTCATTTGAGAAAAGTAAGACAGTTGTGCAACATAATTTCAAGCCGGCAGAATACAAAGAGCTTCATGGTAATGTCTCTAAAAATGCACTTGAGAAAATTTTAACAGAAACCAAGAGAGCTAACCTAGTTGGAATTGATGCCAGTGTGTGTGGTTGTGTTTTTCGACGCACACATGGATTACCCTGTACGCATGAGATTGCAGAATATATAAGTCAAGGGCGGCCTATTCCTCTAAGCTGTGTACATCAGCATTGGTGTAAGCTTGATATGTTGCCAACTGCCTCATTGATGACGAGTTATTCTATGGGTTTGGATTGCAAGGCAGATTTGGAGTTACTTGAAAAATGGTTCAATGAGTATGATTCCACAAGAAAACTGCAACTTCTAAAGAAGATACGGGAGCTATCTATGCCAGACAGTACCCATTTGATAGAACCCAAAGTAATATCAAGAACAAGAGGTAGACCAAGTATGAAAGTTGACACCTCAACTCGACGAGATCCAAGCGCTTTTGAGTTGGTACCGTCTGCACAGGATAGCTACTCTCCTAAATCAGTTGCAATGAAAGATGTTAAAAATAAAGGACAACTGGAATTCAAACCAAAGAGAAACGAAAAGATAAGGGCGATTCGTATGAGGTCAAAGAACATCAATAATTATGTGCTCTCATTTCCCATGGGGTTGAGACCTTACATTAAAGTTATAAAGGATGTTGTAGCTGATGGTAATTGTGGCTTCAGAGCCATCGCTGGATTGGTTGGCCTAGCCGAGGATGAATGGAGACAAGTCAGAAGTGATTTATTAGAATAGTTGCTTGCACATGTAGACCGCTACAGACAATTATATGGGGTAGAGGACAGAGTTGAGGAATTGGTTGAAACATTATCATGCATGGATGGCAACCCATCGATGGACTATTGGATGATTATATGCCTGACATGGGACATCTCATAGCATCACGTTATAATTTGGTGTTATACCATTTAAGCATAGAACAATGCCTGACTTTCCTTCCTTTGCGATCTGTGTCAGTGCCGATGCCTTGTCGGAACGAGAGAACACTAGGTTTTGTTAATGAAAATCATTTTGTACAATTGTTTTTAATACCTGGTCATCCAACTCCGCCTATTGCAAATAAGTGGAGACAGTTTCATTATCCTTGTGCGAATGGTTAGGAGACTCCATATAGGGATCAGATTGTTCAATTCAAAGAGCTCGTAACTCCAAACGTATCAATAGCTGAGACAATTGATTTGGATTGAATGTAATTAATAGAATGTTCCTTCCTTGATGTTGAGTGTATTGGAATGTTATTTTAAACATTTAATGAATTTGAAAATGTTTTATTTTTGCATTCTATTAAAACAAGCTCCTTTATGTTGAATGTGGTTGGGTGTATATTAAATTGAAAGCAAACTCCTTTATATTAATTAAATTCGTAACTGTAACACTGTTTGGATACACAGTGCCGAACAAGTCATAATGTTTGGTACTGAGTATCCGAACATTAGCCATACTGTTCGGCACTGAAGCTCCGAACATTATGGTTTTGTTCGGCACTGAAGTTCCGAACATTATGGGTTTGTTCGGCACTGTGTATCCGAACGGAGGTTCAGTTATCCCACTTTGACAGTCTTCACATACACTGAAAAGATTTCATCCTGTACATATGTAACAAATCAAGCATAGTCCAAAGTAATCAAAGATAACATCAACTAACTAAAACACAGTTGTCAACAAGTACATCCATATTCAAATTATAAAAAACATCATCTTAAAACAACCATGTAAGTACTTAAACAAAAACATATTACAATGGTTAATTGGTTTTGGTCAATTATAACAACTCCTTACATTTTTTCAACTGTCCCTTCCCCTCCTAGTCCTAGTGCGACTGTAACTTTGTGAACTCATGTGGGGATGTCGAAAGGTTCGTTGAGCATCCTCAATTGAAACTCCCCGTAACACATGTGCCAACTGATTCACATGGGTATATAGTCCCCGCGGGTCTTCAACCCAATGGTCCTCACCTCTTCCTGTCACTTCATCAAGAATGATCAGTGCATCCGAATTACGCTGCTGATAGTCAATCATACCGCTACCGCTTGGCCGATTTTCTTCGAGACGGGGCGCGAAATTAGAATAAAAGTTTGGGTGCTGTAATATCCTCCACGATACTCGTACATACCAATTCATATACCCGGGAACACAATTTGCAGGACGCCTAACTGGTTGACTACGATTCAATGCAGATAGCAGGTGATTAGGCCATCCCTCCCAAACTTGATTGATATATTGATACGTGATTTGATAGTCACGGGCAGTCGGACCTCGCGTAGCACGAATAGGGGCTAATGGCGGTGGAGGAATCGTCTGAACTCTCCCAAACTGTCTGAGTACCCTATCTGGGTGATAAGGCTCAACAACATCCATGCATTTGATGCACCCATAGTAGTATGCAACTTCATTGAAAGGGTGATATTGTCTAACATCACGATATGGGTCCCAAGTCACCTGAAAGTAGTGAATCCAAGCGTAAGATATGAAAGTATATAATAGAAAATGAAAACTTAATCCGGTACACTCTTTACAAGAAACGTCAAGTTAATTACCTGGTCAGTACGCATGGCATCAAGTCTCTCTCATATGCTTTGTAAAGGAGCAGACTCTCTACGAGGAACCCATCGATGGACCCGGGGCTGATTGGATTCATAGAGTAAGTTTGGAGTCGGAGCCAAACATTTGAAGTGTTCGTACACCCAAGCTTCTAGTAGAGTCAAATAACCAGCTATTTGTTTCACTTCATGCCTGGTTGCTAACCCCAACTGCCTGTATAAGTATGCTAGTGCAGCAGCACCCCATGCATATGAACGTATGGCCTTTACATCCACCCGTGTGCTACTCTTGTCAGTAAACAACGTACAACCCAATAAGTACAGAAGGTAAGCTCTTACTGCATAGTCTATCATCTCGTCCCCATCATCGTCAGACACACTAACAAACCTTTCCCGTAACCACTCTAATCTAACTGATTGGCCCCGCACTTGTATAAGCTCGTCATGTGCTTCTACCGGTTCTACTCCTAGTGCATCAACAAGGAGTGCTTGAGCTTCTTCATATGACATTCTTTCATTATAAGAAACAGTCCGCCCAATCACTGGGATGCCTATGATAGATGCAACATCATCTAAGGTGATGGTCATCTCACCAAAAGGCATATGAAAGGTGTTAGTCTCAGGTTGCCACCTTTCCACAAAACCAGATACAATAATCTTATTGACGGAGCGGTAAGATGCAGTCACTAAGGGAGCCAATCTGGACCGCGAGACTAAATCTATAAACCTGTCAAACTCATTCAGTTGCCACAAAAGCACTTTCTGCCCATGACTTAGACATTTCAGTGGTCCTCGATCCTGCATTCAACCATTAATACATTATTAAATAAATTAACAAATGAATAAAACTTTCATATGAAACAAGTGAAACACATTTGTTGAAACCAAATGTACCCAGCTATATGTGTATCAAAGCTGGTCAATAATGACCTATCTTGTGTCCGCTAGGCCTGCAGTTCCGGCCTGACTTGAGTCCGAGCCCAACTTGAGCCCAAACCCGGCCCACTAGCCGTAAAAAAAAAAGGAAAAAAAAAACTTTTGAGAATAGAACAACCCTCGTCCATGGCTACTCGCACCGGTCAAATTTTTTGTGGCAGACTCACTGACATTCAACGCGATGATTGCATACGGGATTTATATGAATGGGTTGAAGCCTTACAACCCACAATCGATGAACTCGCTAAGGCCCCTTCAAACCCTCATGGCGAATCTTCCAGCACTACTGGCTCACACTCTCACCAATTGGATAATATTCCCCGAGAATCAATCCAAGAATTCTTTCGTGGAAAATCAAATTAGAGGTTGCTGATTTTTCTGAACACGGTGATGCCCGTGCCGTTCTTGACTGGCTTACTTTTATTGAGGATTATTTCACTTGGTATCACATCGAAGATCCTTAACGAGTCACTTTTGTCAAGATGAAGTTAAAAGGTCCTGCTCGAATTTGGTGGAAAAATATTGATGACCATAATGTGCAAATGGGTCGCCCTCCTATCACACGTTGGCAAGTTATGAAAGAGAGATTGAAAGATAAGCTCTTGCCTTCTGACTACATTGATTCATTTAATAGCGAGCTTATCAATCTTCAACAAGGCTCTATGACCATAGATGAATACACTCATAAGCTCCATGAGCTTTGCATTCGATGCAAGACTAATGAAAATGATCACCTGATGGTCACCCGTTAGCGGGAACTATTGCGCCCAGATATACAAGAGCCACTGCTGATGCAATCTCTAGAAAGGCGCGACGCATTGAGCAAACGCTGGGTCAGCGCACTGGGCGATGTTTCAGTAACCATGCCAGGGAGCCCTACAAAAAGGGTCCAGATTCTACTTTCAATCGGGCCCCATAGTAAGGGTTCTGACCACCTCCAAGCCAACCACAGAACCAAATCCAAAGGCAACAACAAGCTCCACAACAGGGTCAACAGAATCCTCAGCCCAATTAGAAGTGGCAAACAAATCAGAATAATGCTAAAGGCACTAGAATAGCCACTAAGTGCAACATTGTCTGTCATTCTTGCAAAAATCGAGGTCAATTATGCTAAAGAATGTCCACATAGGAATCTGCATTGTGAAGGTGAACCTTATGGTGATGAACGGTATGATGAGGAAATCGAAATGGAGAACCCGATGCACAACTTCCAAAAGAACTAGAGTCAGCACTTGAGGTATTCACAGCTGATGATGACAGCCCATTGCTTTTCCTTCACCGGCGCCTATTGGTTGCGGATGGTACTGAGGAAGATGATGAAAACCAAGCTCCAATTTCCAGAGCAAGAGTCGCTTGTAAAGGAAAAGCTTGCAATGCCATCATTGATAGTGGAAGTGCTATGAGTGTCATATCCAAAGAAGCAGTTGATAAACTTCAGTTGCCAACTATAAAGGACCTGAGACCTTATAGAGTTGAAGGGATAAATGATTATTCAATTCCCGTCAACCGCTGGTGTATTGTTCCCTTGAAGATGGACTCGTATGAAGATAATGTCAAGTGTGATGTTATTTCAATAAATGTCTCCCACATCTTATTTGGCAGACTTTGGCTGAAATGCTTGAAGGTCATCACTGATCATGCGGATAATACCTACACTTTTAAATGGAATGAACGCCGAATTCAATTGAAGCCCATGGAAACTCCATTCTCTACAAAGCAAACCACTCCTACTGCCTCTCCTCACATCCTCACCATGCGCAAATTTGAAGTTGAAAGTAAAGAGCAAGCTGTGATGTATGCTTTAGTTGCCAGATAGGTGATCGAATCAAAGCCACCCACTCCCCAAGAGGTACAATCATTGCTCAATGAATTTTCTGATTTAATTCCAGATGAGCTTCCAAATGAATTTCCGCCAATGCAAGACATCCAGCATGCAATAGATTTATCTCCTGGAGCATCTCTCCCTAATCTTCATGCTTATTAGATGAGCCCTTCCGAACATGTTGAACTCGAGAAACAAGTTGATGATTTGTTGCAACGGGATATATTCGGGAAAGCCTAAGTCATGCGCCTTACCCGCTCTCCTCACACCAAAGAAGGATGGAAGCTGGCGTATGTGCGTGGATAGTCGTGCCATCAATAAAATCACTGTAAAGTATCGCTTCCCTATCCCTAGACTTGATGATATGCTTGATCTTATGACTAGTGGTTCTGTTTTTTCTAAGATTGGTCTTCGCAGTGGTTATCATCAAATCAGAATTAGACCAGGTGATGAATGGAAGACAGCCTTTAAAACTAATGATGGTCTTTATGAATGGCTGGTTATGCCTTTAGGTCTTTTTAATGCTCCTAGCACATTCATGTGTGTTTTGAATCAATTGCTGAAACCATTTATGGAAAGTTCGTTGTTGTCTACTTCGATGATATCTTGATTTATAGCAAATCCAAACGGGAGCATCTTGATCACTTGAAGAGCATATTTCAACTTCTTCGCCGGGAACGCTTCTATGCTAATCTGAAAAAGTGTACTTTTATGAGCAATTCTGTGATTTTCCTTGTCTTTGTTGTCTCTTTTAAGGGTATTGCAATGGACCCATCCAAGATTCAAGCTATCCTCGATTGGCCTATTCTGGAAACTCTCACTGAAGTTCGTAGTTTTCACGGACTTGCTACTTTCTATAAAAGGTTCATTCGAGATTTCAACAATATTATGGCTCCAATCATTGATTGTATGAAACATGGTGAATTTAAATGGACAAGTGTAGCAACTAGAGCATTTGGAGAAATCAAGCGCAAAATCACGGAAGCCCTCTTACGACCATGGATGAAAATAGCGGTAGTGGCGGACATAGCGGCCCGCTTCCAAACCGCTACGAAGCGGGCGCTACGTAGCAGCGTAGCGATGCGATTTAAAAAAATCGCCCAAAAAAATCTGAAAAAATTTCAGAAAATCCAGATTATTGTAAAATGAAAGAAAATGTGGTACTTTTGCAAAAGTAAGAAAAGGGGGCGTAGCGGTGCCCTCAATATATGAGGTCCTGTATCGCTGTGTAAATAGAAAATAACAGTAATGATTAGTTTTTTCACATATATTCTTAGCCATGCTAACTTAGAAAGTAATGGAAAGCTCATAAAAAAAATAGAATATGAAATAAAGGCATAAGACTTAAAAGTTAAGTCATTACTGAACATTGGAGAATCAATACTTCAACATTCAATGTTCAAATTCAATCAAGTGAATGAACTATGAAGTGATCAACACCAATTTAGAAATGACAGAGAAGAGAGTTAGTGAAGGAAAATATGAATACCTTAGCCACCACCAAAAGGGATGTCTACCAGCACTAGGATCTATGGCATGGTTATCTCTATCCCCATCAGTGTTATCATTTCTATTGGCACCATATTGAATTTGATATTGATGAGCATTGGGATCCACAAATCCAAAGGAGGCAACCACATCATAGGAACTTGGAGGAGGTGGAAGTGGATATCTACTATATTGTGTTTCACCATTGACACCATTTGAGTAAGACTCTGAAGCTAAAGACTGTTATTCTCCTTGTTGTACTTGACCATATGGAAAATACTGTGAGGGTTCTTGTCCACTGTAACTAGGGTTCCACGAATCAGTCCATGATGCCGCTTGTTGTCCTTCAACATCTCCACCCATATTTCCTTGCTTATTACTACCTCCTAACCCCAGGTGGTGAGTGAGAGTCTCTTCTGCGCCATTGATAACCACGACTTGGATCAAATCTTCCAGATGGAGGTAACTCTAGTACTTCCTTTACAGGAAGGACATTGTCTTCATGATGTTGATAGTATTCATTAGTACCACCTGCCCAACTGTCTCCTCCATCTCCTCCACCATGGCTACTCGAAGTGACGGTGGTGGAACTAGCTTTCTCAGAAGATCCAATATGAGTAGGTTCTTTCCCACTCCTCCTAGTCCTACTGGTACCTTCTCCTTGAGGTGGCTGACCTTTTGCAGGTGCCCCACCCATTTCCTCATCTATCAACTCTTGAACTGTTTCGTGAAACCCCGGATCCGAATCTAGCAGTTGATCCTCTATCTCGGCTAGCCATGGGAGTAAGGGATCGTCCTCTCTGAATATGTGATCCAAATTAATAGGACAATAAGTAGGATCATCCCTTGCCCTTCTTTCCCTAGTTCTGTTTCTCAACTTCAGATTGTAATGACAGTATACAAGCTTGTTGAGTTTGTGCATGGTAAGCCGATTCCTGGCCTTCATGTGGATCAAGGAGAAAGTGCTCTAATTTCTCTCACAGTTGGAAAATTTCTCTCACAGTTGGAAGATGTTGTAGTTTGACTAAGGATGCGAACAACTGCTCTCCTTAGATGTGGAGCACTCTCTCCATAATTCATCCACCAATCAGCTGAAATGCAAAAAATAAATAAAGAATCAATTAAGATAAATAAATCAAGACTATTGGGTGGGGTCTTTTGTTCATAGTCATGCCAGGTGGCATCCTTCCAATCGATCGTTGCACAAGAGGGTCAACAAAGGTTCCTCTCCTTTGTGTATACATAGATATCTACAATGTGAAAATTAGAATTAAGTCAGTAAACCCCTACAGCATGTATGGCAATTGACACTTAGCACTTGGTAGCATAATTAAATTCTCTTAAGTAACCACCCACTCACCTCTTGTATGGCATCAATTTGATCATCTGGGTTTAACAACCTCTTCAATACATCCCGTAATCCTACACGCAAGTCCGTATCTATTGCTTCGGTGTGTAGTTCGACATTGCGGTAATAGAATTTGGGATTCAAAAAATAACCTACATTGAAAATATGTAGAATGTACTGTGAGCAAACAAGTTAATAAATACATTAGTTAGGAAAACAAAAAAGTATAAAAAATATATATTAATTACCAGCAGCATGCAATGGATGTTGCAGCTGATCGTTCCAACAGGCATCAATAATGTTTATATATTTCTCGTGATATCTAACATTTTCCATAATGGCTTGCTTTGCCCGATCCATTGCTTTATATATGAAGCCCATTGTCGGCTTGTCATCACCATTTACAAGCCACAACACTTTAACTAAAGGCTCAAAAACCTTTCATATCTTCGTTACTTTCTTCCAAAATTTATTATCCCTCATCAGGTTTGGGACTTCAAACTCCGGACCAGTAGTTGCATTGCCCCATTTCGAACAAAGCCATTCTTCCGATGCAAACATCTGAATCAGCTCCGTTCTAAACAATCTAAGGCTTTCCATAGCCAGAAAATGGGTTACAAACCTAGTTGTTCCTGAATGCAGCAAGGCATGGTTATCTGTGTCTTTTCATCAAGCTTAACACCCATGAATGATCATATATAAACCTTGTAATTCCTCTACATGCCTTGATCAATAAAGCCACTTTTGTCTTCCTTCTAATCTCTTCCAAGATGAGATCTATGCACTGTGCTGCACATGGGGTCCAAAATAAATGGGTCATCTTCTCCATTAACTTCTTACCTACCGCCTTGAAATTGGCGCCATTATCTATAACAATCTGTACAATATGCTCCTCTCCCACACTCTCTACAACTTTATGCATAAGAGTATATATATGTGGCTGTCCGTCTATGTTCAGTTGCATCAACTAACTTCACAAAGATGGTCCCAGCGACGGAATACACCAAAAAGTTTATTAATTGTGTTTGTGTGCCGCTGGTCCACCTGTCACACATGATGGTAATACCATTCTGTTGCCACATGAGCTTAAACTTTTCCACTCAAGCCTTTATTTCTGTATATTCTTATTCAAGGTATTTAGTGCCCACATCATATACGAAGGGCGCCTGTGTACCCCGCCCAACTTCGGCGGCAATATCAAGAATAGTCTGGAAATATGGGGGATCTACTGCTTTAGGTGGTATGTTCTTGCGAATTAGCTATTTTGCTGTAGCTTTGGCTAACCTATCTCTTGCAGCCTTCATTACCCCTTTCACAACACGATATTTTTAGTTGTTTAGCTCCCTCTTTTCTATGTGCTAGTGGATCAACAGGGGGATGAACTGCACTTCTAGTAAAGATAACTTCTACATCAACATCCCGTTCCCGAGTGCTAAATGCCCTGCGCCCCCGTAATGCCCTTGCCCCTGCTTGACACAGTAGATGAGCCCCTGCATCATAATATTTGCTTCCAGCAAATGCACGACGTTCATGTTCGTCTTGTTGACTCATGATCTCGGCTTGCAGCCTCCATCTGTGCATCTTCCTCTTCAAAGGCTTTATCCCCAAATACATCATAACGGGCATCATTCTTTTATCTCTACTTTTCTAGCTTTGTTTTGGCCAACCAAAGCTTTCATTTGTTCCCTGACTTCCCTTGGTACTTCGGTACAGCCAGCAACATTGCCAGAAATGTGGTCCAAGTGGTGCTTAAATCTTGTAATGCCCCCATTGGTCACTTTCCCCTAAAAGTTACACTTGATTTTCAACCGGTTATTTTCAACCGCCTGACCAAAACTCCATGCAGGATCAATTTCACACGGCATTTTCACTTGTCAGTAGCCACACACAATGACACAAATAGAATGCTGAATACCTATAAAATCTGAAAAACTAGTATGTTAAAATCAATAAACATTCAAAATGTGATGGATTGATATATGGGAAACATAGAACTATCATTTAGAATGCATTTCCAAGTGGTTTCATGGGTTGTCCATGAGTATTCACATTTTTTTCAAAAAATAAATAAATCCGAAAATAAAATAAATAAATCCAAAAATAAAAATGGGAAACATAGATCTATCATTTAGAATGCATTTTCAAGTGGTTTAATGGGTTGTCCATGAGTATTCACATTTTTTTTTCAAAAAATAAATAAATCCAAAAATAAAAAAATAAGAAAAATCAATGAACATTCAAAATGTGATGGATTGATCTATGGAAACATAGATATATCATTTACATGCAATTTCCAAGTTGTTTCATTGGTTGTCCATGAGTATTCACATTTTTTTTTCAAAAAATAAATAAATCCTAAAATAAAAAAATAAGAAAAAATCAATAAACATTCAAAATGTGAGGGATTGATATATGGGAAAAATAGATCTATCATTTACAAGCAATTTCCAAGTTGTTTCATTGGTGGTCCATGAGTATTCACATTTTTTTTTCAAGTTGTTTTATTGGTTGTCCATGAGTATTCACATTTTTTTTCTTCAAAAAATAAATAAATCCGAAAATAAAAAATAGCAAAAAATTAAAAAAAAAACAAAAATGTGTGTATCATCGAAGGAAAACATAGATCTAACAGTATTACAAGACAAGGAAGCATTTATAGTAGTTAGAGAGAGATGAATTGATCTCAAAAGTCAACTACAAAATATCTAAAAGGAAAAACATACCTAGAATCTTGATGAAGATGGAATGGATTTAATGGAAGCTTGGATCTTGTAGTTGTGTAACTTGTGTTTGATTATTTCCTTGTTTTGATGTTTGTTGTGGATCTTGTGGCAAAATCTTTAAACCCTCCAGCTACGTAGCAGGCGCCACACATCGTGGCGGTATGCATCGGCCGCTACGCATGACGGTGCGATACCTGATAATTTGAAATTAGCGTGGCGGCCATATCGGCCGCTGCATATATTTTCATCCATGCCTACGACTTCCAGATTTTAACAGTCTTTGAAGTTGCTTGTGATGATTCTCAGATCGACATTGGAGAGTTCTTAGCCAAGAAGGTCACCCAATTGCATTTTTCAGCAAGAAGCTCCCCGATGCCAAACGCAGATATTCTATTTATGATCTCGAATTCTACGCCGTTGTGCAAGCGTTGTGACATTGGCATCATTACTTGGTTGGAAACGACTGTCTTATATTCCGATCACGAGGCATTAAAGCATATATAGTCACAACAGCATGTCAGTGATCGTCGAATAAAATGGAGCTCTTACCTTCAACAATTCACATTCAGCCTTCGTCATAAAGCTGGCAAATAAAATCTGGTAGTTGATGCTTTAATTCGTCGGAAACATCTCCTCACTACTATGGCAGTCACTGTAACCGGTTTTGAGCAAATAAAGCAGGAGTATACAAATGACAAGGATTTCGGCACAATCTATGCAGATTTTCTTAACGGCGACAAGCACAAGCACCCTCATTACAGTCACTGTTGCAAAAATCGGCCTAGGCGGCCGCCTAGGCGCTAGTCGGCGGTCACCGCCTAGGCGGTGCCTAGGCGCTAGGCGGGGATTAATCCGACTAAGAGGGGATTAATCGGGCTAGGTGGGGATTAATCGAAAATTAATCCCTAGTCCATGCCCACCGCCTAGCGTCCGCCTAGCGATTTTTACAACATTGATTACAGTGTACATGATGGGTTCTTACTCCGAGGGTAACAAACTTTGCCTCCCTGCTACTTCGATTCGAGAACATGTTGTTCGTGAATTGCATTCAGGAGGTTGTAGTAGTCATTTGGGCCGTGACAACACACGTGCTCTCGTGGATGATCATTTTATTGGCCGCGCATGCGAGTTGATGTTATGAGCATATGTGAAAGATGTCGCACCTGTCAATTGGCTAAAGGTAACAAGAAGAATACAGGCTTATATAAGCCATTGCCTATTCCTAATGCACCATATGAAATATCAGCATGGATTTTGTGTTAGGACTTCCAAAGACTGCACGGAAAGTTATTCCATCTTTGTTGTTGCTGATCGTTTTTCTAAAATGGCATATTTGATTCTATGCAACAACACATCAGATGCTTACAAGGTAGCTCAATTATTCTTCAAAGAAGTTGTCCGTCTTCATGGTCTCCCCAAAACAATCGTTTCGGATCGTGGCACCAAATTTATGAGTTACTTTTGGAAGACTTTGTGGATGACAGCAAAAACAAAGCTTCACTTCTCTACTGCTTACCATCCGCAAACTGATGGACAAACTGAAGTTGTTAATAGAAGCCTTGGACGGCTGTTACGATGCCTTATACTTATGGCTGAATTTGCTTACAACAATTCAGTTAATCGGTCCACAGACATCTTACCCTTTGAGGCAGTCACACATGTTCGACCGCGTTTGCATATTGATCTTGTCCCCTTGCATCTTGAAGCACGCCCTTGTGCTGAAGCCGATAACTTCATTAAACACATGCAACAAATACATGATGAAGTTCAGCGACATATTACGGCTAGCAATGACAGTTCCAAGGCTCATGCTGACAAACGTCGTCGTTTTCTAAAGTTTCTTGAAGGAGACATGGTTATGGTCCATATTCATCCGGAAAGGTTACCGCCGGGCGCAAACATGAAGTTACATCTGAGAAATACAGGTCCGTTCAAAGTGTTGAAGAAGCTCAGTTCGAACGCATATACTCTCAAGTTGCCATCTGATCTTGGTATTAGCCCCACATTCAATGTTGCCGATCTTACTCTATCGTGGGCATGATAATGAGGACGATTCTGATGAGCAAATCATTACGTTACCAGCTACTCCGCCACCGCTTGATAAAATCATTGATGTTCTTGATTATCAGATTGTTTCTACTCATCGAGGAGGATTTTAGAAGTTCCTTGTTTGTTGGCAAAACCGGCCCATCTCCGATGCTACCTGGATTACTGCTACCGACTTCTAGCGTCCGAATCCAGATCTTTATGAGCACTGTCAAGCGATTAATTCGCCGGAGTCGAGTTCTTTCAAGCCGAGGAGAGTTGATGTAGTTCGGAAGTCCAAAAGAGGCCTTGGGCCCACCAGCCATCCAACCCAGCACTTTGGGTGCAGCCCACAAACCCAAATTGGCCGAGAAGCTACTGTGGATACTATTTCTATCCTAGGATTAGTTGATTAGGAATTATTTCTAATTTTATTGTTAGTTTGAATTAGTAGCTTTCCTTACTAGCAAAGAGTGTGCTCTATCTATACAAAAGAGCCCTATTGTTATTTTTCATGCTTATTATCAATTAATCAAGAGTTTCCTTTGAGTTATCGTGAGTTATGGGTTGTTTCCTAATTTTGTTTGTGCCCTAGTGGCTGGAATCCATCTTTGGATTCGATTAATCCTTCGGGAGACTGATCTATCAACCTGATCGTTGTGTCACTTTGACTATGGCCAACAGTAAATAAGAAAATCGCTAGCTGCACTCACAAGACGTGAATCTTTCATAAACTTCCGTTTCAGTTCATTCGCTAAGGGCATAAAGCAATCAGTGCTCATTCTAAACAAATCAAAACAATTGTGGGAATTTCCTATCAAAGTCTCCTAAATAAAATCATCTCCACTTAGTGAAGACTCATGCACTGCATCTTTCAGAAAGTATGGAGTATTGGTACCACAACAGAGATACTGTAGTAATTGCAGTTGCAAATATCCTCAAAATGTCTTTTCTATCCATTATAGAATATGAAATGTAATTAGCACAAACATATTCGGTATATAACACGCATATGGTTCTAATGACAACATTAAATGCATAATTAGATCATATTTATCCACCCAAAATAATCACAAATCAACAATGTTGCAAATTCAATAAAACCATAAATTCAATATAACCAATCCAAACCAATCCACATTTGTGCATAAATAAATAATCAGCCCCATTTATGCATCTAAGATTTTCAAAAGAAAATAATATAATAAGTGTCCTATTGATCAACCCATTCAGGATTCAAAAGTCAGGTGCTAATCGTTCAAGTTATGCTAATAGCCATCGCTTACGACTTTCCAAAGGCAATGCTAAGAAGGTAGCAGCCTTCATCTCTCCCTCGAGAAATGCAAGTGCCTTATATTTTGAACTCTCTTCAATATCTAGAGGATCGAGTGCCTCCCAACACATCCTCATTCTAGTAACCGTGTCATCTTGAGTGTTTGCAAACCTATCTAGTGCATCTGCCATTCGGCCAACATTTTCCACCATTGCCTCCCCCACACTTTGTCTTTTCGTCATCTAACGAGATGATCCTCCTAGAGCCGCATTACGCCTTTTTCTAGAGGAATCATGATCTTCCCCAACTTCATATTGTGTAGCATTGACGTCAATTTCATCTTCACCCCCATTGTCTTGTGGAAGAGTCTGGGGATCATTCGAAGCAAATCCAGCTCTACCATCAGCAACTGAGTCACCAAATATTTTGGCCAGATGAAAATAGTCGGGCAAGCATTTCATCCTATACATTGTAGTATCAAGGTGTGCTTGACACGGATGCAAACAAAATTATCAATTTGTACCTAAATATTATGTAATAACTATATAATTTATTTATAAAAACCTCACCGCTATATAGTCATCCCATACTCCATCTTTAGCAGTCACCGTCCTTTTTGTCTTCATCCCATCCAAAACCACTCAAATTAAGCATAATTTTCATCACACTGTACCATTTTTAAATTATTTTTCAATTTATCCTTCACTGTTTTAAAAAGCGCGCCTAGGCGCCAGGCGCATCAAGTCCCTGCCCTTGCGCCTCAGACGACTCCAGTCGAGGCAACTTAAATCAGGCGACGGAAAAAGCCCTGAGGCGCGCGCCTCAGGCCCAGGCCCAAGGCGCACGCCTCTTGGGCCTCATTGTCTGGGCCATGATTTAAATTAAAAAAGGAAGGACTGTAAGGGGCTTTTTGAAAATTTCCTAACATAAATAAACATCAATGCCCATGCCCTAGCTGTGCTTCCAGTATCATCATCCAACGAAGAAAAAAAAGAGGGAAAGGAAAAAAAGAGGGAAAGGAGAAAGGAGAAGAAAAAGAGCTCCAGCGGCCAGCCTCTGTAGACTCCAGCGATCATCGTGGGATCGTCCAGACTCCAGCGGCCAGCCTCTGCAGCGATCGTCCTCCAGTAGTCCAGCGATCCACCTCCTCTGCAACGATAGTCACGTCCAGCAGCCTGACGTCCGGTATGTTTTTTTTTTCTTTGCTTTTTTTTTTTTTTTTGTCTCTTCTGCTTTTTTTTTTTCCAACATGCTTTCCCGGGCTGTTATTAGCACTGTGAGAAGACTGCTGCTGCTTTTTTTTTTTTTTTTTTTGCTCTTCTGATTTTTTTTTTTCAACATGCTGAGTGTTATTACTGCTGTGAGAGGGCTGTTATTAGCACTGTGAGAAGGCTGCTGCTGCTTTTTTTTATTTATTATTTCTGCTGCTTTTTTTTTTCTCTCTGCTGCTGTTTGTAACAGAGCCAGTGTTTGGTTGATGCATGCTCTCTCTCTCTCTGTGATTAGGTCATTTGTTAGAGCCAGTATTTTTTTTTTCAGCTGCTACTTCTGTTACTTACAGCACATTGTATTTTTTTTCTGCTGCTGTTTTTTTTTTTTTTTTTGCTCTGCTGTTTTTTTTTTTTTTGCTCTTCTGCTTTTTTTTTTCAAACATGTTGTAACCCCTGCTGAGCTGTGACGTCCCAGACGCTGAAATTGCTGCTGTTGCTGCTATTTTTTTTTTCTGCAATTCCCTTTTGTATGCTGCTTGTTTCTATTTTTTTTTTTTCAATTGTTTATAGATGTCAACAGAAGGTAGTAGTAGAAAGGACCCAGCATGGCAGTATGCACATTTGGAAAATCCACAAAATAATAATAGGTTCAAATGTAATTTTTGTGGCAAAACATCAAATGGAGGTGTTTATCGGGTCAAGCAACATCTTGCTGGGGGTTTAATATTACTGCTTGTCCAAAATGTCCAGCTGAAGTTAGAGAAGAGATTAGAGAGTACATTACAAAGAAAAAGACAGAAAAAGAAGAAATGAATATGTTGCCCCATTTTGATGAGTTGACAAATGAATTGGAAGATGGTGATGATGATGTTGTAGAGGTCAATGAACGTGGTAAAAGATTTTTGGGTCGGGGTAGTCAATTTTCTAGTACTCATTCTTCCACTGTCACCAAACCACCTAAAATGCCAAAGCAAAAAGGGCCTATGGACGTATTCTTCACTCCCAATCCGGGTGTTGTTGTGCAAAACAGAAAAACCCAAGGAAAACAGATAAGAATTGATGAAAACGATCCGTATAGAAAAGAATTAAGAGAGCGGGCATGCCAAAGATTTGCAAGGTGGATTTATGATGCTGGGCTTCCTTTGAATGCTGTTAATTATGACAGTTTTGGACCAATGATTGAAGCTATTGGACAATATGGTCCTGGCATGAAACCACCAACTTAACATGAATTACGAGTTCCTCTTCTTAAAAAAGAGATAGTGCATACAAATAATTTGATGAAGGATCTTCGGGATTGTTGGACAAAGACTGGATGTTCTATAATGGTTGATGGGTGGACTGACAGGAAAGGGAGGACCTTACTAAATTTTTTAGTGAATTGTCCTAAAGGAACCATGTTTGTGGAGTCCATTGACGCTTCTAGCTACTCCAAGGACGCTGAAAAATTGTTTCAGGTAATAGGCAAGTTTGTGGAGCAAATTGGAGAAGTTAATGTGGTCCAGATTGTCACAGACAGTGCTGCAGCTAATATGTTGGCGGGTAAGAATTAGTGGTTATTTGAAAACAAAAATTTATTTATGAGTATTAGAAGAATTAGTTATCTTAAACAGACAGTTTTATGTCTTTCTTTGTTTTGGTTCTAACAGGAAAGTTTTTGGAGGCAAAGTATCCACACTTGTATTGGACACCATGTGCTGCCCACTGTTTGGACTGTTGGAAGACATTTTTAAGATACCAAATCTCAAGAGAACATTTGAAAGGGCTATTGCGGTACATGGGTGTTAGTTTTATGGACTCAATCCAGTAGATGATATAATAAATTGATTAATTTCTTTATTTATCAGTATATTTATGCTTTCCTTTCATGAGATGAATGGTGATTTATTATACTTGCACATAACCAATACGAATGACATGATGGTTCATGAGATGAACCGGGGTCTACAAGTATATTAGATGTAACACGTGTATGGATGAGATCCACATACGGGAGACATGTGTGAAAAATCTTATACTTAAAATATCTTCACAACCAGTGATGAGACTGGACATCTCATACTGACAAGGTTGCAGCACTTTGATCACTATGAGATAGTGTGATTTGTCTCGTTCATCAGAATGGAAGATTCTGGATCATAGTGCTGGTACATTGGATGTATTGAAGGACCATGAGAAGCACCTTATAAACACTGTCTTTACTTTAAGGTCTGCTCCCATAATTCCCTAGCAATAGGTTCTCAATCCTGAGACATTAATGAACTCAAGTTTCTATCTATTCATTTGCTTTGAGTCACCAATGAGTGAGGCCAACTGTAGGTCAACACCTCGGTGATTTGGGTACGTGGTAGTAGAGCTGTGGGAACATTCAATGGTCAAGATGGAATCTATCTCTAATATCCCCTTGTGCCAATTAATGGATTTATCATTGGTAAGTGCGCACCCATTCCGATTAAGAGTTAATTGGAAAGGTACCTATGATCATTATAATTAATTGGGGATCAAGGATAATAAGATATGGATCTAGTTTGGAAGACAGGTCCAATTGATCCATGGATATTGATAGAGGGGTCTACTTGTGGTAATGTGGAAGTTTAGGGTCTTCTATGTAATATTCCTAAGACTGGAGTTCAATTGCATTTATATAGTGGAGTTATTTGCAATTAACTGTGGGCCCGGATTACACATGAGATGTGGGGTCACGTGTCCCAGTTGGAGCCAGCTTTCTAAGGAACCCCTAGTGGTCCCCACGCTAGCCCAATTATTAGAAAGTATCTAATTCTAGTTGAACTCTAAAAGGAAAGTTACTATTTCTATTTGAAGTGAGACTTCTAATAGTGATAATAGTAGACTTACTAATTTTAGTAGAAGTGAGACTTCTATTTTAATTAGAAAGGAATTAGAAAGTTACTAATCATATTTGAAGTGAGACTTCTAATTATGATATGGTAAGTTACTAATTAATGGAAGTAAGACTTCTATTGTAATTAGTAAAGAGGAGGCAACTTGAAAAAGTTATAAATAGAGGAGAGGAGGGCTGGACGTGCAATGGATGCTCTATACCTAGGGATTCACGCCCAGCCCTCTCTAGTGCAAAAGTTGCACGAGTTTTTCCTCTCTTCCCTCTTCTAGTTCTCTTTCTAGTTCCTCCCTAGAGTTCCTAGTAGTTTTCTCTTGGAGATCCCACCATCTTCTTGAGAAAAAGGAGAATCTGATACGGGTCATAGCGTGGAAGATCAAGAGGTCTTGGAGATCCTTATTTGATTAGTGAAAGCGTTTCATCATCAAAGAAAGACGCAACTTCTCCATTAGAGCACAACCGAGCTCCAAAGGTATAATCCACTTCCTTGCATGTTGTAGATTATTATGGATGCTTGTTAGTTGTTGTTTCTATCTTCTAGATAGATTGTATTTACTGAATATGATGGCTGAGATTGAGGACAAGGATCTTGGATTGGGTTTTACAGCCTTCTGGATAGTTGATCCCTGCGTCAAGTGGGTCAAAAGTTTTTGAAACCTATCCTAGAGGCCCACCCTATTGCCAACAATGGGTTCATTTATAACCGCCCAACTTTGCTAAATATGATGAGGCAGTTTACACATATGAAAGAATTGATCAAGCCTGCAATAACCCGATTTGCAACTGCCTTTCTCACTTTAGCAAGGATTCATCAACAAAAAAACAACTTGAGGAAGCTGTTCACTTCAGAGAAATGGACAACAAGCAAATGGGCAAAGGAGCAACAAGGTAAAAGGGTTGCACACATTATGTTAATGCCTTCATTTTGGAACGCTATTGTCTATGCCCTTAAGGTCTCGGGTTCTCTTCTTTGTGTACTTAGATTGGTTGATGGTGAGAAAAAGCCTCCCATGGGATACATTTATGAAGCTATGGATCGAGCTAAAGAAGCCATTTCAAATGCTTTTGGTGGAAAAGAAGAAAGATATAAGAATATATTTGAAATCATTGACAGAAGGTGGGATGTTCAATTGCATCGTCCTTTGCATGCAGCTGGATATTTTTTGAACCCAGCGTACTTTTATGAAAATCCCAATATTCAACAAGATAATGAAGTTATTGAAGGGTTGTATAATTGCATGTCAAAGCTGGTCCCAAATATTGTTGTACAAGATAAGATCGGTGATGAGTTGTCTATTTATACGCGAGCTGAAAATTTATTTGGGTTGCCTATGGCGATTAGACAAAGGGCGACAAGGGCACCGGGTAAACTATTTTATCCCATAAGTTTATTCCATTATATTATAAAATTAATTTTGTACATTTATCCCATAAATTGATGCTAATTTCCTATAATTAACAGCTGAATGGTGGGCTGCATATGGTTCCAAAACCCCAGATTTGCAAAAATTTGCGATAAAAGTTCTTAGCCTGACGTGTAGTTCATCTGGTTGTGAGCGGCACCGGAGTGTGTTTGAGCATGTGAGTATATTTCTCAAGTCTAATGAATTTAAAATATTTTTATTCTCTACATATAAATTTTAATAGCTTTTTTATTTGTTGCAGATTCATAGCAAAAAAAGAAATAGGTTGGATAAAAAATGTCTCAATTATCTTGTATTTGTTAAGTACAATAGAGCATTGAAACATCGATATGATATGCGTGACATACTTGATCCCATTTCTTTGAAGAATATTGATGAAAGCAATGAGTGGTTGCTTGGGAGGATAGATAGAGAATCAGATGAAGATGATGAGCTTGTGTTTGATGATGATATTTTGACATGGGGTGATGTTGCGACAGCTTCTGGAGTTGGAGAAAGTAGTCAAAGAACTAGAGCAACAACAACTTCAAGGGCAACAACAAGAGGTTCTAGATCATCAAATGTTCTTCAATTGGTAGATGAGGAAGAGGCAGGTTCAGAGGAGACGGACGAGGAAGACGTGGATGGATATAAATCCAATAATGAAGAAGAAGATTATGACTTACTTGGTGTAGATGTTGAGGATGATTGTTAGGTCCTCCTTAGGATCATCTGTGTTGTTGTTTTGACTTTGAAGTTGTATTGGTTTTGATGGATTTTGGTATTTTTGTTGAATGTTTAACATTTAGAGTGATGAATACTTTATGATGTTTATAATTTTTCTAATATTACTTGCCAATTATCTTTCTGTTTGTCTAATTTGTTCTACTTTTGTTCTATTTTTTTAATTATCTGTCTATACAAAAATATATTTTTTTTATATACAATGTGCGCCTCGCTTCAATGAAGCCCGCGCCTCGCCTCGCGCCTTAGCGCCTAGGCCCCAGAAGACCTTAGCGCCTTGATGCGCCTTGCGCTTTTAAAAACACTGTTATCCTTATTGAAATCTATGCCGAATTGCGTTTTCATTTGTTTCCTTATTTCACTCCATCCCTTTGTGGCGAACCCACCGGTTATGGATTTTCCTTTTTTGCATTGTTCGTGCATAAAGTAGATGAGCATTTCATCTTGTCTAGTTGTCCATTTCATGTTCTTCGAGTTTGACTTATCAGAACAAGGACCCTGTGAGTTACTTTGTGTAGTCATCCTACAAATTATTAGAGATGATTAGGATCTAAAAATGGGAAAAAATTAAAGCTCGTCCTAATAAGAATATCATAAACAATCCCCTATCTCTTCTTACAAATGGCATGAGTAAGATAAAATCAAACAATAGAGTTTAATAAGTCAAGATAAATGAAATGTTCATGAGATGGCATTGCCTTGCCAAAATAAATTAAACAGCCAAATAGTAAGGCATATTAAAAAACAAGATTTTCATAAGCAAATAATTTTTAACATTTGATCTTGGTCAAAGGATTTTACTAAATTTGGTGGATCTCTCTCTATATCATCTATTGTATAGTTGTCAAAGATACAGAACTGTCCATCCTCATCTTGATACTAAAAAAGAGTTCATACGTCCATACAAAAACAAAATGTAGAGTTTAAGTAACAACATAGATCATTTAGAGATGTGAGTAAATGGGTCATAGCCAATGGTTTCGTACAAATGCAAACACACAGCAAACCATTTTAATGATCATTGACATAATAGCAGACTCTTTTGATTCTCTGAAAAGGAGCAAAGCCTACATCAATCACTGGTCATAAAAGTTAAAGAAATGGCCAATAATAAACAGTAAAGGATAAAGCCCTCCATCGACATTCATTGAAGACATTGCCTATGATCAACTGTACTCGATTTTTCCTCATTAATCTATTATTAAACAAGCATTCAAAATATTGAAGATTCGGACAGTGACACTGACCAAATTGACATCCTCCTACTGCTACTTGAGTTCTGGAAGGAATTGATTGTTTTCTCTCCATTATATTCTCTTCTCCAAAATCTCTCTTTTCCAACATGTTGTTTGAATAGAAAAGAGAAAGGCCAACTGACCAGGTAGGGAAGGGGAGAGAGAGATGGGCATACCCGACAACGAAGACCGGCGGGAGAGAGAGAGAGAATGACAGTGGCGAAGAGAGGCTTTTACAAGGACTCGTTCTGAAATCGCAGGAGAGATCGAGAACAGAGGTGATTTTGGAAGTGGGGGTGGGGTTTTGGCTTTTATACCCACCCCCTTTGCATGGAGGAGTTGCATATCCGATTGCCCGGGGGGATGGGGCGGGGGCGGATCCGAAAATCATGTGGATCGGGGATCTTAGGCGCCAAAAATCAGGGATAATTTGCGGCTGCCAAACTTGGATATAGCATAAAATCGTGGAAAGGGAAAATCTTTTCACCCCAGATTTACCAAACGTGTCCTAAGGAATTTGGATATTCTGCAATTAGAAAATCACTGGAGGGGAGAATTTCCCATTTGACGCTCATGTCATGACTCATGACAATAAGGATAGATAAAAGTGGTGCTCACCAGATGCTTATGGCCCAATGGAATGGTCAGGGTGTTTCCATATCCGACCCTAATTACATACAACCTGTCCCAAAGCTGCCCCACCCTACCCCATGTTGGGTTTCAAATGTTTAAATTCAAGTCCACCCCACGTAATTTCATTAAACACCATAACTGCCCTGACTCGCCCCATTTGTGATGGTTAAGGAAAGCACCACATAAAAGAAAAACAGGTATGAAGAAAAAAAAATTTAAAAAGAAAAGAAAAGAAAAATAAGACATATTTCACTGTTATGACTCTTTAAATGTTGTCTACGCGTTTGACTATGTATTATGTATATGATCTAAAAGGAAAGGATGAAAGTGAGAAGTGTAGGAAGAAGAAGATAAGGATGTTATCCTACGCATCTATTAATTACGTTGACTAATAAAACCCTAGGTGGTAACACTACCATATTTATTAAAATTCCATAAAAACTGCTACTACCCACTGCACCGTGTTAGGTGTCTTCCCCATGGGATGTGTACTGAATATCTGGTAGCTATGATGTAATTGGTTTTCACTTTTCAGTAGCCATGCCAATGGTGTGATCGTCTTGTCTTTTGACATAATACTCATTCTTTAAATGTTACTAATGAGTGATTCTCTAGACAGCTGCTGTACTTTGACCAGGAGGAGAGTGGTGGACTGAGTCTCTCATTACAGGTACATTTTTTTTTCATGGATCTTTAGAAATCTACTTAGAACAAAAGCAGCGCTGCTAATGTCAAACTTCTTTCGTAGATTTCCTAATCGAGAATGAAGTATCAAGCTTTGTTTGAACAGGCCATACATGCGAATTACACTCTAGAGTGCATCATAAATATAAAGTGCTCTTCAACGATTTCATGCAGGATGCATTTATTGTGCACTATCTTGTTTCTCTATCTTTTAGATTAGCTGAGAGGTGTAATTGTAATCTAAAATCCCTATTCCAGGGGGCGTGCTGTACAAAACGTTGTATTATATAGAAAACTAATAACAGTAGAGAGGATACTCAATAATCATCAAAACAGTCTGGTGACTGTATGGTGTTAGAGCAGCAGACCTATTATTTTGGTTGTTTGACTGTCCCATTGTGAGACCCCGTCCCGAGTTAATTACGATTAACTCTTGATAATCGCACTTATGACTAATTAAGCATGTTTAGTCAAATTAATGAAGGCTTAGTACCAAATGGATTTGGTTTAGCCTTAAGAGAATGAATTAAGCTTGATAAGCTTATGGAATGGATTGTAAACGGATTGGATGAGTTTGTGAACTCAAACTAGGAATTGAGGGACTTTTGTGTAAATACATTTTTATACGTATTTCATCGAATATGGAAACTCTTGATGCCAACGCGCGTATCTCGAGGAGTACATTAACTTTCGTCAAAGACTCGAAGTCGTTTGAACGGATATTGATTCAAATGACCATCCATTTGACTCGAATTGTAAATGATAGAAACTTATGGGGCTAAACGTAATTCCGTAACTTATATAAGCAAAGAGAGTTCTTTGGAACTCTTGTTCCAAAACCCTAGCCCCCATTGTTCCTATTTTCTCTTCTTTCTTTCAATTCTCTTCATCCAACATCAAAGCAAGGCTTTCAAGAAGTTTTGGAAGAGCCTTCCTCATCTTCATCCTCTTTCTTCAGTTGGTTTTCACTTTGAAGTGGTAAAGCTTAGCTTGGTGAGGTCTTTATCTCAAACTCAAGCTCTCAAAGGGTTTTCTTCCAATTTGATCTTCAAACAAGGCAAGTACTACATGTTTCTATGATTTGTAGTGGTTATGAGTCATTAGAACTCATTTGAGCCAAGAAGCCAGAAAATTGGCTTCAGAATTCTGAAGTTCGAATGGAGCGTTCAGGTTGCTATCGGTCGACCGACAGGTCGACCGAGGAACCGATGACCTGACCGACAGCGTAATGTGGAGGGTGGAGTGAAATTCCAGCTCTCTGGATTTCTGACCGACGCAATGTCGGTCAACCGATAGGGCGAGGTCGGTCGACCGATAACGTAAAGATGGTTCAGAATGCACAGAATTTCAGCTTGCTGGAATTCTGACCGACGCATCGTCGGTCGACCGTTATGAAGCCGTCGGTCAACCGATGGGCTGACCGACAGGTGAACCGACGCTGTACAGAGTTGTCTGTTTTGAGGCCTAATGTATACAGGCTGATTACTGTTAATGTATAAGCCTTCATAGGTGTAAACTCAAGTTTCCGAATACACAAGTTAAATGATATTCATCAAAATAGTACGTGTATTGGAAAATGAATGTTTCACTCATTTGATTGGCTTAGACGTCTGATAACCACTACACCAAAAACGAAAAATTGGAACGGATTACCGTTCCTAATCCGTATGTTCCTAATCCGTTCATCCGTTCCTAAACCATTCCTAATCCGTTCATCCGTTTCAAAAACAGAAAATTGGAACGGATGAACGAATTAGGAACACACGGATTAGGAACGGTAATCCGTTCCAATTTTTCGTTTTTGGTGTAGTGAACCATTGGTTAGTTATTACTTGAAATTGTGAATATATGACATTGCATATAAATTGCATAATGTACCATTTCTGCTGCAGCGGATGTTTGAGGTGTTCCGGAACCTCGTGGAAGTTAGTGATCTCTGATCAAGACACTGACGTATTCCATACCATTTGACAACCCCTAAATAAGAGTGTCCATGTAGATATCAACTTAATGATATTACTGGATCCGTTATTATTGTTAATGCATTGTCTCACTGGATTATGTGATAGCTAGAACTATCATAACATGTATGTATTTGTTGAACCGTCGTGTTCATAGTACTATTGATGAATGTCACAGGCCCAGATGCCCGTGCCGGTCCTGCCGAGGCCGCGCCGCCAGCGGAGGATACCCGCCCGATACCTCCAGGAGGTTTAATCGAGTGGATTTGATCGCTGAGAGCGAAGGAAAAATTTTGAATGTAATTAGAAGTCCCCGTATTGTATTAAATATACGGTGGTTGACTTTCTTGAATGTAGAATGAACTTGTGTATTGTGTTTTGTCAATGTATAATTTCCGCCATTGTATACAGTTGACAAGTGTTGTAATTGATATCCCTTGTGAGTTTCGTTTTAGCTTTTGTTAATCTGAAATTTACGGGAGTAAGTATGAATTCGCGACTGGGGTCTGTCCGAGCTAATCAGATCTCGGGACCGGGTCGTGACATACTTATCGTATGGTATCAGAGCATTAAAGTTAAAAGCCTTAGTAACCTTATAAACGATGTGAGGAACGTTAATTCCGTAACAAATCTCGATTTGATTTGTGTCTATTGCTTTCACTTTATGTGAATGATGTTGATGGAAGTATTGAGATGTTAATCTTATCTTCCGTATTGTTACAGCATGGCTTCTGGATCAGGATCTGGGCATGATGACTTTACAGCAGTCACACCCCCTCCCATATCTGAGACCGATGCTAAGTTCGCTGCTATTCTAGAGCAAATGGCTAAGAGCCATGAAGCACAGATGGGCATGCAAGCCCAGTTGGTATTGAGTAATGAACAGCTAGTCAAGAGTCAAGAGGCTCAAGCTAGTATGCATGCTCAGATGCTTAGGATGTTAGAGACTCAGAGCCAGATGCAGGCTCAAATGCAGACACCATCACCTGTTCAACAGCATATTGAACATCAGGTGGTGAATCAGAACAAGGAAAAGGATCCAAACATCCTTTATGAACAGTTTCGCAAGAGAGGAGCTACTGAATTCCAAGGCACAGAAGATGTGATGCAAGCCGACGAATGGCTGGAACACATCGAAGATGTGCTTGATACAGTTGTTTGCACTCCCAGGCAGAAAGTCTCGCTGACTTCCTCTATGCTAAGAGGATCAGCTAATACCTGGTGGAGAAGTGTCAATGACACATTTAGGACGCTGCCGGAAGAAGGGATTTGGGAGACTTTCATGAATTACTTCCACAGAAAGTTTGTCCCAGAACATGTGCAGCAGCAAAAGGAAGCAGAGTTCCTGAATTTGAAGCAGGGTCAAACATCCGTGTCTACATATGTAGATAATTTCCTCAAATTATCCAAGTATGCTCCTGACTTGGTCAATACTGAGGAGAAGAAAATCAAGCGATTTATTATAGGCTTGAACCCAGAGTACAAGCCAGTTGTAATAGCTGGTCAAATACCTACTACATTTGATGCTGTCTTGGCTAGGGCCTATACTGCTGAAGAGATTCAGCGAGAAAAGGATGTTGCAAATGCTGCAAAGAGAAGTGGCGAGCCATGGTACCCCAAAGGAGGACAATCCAAAGATAAGAGGCAAAAACCGCAGCAAAAGGTCACTCCGAAAGATAATAGGAGTGATAAGCAAGAAAACAAGCCAGTTTGTGAGACTTGTGGTAAGACTCACAGAACTGAGTTGTGTTGGAGGACTACTGGAGCCTGTCTAGTTTGTGGTTCTTTAGAACACAAAATGGCACAATGTCCAAAAAGAAGGAGAGATGATAAAGCCTCTTATCAGCAGCCTAATCGGGGACAAGCAGCACTTCCTGCACCTCCTCAAAGATTGGCTTTGCCTGCTCCTCCGAAACAACCACAACAGCAACCTCAACGATAAGGTCAGTAACGTCCAAATCAGAGACCACAACAGCCTAATAGGCCACAGGCAGCTGGTTTGGCTTGTGTAGTCAATAGAGAACAGGTTGACGTTGCAACCAACGTGGTTGAAGGTACTATTCTTGTAGATAACAGACCTGCAATAGCTTTGTTTGATCCGGGTTCTACTCATTCATTTGTAGCACCTACATTTGTCTGTGATATACAAGACCGGATAGAACAATTAACTTATGATTTTACTGTCTCTACTCCCTTAGGAAAGAGAGTAGTTTGTGAATTGTATCTTCCCCAATGTAATGTTAAAATCGGGGAAATGTCGATGCCAGTTGATCTGGTTGTACTAGCAACTATGAAGGACTTCGATGTAATATTTGGTATGGATTGGCTTGCGAAATACAGGGCTTGTTTAGACTGTTTTCACAAGATCATCACTTTCAAAGTGGATGAGACCAATGCCAGTGTACTTTTTGAAGGAGTCCAAAAGAAATATGACACCAGGCTTGTATCAGCATTAAAGGCTGAACGAATGATGCGTAGTGGTTGTGAGGGCTACATCGCATTTATTTCGGAAGAAAAGCCTATACGGGAATTGAATGACATTCCTGTAGTCTGTGAATTTCCAGACGTGTTTCCAAGTGAAGTACTCGGTCTACCTCCAGCAAGGGAAGTGGACTTTACAATTGAGCTCATGCCTGGTACTGCACCAATCTCGAAAGCACCGTATCGAATGGCACCATCTGAGTTATGTGAATTGAAGAAACAGATACAGGACTTACTTGATAAGGGTTTCATACGACCTAGTGTCTCACCCTGGGGAGCACCTGTTCTGTTTGTGAAAAAGAAGGATGGCACCCTTCGTATGTGCATTGATTATAGGCAGATAAACCAAATGACGGTTAAGAACAAATATCCTCTGCCTAGGATCGATGAGTTGTTTGATCAACTCCAAGGTGCAGCACACTTTTCCAAGATTGATCTTCGATCTGGATATCATCAGATTCGGGTTAAAGATCAGGATGTACAGAAAACTGCATTCAGGACTCGTTACGGTCACTATGAGTTCCTAGTGATGCCTTTTGGTCTAACCAATGCACCTGCAGTGTTTATGGCATTAATGAACATGGTGTTTGCTTCATACCTAGACCAGTTTGTTGTAATCTTCATAGATGACATTCTGGTATACTCGAAGACAGAGTTGGAGCATTCACATCATTTGAGGACGACTTTGCAAATACTGAGGGCAAATCAGTTGTATGCAAACCTCAAGAAGTGCGACTTCTGGTTGCAGCAGGTGGCATTTCTGGGTCATGTTATAACCAGAAAAGGGTTAGCTGTAGATACAACTAAGATTGAAGCGGTTACCAATTGGCAGAGTCCGAAGAATGTGCCTGAAGTTCGAAGCTTCTTAGGATTGGCAGGCTATTACAGGAGATTCGTCAAGGACTTCTCAAAAATAGCGGCCCCACTAACGAAATTGACTCGAAAAGACGTTCCTTTCCAATGGGACGATGCTTGTGAGTCAAGTTTCCAGACTTTGAAGCAGAAACTTGTTTCAGCTCCCGTATTAGCTTTACCCGAAGGAAGAGGAGGATTTGAGATCTACTCTGATGCCTCGGGTGTTGGCTTGGGATGTGTATTGATGCAGCATAGAAAAGTCATTGCCTACGGTTCTCGTCAGTTGAAAGAGCATGAGAAGAACTATGCTACTCACGATCTTGAACTCGCAGCGGTTGTGTTTGCCTTGAAACAATGGAGACATTACTTGTATGGTGAAACTTTTGAAGTTCACTGTGATCACAAGAGTCTCCAGTACTTATTCACTCAGAAGGAGATTAATCTGAGGCAACGCCGTTGGCTAGAGCTGATCAAGGACTACGACTTTCCATTTAAATATGTACCTGGAAAGGGTAATGTCGTGGCTGATGCCTTGAGTCGTAAGACTATTGAAGTAGCATCATTGAAGTGGGGATGGAATCAACTTGATGATTTCAAGGACATGGATGTGTCCATTGAGGCAGTAGATGACCAAGCAATGACTATGGCAATGTCTGTGTTCGAACCGATTATTATCCAACAGATTAAGGATAGACAGTTCGACGATCCGGAATTGGTAAGGATCAGGGACAACATTGCTGCAAGACCAGACTTCATGTTGGTGGAAGGAATCCTCTATTTTAGAGACAGATTGTGTGTTCCAGCAGAGAATGATTTGAAACAAGCAGTGATGTATGAAGCGCATCATGCTAGGTACTCTATGCATCCTGGAAGTACAAAGATGTATAGGAATCTCAAGGAAATATTTTGGTGGAACAATATGAAGCGAGAAATTGCCGGTTATGTAACTTCATGTTTAACGTGCCAGCGTGTGAAGGCTGAGCACCAGAAACCCCCTGGCTTACTACATCCACTGAACATTCCTCGATGGAAGTGGGAACACATTACTATGGACTTCGTATCAGGTTTGCCAAGGACGAGGAAACAGCACGATGCCATATGGGTGATCGTAGATCGTCTTACGAAGTCTGCACACTTCCTTCCGATTAGAAAAGATATTGGTTTCAGTGATATGTCCAGATTGTTTACCAGTGAAGTGATTCGATTGCATGGAACACCGGTCTCGATTGTTTCCGATCGAGATAGTCGGTTTATTTCCTCATTTTGGCAATCTTTTCAGAATTCGATGGGTACTAGACTTAAGTTTAGTACGGCTTATCATCCACAGACTGATGGGCAATCAGAACGGACTATCCAGACCTTAGAAGACTTGCTTCGTGCCAGTGTATCTGACTTTGGGAGTGATTGGGATGACCATTTAGCGTTGTGCGAATTTGCATACAACAACAGCTACCACTCCAGCATTGAAATGGCACCATTTGAAGCTTTATATGGTCGGAGATGTAGGACCCCAGTGAGCTGGGAAGAGGTGGGAACTCGAAGTTTCCATGGTCCTACGATCATTGCTGAAACAGCAGAGAAAGTACAGCAGATTCAGGATCGGTTGAAGATTGCTAGATCACGGCAGAAAAGCTATGCTGATAATCGTCGGCGTGATCTAGAGTTTGCCATTGATGATATGGTCTTTTTGAAAACTTCACCGATGAAAGGCACTATCCGATTCGGGCAAAAAGGAAAACTTTCTCCGAGATTCATTGGACCTTTCAAGATCCAGAGTCGAATTGGAAATGTAGCCTATCGTCTCGAGTTGCCAACAGAACTCTCCGGTATCCACAATGTATTTCATATTTCTATGCTTCGAAAGTACGTACATGATCCTTCACATATCATAAAGCATGAAGAGATCCAAGTGTTTCCAAACACCACGTATGTAGAGAAGCCAACTCAGATCATTGATACCAAGGAAGCAGTTCTGCGCACGCGAACGATTAAATGGGTCAAGGTGCTTTGGGCACATCATGGACCTAATGAGGCTACATGGGAGCTTGAGGAGCAATTGGCTCGAAAGTATCCCGAACTGTTCATACAGGTAAGTGTGAATTCAGAATTGTTTTAATACTTTTGAATTCAGAATTTGTTATTTGAGTTTCATGGATTTGTATGGCATTCGGAGGACCGAATGGTTCTAAAAGTTGTAGGGAGTTGTGAGACCCCGTCCCGAGTTAATTACGATTAACTCTTGATAATCGCACTTATGACTAATTAAGCATGTTTAGTCAAATTAATGAAGGCTTAGTACCAAATGGATTTGGTTTAGCCTTAAGAGAATGAATTAAGCTTGATAAGCTTATGGAATGGATTGTAAACGGATTGGATGAGTTTGTGAACTCAAACTAGGAATTGAGGGACTTTTGTGTAAATACATTTTTATACGTATTTCATCGAATATGGAAACTCTTGATGCCAACGCGCGTATCTCGAGGAGTACATTAACTTTCGTCAAAGACTCGAAGTCGTTTGACGGATATTGATTCAAATGACCATCCATTTGACTCGAATTGTAAATGATAGAAACTTATGGGGCTAAACGTAATTCCGTAACTTATATAAGCAAAGAGAGTTCTTTGGAACTCTTGTTCCAAAACCCTAGCCCCCATTGTTCCTATTTTCTCTTCTTTCTTTCAATTCTCTTCATCCAACATCAAAGCAAGGCTTTCAAGAAGTTTTGGAAGAGCCTTCCTCATCTTCATCCTCTTTCTTCAGTTGGTTTTCACTTTGAAGTGGTAAAGCTTAGCTTGGTGAGGTCTTTATCTCAAACTCAAGCTCTCAAAGGGTTTTCTTCCAATTTGATCTTCAAACAAGGCAAGTACTACATGTTTCTATGATTTGTAGTGGTTATGAGTCATTAGAACTCATTTGAGCCAAGAAGCCAGAAAATTGGCTTCAGAATTCTGAAGTTCGAATGGAGCGTTCAGGTGGCTATCGGTCGACCGACAGGTCGACCGAGGAACCGATGACCTGACCGACAGCGTAATGTGGAGGGTGGAGTGAAATTCCAGCTCTCTGGATTTCTGACCGACGCAATGTCGGTCAACCGATAGGGCGAGGTCGGTCGACCGATAGGTCGACCGATAATGTAAAAATGGTTCAGAATGCACAGAATTTCAGCTTGCTGGAATTCTGACCGACGCATCGTCGGTCGACCGTTATGAAGCCGTCGGTCAACCGATGGGCTGACCGACAGGTGAACCGACGCTGTACAGAGTTGTCTGTTTTGAGGCCTAATGTATACAGGCTGATTACTGTTAATGTATAAGCCTTCATAGGTGTAAACTCAAGTTTCCGAATACACAAGTTAAATGATATTCATCAAAATAGTACGTGTATTGGAAAATGAATGTTTCACTCATTTGATTGGCTTAGACGTCTGATAACCATTGGTTAGTTATTACTTGAAATTGTGAATATATGACATTGCATATAAATTGCATAATGTACCATTTCTGCTGCAGCGGATGTTTGAGGTGTTCCGGAACCTCGTGGAAGTTAGTGATCTCTGATCAAGACACTGACGTATTCCATACCATTTGACAACCCCTAAATAAGAGTGTCCATGTAGATATCAACTTAATGATATTACTGGATCCGTTATTATTGTTAATGCATTGTCTCACTGGATTATGTGATAGCTAGAACTATCATAACATGTATGTATTTGTTGAACCGTCGTGTTCATAGTACTATTGATGAATGTCACAGGCCCAGATGCCCGTGCCGGTCCTGCCGAGGCCGCGCCGCCAGCGGAGGATACCCGCCCGATACCTCCAGGAGGTTTAATCGAGTGGATTTGATCGCTGAGAGCGAAGGAAAAATTTTGAATGTAATTAGAAGTCCCCGTATTGTATTAAATATACGGTGGTTGACTTTCTTGAATGTAGAATGAACTTGTGTATTGTGTTTTGTCAATGTATAATTTCCGCCATTGTATACAGTTGACAAGTGTTGTAATTGATATCCCTTGTGAGTTTCGTTTTAGCTTTTGTTAATCTGAAATTTACGGGAGTAAGTATGAATTCGCGACTGGGGTCTGTCCGAGCTAATCAGATCTCGGAACCGGGTCGTGACATACTTATCGTATGGTATCAGAGCATTAAAGTTAAAAGCCTTAGTAACCTTATAAACGATGTGAGGAACGTTAATTCCGTAACAAATCTCGATTTGATTTGTGTCTATTGCTTTCACTTTATGTGAATGATGTTGATGGAAGTATTGAGATGTTAATCTTATCTTCCGTATTGTTACAGCATGGCTTCTGGATCAGGATCTGGGCATGATGACTTTACAGCAGTCACACCCCCTCCCATATCTGAGACCGATGCTAAGTTCGCTGCTATTCTAGAGCAAATGGCTAAGAGCCATGAAGCACAGATGGGCATGCAAGCCCAGTTGGTATTGAGTAATGAACAGCTAGTCAAGAGTCAAGAGGCTCAAGCTAGTATGCATGCTCAGATGCTTAGGATGTTAGAGACTCAGAGCCAGATGCAGGCTCAAATGCAGACACCATCACCTGTTCAACAGCATATTGAACATCAGGTGGTGAATCAGAACAAGGAAAAGGATCCAAACATCCTTTATGAACAGTTTCGCAAGAGAGGAGCTACTGAATTCCAAGGCACAGAAGATGTGATGCAAGCCGACGAATGGCTGGAACACATCGAAGATGTGCTTGATACAGTTGTTTGCACTCCCAGGCAGAAAGTCTCGCTGACTTCCTCTATGCTAAGAGGATCAGCTAATACCTGGTGGAGAAGTGTCAATGACACATTTAGGACGCTGCCGGAAGAAGGGATTTGGGAGACTTTCATGAATTACTTCCACAGAAAGTTTGTCCCAGAACATGTGTAGCAGCAAAAGGAAGCAGAGTTCCTGAATTTGAAGCAGGGTCAAACATCCGTGTCTACATATGTAGATAATTTCCTCAAATTATCCAAGTATGCTCCTGACTTGGTCAATACTGAGGAGAAGAAAATCAAGCGATTTATTATAGGCTTGAACCCAGAGTACAAGCCAGTTGTAATAGCTGGTCAAATACCTACTACATTTGATGCTGTCTTGGCTAGGGCCTATACTGCTGAAGAGATTCAGCGAGAAAAGGATGTTGCAAATGCTGCAAAGAGAAGTGGCGAGCCATGGTACCCCAAAGGAGGACAATCCAAAGATAAGAGGCAAAAACCGCAGCAAAAGGTCACTCCGAAAGATAATAGGAGTGATAAGCAAGAAAACAAGCCAGTTTGTGAGACTTGTGGTAAGACTCACAGAACTGAGTTGTGTTGGAGGACTACTGGAGCCTGTCTAGTTTGTGGTTCTTTAGAACACAAAATGGCACAATGTCCAAAAAGAAGGAGAGATGATAAAGCCTCTTATCAGCAGCCTAATCGGGGACAAGCAGCACTTCCTGCACCTCCTCAAAGATTGGCTTTGCCTGCTCCTCCGAAACAACCACAACAGCAACCTCAACGATAAGGTCAGTAACGTCCAAATCAGAGACCACAACAGCCTAATAGGCCACAGGCAGCTGGTTTGGCTTGTGTAGTCAATAGAGAACAGGTTGACGTTGCAACCAACGTGGTTGAAGGTACTATTCTTGTAGATAACAGACCTGCAATAGCTTTGTTTGATCCGGGTTCTACTCATTCATTTGTAGCACCTACATTTGTCTGTGATATACAAGACCGGATAGAACAATTAACTTATGATTTTACTGTCTCTACTCCCTTAGGAAAGAGAGTAGTTTGTGAATTGTATCTTCCCCAATGTAATGTTAAAATCGGGGAAATGTCGATGCCAGTTGATCTGGTTGTACTAGCAACTATGAAGGACTTCGATGTAATATTTGGTATGGATTGGCTTGCGAAATACAGGGCTTGTTTAGACTGTTTTCACAAGATCATCACTTTCAAAGTGGATGAGACCAATGCCAGTGTACTTTTTGAAGGAGTCCAAAAGAAATATGACACCAGGCTTGTATCAGCATTAAAGGCTGAACGAATGATGCGTAGTGGTTGTGAGGGCTACATCGCATTTATTTCGGAAGAAAAGCCTATACGGGAATTGAATGACATTCCTGTAGTCTGTGAATTTCCAGACGTGTTTCCAAGTGAAGTACTCGGTCTACCTCCAGCAAGGGAAGTGGACTTTACAATTGAGCTCATGCCTGGTACTGCACCAATCTCGAAAGCACCGTATCGAATGGCACCATCTGAGTTATGTGAATTGAAGAAACAGATACAGGACTTACTTGATAAGGGTTTCATACGACCTAGTGTCTCACCCTGGGGAGCACCTGTTCTGTTTGTGAAAAAGAAGGATGGCACCCTTCATATGTGCATTGATTATAGGCAGATAAACCAAATGACGGTTAAGAACAAATATCCTCTGCCTAGGATCGATGAGTTGTTTGATCAACTCCAAGGTGCAGCACACTTTTCCAAGATTGATCTTCGATCTGGATATCATCAGATTCGGGTTAAAGATCAGGATGTACAGAAAACTGCATTCAGGACTCGTTACGGTCACTATGAGTTCCTAGTGATGCCTTTTGGTCTAACCAATGCACCTGCAGTGTTTATGGCATTAATGAACATGGTGTTTGCTTCATACCTAGACCAGTTTGTTGTAATCTTCATAGATGACATTCTGGTATACTCGAAGACAGAGTTGGAGCATTCACATCATTTGAGGACGACTTTGCAAATACTGAGGGCAAATCAGTTGTATGCAAACCTCAAGAAGTGCGACTTCTGGTTGCAGCAGGTGGCATTTCTGGGTCATGTTATAACCAGAAAAGGGTTAGCTGTAGATACAACTAAGATTGAAGCGGTTACCAATTGGCAGAGTCCGAAGAATGTGCCTGAAGTTCGAAGCTTCTTAGGATTGGCAGGCTATTACAGGAGATTCGTCAAGGACTTCTCAAAAATAGCGGCCCCACTAACGAAATTGACTCGAAAAGACGTTCCTTTCCAATGGGACGATGCTTGTGAGTCAAGTTTCCAGACTTTGAAGCAGAAACTTGTTTCAGCTCCCGTATTAGCTTTACCCGAAGGAAGAGGAGGATTTGAGATCTACTCTGATGCCTCGGGTGTTGGCTTGGGATGTGTATTGATGCAGCATAGAAAAGTCATTGCCTACGGTTCTCGTCAGTTGAAAGAGCATGAGAAGAACTATGCTACTCACGATCTTGAACTCGCAGCGGTTGTGTTTGCCTTGAAACAATGGAGACATTACTTGTATGGTGAAACTTTTGAAGTTCACTGTGATCACAAGAGTCTCCAGTACTTATTCACTCAGAAGGAGATTAATCTGAGGCAACGCCGTTGGCTAGAGCTGATCAAGGACTACGACTTTCCATTTAAATATGTACCTGGAAAGGGTAATGTCGTGGCTGATGCCTTGAGTCGTAAGACTATTGAAGTAGCATCATTGAAGTGGGGATGGAATCAACTTGATGATTTCAAGGACATGGATGTGTCCATTGAGGCAGTAGATGACCAAGCAATGACTATGGCAATGTCTGTGTTCGAACCGATTATTATCCAACAGATTAAGGATAGACAGTTCGACGATCCGGAATTGGTAAGGATCAGGGACAACATTGCTGCAAGACCAGACTTCATGTTGGTGGAAGGAATCCTCTATTTTAGAGACAGATTGTGTGTTCCAGCAGAGAATGATTTGAAACAAGCAGTGATGTATGAAGCGCATCATGCTAGGTACTCTATGCATCCTGGAAGTACAAAGATGTATAGGAATCTCAAGGAAATATTTTGGTGGAACAATATGAAGCGAGAAATTGCCGGTTATGTAACTTCATGTTTAACGTGCCAGCGTGTGAAGGCTGAGCACCAGAAACCCCCTGGCTTACTACATCCACTGAACATTCCTCGATGGAAGTGGGAACACATTACTATGGACTTCGTATCAGGTTTGCCAAGGACGAGGAAACAGCACGATGCCATATGGGTGATCGTAGATCGTCTTACGAAGTCTGCACACTTCCTTCCGATTAGAAAAGATATTGGTTTCAGTGATATGTCCAGATTGTTTACCAGTGAAGTGATTCGATTGCATGGAACACCGGTCTCGATTGTTTCCGATCGAGATAGTCGGTTTATTTCCTCATTTTGGCAATCTTTTCAGAATTCGATGGGTACTAGACTTAAGTTTAGTACGGCTTATCATCCACAGACTGATGGGCAATCAGAACGGACTATCCAGACCTTAGAAGACTTGCTTCGTGCCAGTGTATCTGACTTTGGGAGTGATTGGGATGACCATTTAGCGTTGTGCGAATTTGCATACAACAACAGCTACCACTCCAGCATTGAAATGGCACCATTTGAAGCTTTATATGGTCGGAGATGTAGGACCCCAGTGAGCTGGGAAGAGGTGGGAACTCGAAGTTTCCATGGTCCTACGATCATTGCTGAAACAGCAGAGAAAGTACAGCAGATTCAGGATCGGTTGAAGATTGCTAGATCACGGCAGAAAAGCTATGCTGATAATCGTCGGCGTGATCTAGAGTTTTGCCATTGATGATATGGTCTTTTTGAAAACTTCACCGATGAAAGGCACTATCCGATTCGGGCAAAAAGGAAAACTTTCTCCGAGATTCATTGGACCTTTCAAGATCCAGAGTCGAATTGGAAATGTAGCCTATCGTCTCGAGTTGCCAACAGAACTCTCCGGTATCCACAATGTATTTCATATTTCTATGCTTCGAAAGTACGTACATGATCCTTCACATATCATAAAGCATGAAGAGATCCAAGTGTTTCCAAACACCACGTATGTAGAGAAGCCAACTCAGATCATTGATACTAAGGAAGCAGTTCTGCGCACGCGAACGATTAAATGGGTCAAGGTGCTTTGGGCACATCATGGACCTAATGAGGCTACATGGGAGCTTGAGGAGCAATTGGCTCGAAAGTATCCCGAACTGTTCATACAGGTAAGTGTGAATTCAGAATTGTTTTAATACTTTTGAATTCAGAATTTGTTATTTGAGTTTCATGGATTTGTATGGCATTCGGAGGACCGAATGGTTCTAAAAGTTGTAGGGAGTTGTGAGACCCCGTCCCGAGTTAATTACGATTAACTCTTGATAATCGCACTTATGACTAATTAAGCATGTTTAGTCAAATTAATGAAGGCTTAGTACCAAATGGATTTGGTTTAGCCTTAAGAGAATGAATTAAGCTTGATAAGCTTATGGAATGGATTGTAAACGGATTGGATGAGTTTGTGAACTCAAACTAGGAATTGAGGGACTTTTGTGTAAATACATTTTTATACGTATTTCATCGAATATGGAAACTCTTGATGCCAACGCGCGTATCTCGAGGAGTACATTAACTTTCGTCAAAGACTCGAAGTCGTTTGACGGATATTGATTCAAATGACCATCCATTTGACTCGAATTGTAAATGATAGAAACTTATGGGGCTAAACGTAATTCCGTAACTTATATAAGCAAAGAGAGTTCTTTGGAACTCTTGTTCCAAAACCCTAGCCCCCATTGTTCCTATTTTCTCTTCTTTCTTTCAATTCTCTTCATCCAACATCAAAGCAAGGCTTTCAAGAAGTTTTGGAAGAGCCTTCCTCATCTTCATCCTCTTTCTTCAGTTGGTTTTCACTTTGAAGTGGTAAAGCTTAGCTTGGTGAGGTCTTTATCTCAAACTCAAGCTCTCAAAGGGTTTTCTTCCAATTTGATCTTCAAACAAGGCAAGTACTACATGTTTCTATGATTTGTAGTGGTTATGAGTCATTAGAACTCATTTGAGCCAAGAAGCCAGAAAATTGGCTTCAGAATTCTGAAGTTCGAATGGAGCGTTCAGGTGGCTATCGGTCGACCGACAGGTCGACCGAGGAACCGATGACCTGACCGACAGCGTAATGTGGAGGGTGGAGTGAAATTCCAGCTCTCTGGATTTCTGACCGACGCAATGTCGGTCAACCGATAGGGCGAGGTCGGTCGACCGATTAGGTCGACCGATAATGTAAAAATGGTTCAGAATGCACAGAATTTCAGCTTGCTGGAATTCTGACCGACGCATCGTCGGTCGACCGTTATGAAGCCGTCGGTCAACCGATGGGCTGACCGACAGGTGAACCGACGCTGTACAGAGTTGTCTGTTTTGAGGCCTAATGTATACAGGCTGATTACTGTTAATGTATAAGCCTTCATAGGTGTAAACTCAAGTTTCCGAATACACAAGTTAAATGATATTCATCAAAATAGTACGTGTATTGGAAAATGAATGTTTCACTCATTTGATTGGCTTAGACGTCTGATAACCATTGGTTAGTTATTACTTGAAATTGTGAATATATGACATTGCATATAAATTGCATAATGTACCATTTCTGCTGCAGCGGATGTTTGAGGTGTTCCGGAACCTCGTGGAAGTTAGTGATCTCTGATCAAGACACTGACGTATTCCATACCATTTGACAACCCCTAAATAAGAGTGTCCATGTAGATATCAACTTAATGATATTACTGGATCCGTTATTATTGTTAATGCATTATCTCACTGGATTATGTGATAGCTAGAACTATCATAACATGTATGTATTTGTTGAACCGTCGTGTTCATAGTACTATTGATGAATGTCACAGGCCCAGATGCCCGTGCCGGTCCTGCCGAGGCCGCGCCGCCAGCGGAGGATACCCGCCCGATACCTCCAGGAGGTTTAATCGAGTGGATTTGATCGCTGAGAGCGAAGGAAAAATTTTGAATGTAATTAGAAGTCCCCGTATTGTATTAAATATACGGTGGTTGACTTTCTTGAATGTAGAATGAACTTGTGTATTGTGTTTTGTCAATGTATAATTTCCGCCATTGTATACAGTTGACAAGTGTTGTAATTGATATCCCTTGTGAGTTTCGTTTTAGCTTTTGTTAATCTGAAATTTACGGGAGTAAGTATGAATTCGCGACTGGGGTCTGTCCGAGCTAATCAGATCTCGGGACCGGGTCGTGACACCCATCAAAAGGCTCAGATTACTGCTTGCCTTTTCATTGCTAGTGAATTATGCTTTAAAGTGAATCATAATTATCAAGTACTCTATAATTTCATGCAAGATGCATTTATTAATCATTATATTGTTTTGCTATTTATAGATTAGACTCAACGTATAATTGTAATTTAACATCCCTATTCTAGGGGGTGTGTCATACAAAACGTTGCATTATATAGGAAAAGTAATGACAATCTGGTAATTATACAGTGCTAGAGCAGCAAACGTATTGTTTTAGTTGTTTGGCTGTCCTATCAAAAGGCTAAGATTAGTGCTTGCATTTTCATTGTGAGTTTTGATGAAAGAGGTCTCCTTCTGCAAAAGTTTTCATTCGATGATCGATCTCCCATTGTGACTGGACGCTTGATGTCTTCGATGACTGTAGATTTATTTGTCTCATTGATTGGTATTGGCATTACTTGTTTTTCATTGACTTGCAGAGATTGTCATTCACATGGTGAAACATCTGTATACTGTAGGCATGATGGGCCCATAGGTATGAGTTTCAGTTTGGTTTCGGCCCATAGTTACGTGAAATAAAAAAAAAGAAGAAGAAGAAGAAGAAGAAGAAGAAGAAGAAGAAGAGGGAGAGGAGGGTGTGATGACCTGGGCCCACTATCCACATGATATTGTCCGCTTTGACCGAGTCTCATGGGTTTAAAACGCGTAATGTGGGGTTAAGGCTAGGTCGCATATACATTCCCACGGTCAGGACTTGGATGTATCTGATGTGGGACTTAAGTGTAGTCCAAAGTGCCCTAGGAGACAAACAAGTGAACAAGACAAGCAAACCTAGTGTAACAACCTGGGCCCATTATCCACACATGATATTGCCAGCTTTGACTGAAGTTTCAAGGCTTTAAAACGCGTCATGTGTGGCTAAGGCTAGGCCACACATATATGCCAAGGGTGAAGAGTTGGATGTTTCCGATGTGGGACTCGTGCAATCCCTTGTATCCCGAGTGTTCTTTGGCGGGTGATGGGCACACCGATTCCAACCAGGTCTGCCACCTTGGCTCAGGCCCACCAGATCTCACGCTCTACCCCACTGGAAGTAGAGTCTTTTGTAAAGATCCAGGCCCACTATCCACATGATATTGGCCGCTTTGATTGAAGTCTCATGGATTTAAAATGCGTCGTGTGGGGTTAAGGCCATGCCGCACATATATGCCCAGGGTTAGGAGTTGGATGTTTCTGATGTGGGACTCGTGTTGTCCCTTGTATCATGGGTGTTCTTTGGCATGTGGTGGGCACACCGATTCCAACCGGATCTGCCACCTTGGCCCATGCCCGCTGGATCTCACACCATGCAAGTAGGATCTCTTACTCTCCCCCACCAGAAAGAGAGTCATCCTCAGCTTTGATACCATTATTTGACGATCTCGGCTCACTATCCACATGATATTGTCCGCTTTGACCGGAGTCTCATGGCTTTAAGATGCGTCGTGCAGTTAAGGCTAGGCCGCACACATATGCCTAGGGTCAGGACTTATGTTTTTGATGTGGGACTCAGTGTACTCCAAAGCCTTTTGGGAGGCAAGTGAACAAGACAAGCAAGCCCAGGCAAGTAGGATCTCACAGAGGGTGTACTTGTCACCGACGATTGGTATTGACGACTTTCAAGTTATTCTTCTTCTTGGTTTTGTTTTCCTCCTCTTCTAATTCTAATTCTTCTTCTTCTTGAACTTATTGTGACCAAAAAGGTTGAATGGATTCGTTTTTCTTACAACCCTCTTTTTTTATTAAGGGGTTCCCATGAAATATGTGGGTCCTAGAGTGGGCCACCAATTAAATATCTAAACCATTAAATATAGGTGTCCCACCTATATATGAGGATTAACCAAATCTCACTTTAATAGAAAATGGGTACCTAGCTGAATTTCACCTTTAATAGAAAAGAGGCCCTAGCCAAATTCCACTCTAATCGAAAATAGGGCCCTATCAAAATTTCACTTTGGCCCTACCCAAATTTCACTCTATTAGAAAATAGGCACTAGCCATTTCACTCTAATAAGAAATAGTTCGCTAACCAAATTTCACTCTATAGTATAGGGCCCTAGGCAAATTTCACTCTAATAGGAAATAGGGCCCTAACCAAATTTCTCTCTTACAGGATATGAGCCCACTGTTTAGACTGATCAAATATAATTTTTGTATAAGAAAATTGTAAAAAAGCCCCTGTAATTTAGTATTCTTTGAAAAAAAATTCAAATAAATTCTAAATGTGAGCCACGACGAATAGGGGTGCTCATAGACCAGGTTGGCCCGAACCCAGCCCGCTTTAAGATGGGCTTCGTCCTTCGATTATAGTATTAGGGCTGGGCTCAATTTTTTTCATTTAGGCCCGTTTAATATATGGGCTACGCTTGGATTCAGTTTTAGAGAGCCCAAAGCCCGGCCTAGCCCGAATATAATAATGGTTTTAGCAAAAAAACTAATGTAGGGATTTGAACACCGGAAGCCTGACACACAAATGCATGACCAAACCAATTAAGTTACCCAAAAAAAATGTTAATTACCCAGTTTTTAAATTATAAAAACATGGGCTCTGCTCGGGCTTCATTCTGTTCAGGCAGGCTGGGCTTGGGCCAGTTAGTTAATGCCCAATTCGTGCCTAGGCCGGGCTCGGGCCTATAGTTTAGATGCCAGGCCGTGCCTGGATGTTCCTCAACTCGGCCCATGAATACCCTAGCCGCAAGTAAATAATAGATTGCTTATTGATTTAGTATAATAAATTAAATGTATCAATTTATGCTATTTTTAGATTTCAATATTTTTTAAAATATTTTTCTATATATATATTTTAGTTTTCTATATTTCTCCAAAACATAACTCCGAAATGTTTCGCCAAAATTCTAAATCGGCTGAAACATTTCAATTTGGGCCAATCCAAAAAGGGTTCAAAATGAAATTCTCAAACTCTAGGCAGGCCCCATATCCCAACTGGGTCAATGACTCATTCATAGTAGATTCATGGGTCTATGAAGAAGTTTTTTTATTTGGGGAGTTCACCTGCAGATGTCAACTTTTCTTTTCTTTTGTTTTCTTTTTTGCTTTTTTCGCGTAATTGTTGAGTGCTATTTTTCCTCTCTGTCATTGATGTGGTGGATATTGGAAATTGTGGTCTTTTTCATACCGTGGGTGATTGTATTTGGTCAGGATTCATGGATTGAATCCTGACATGGTGGTAGTTTTAGTTGAACTTTTACAATTACTTGGAATGTTTTTACAGTCGATTTTGGAAATAGCTCTTCTTTTGGTGGCCTAGTCATTTTGGATGGCAACATTTGTGACTTTACATGCTTCAAACTTTTTATTTGAATTTTTATAATGAACTTTCCTAACTATTTTAGAGGATTTGAAACTGGAACTCTTGATATTGCATGGACTCTTTGTTAATCCCTTTCACACAGATTATTTTCTAATTATATTTCCCAAGGAATTTCTGTGATTTTATTAAATTTGTTGGGATAGGATGTACAGAGAAAATTTAAGTGTTGCCTGGAATGATGGAAATTCCACTTGTGTTTCGAGGGAAAAATTGTGGGGATTGGAATGGGTTAGAACCAAAGCCTAAAGATGAATCCGGAACTAAGGAATTGAAGACTTAGACAACAAATAATGTCAGAATCATGACCTGGGTACTTGGTTCGGTTGAATCCAGCATTGCCTCGAACCTTCTATCTATCACATTGTATGAAATATGTGAAATCATCTTAAGAATGTCACTCATCAAGATAATGAGGGTGGACAATTCGAATTGAAATTTGAGCTATCTGATCTGGCTAAGTAGAGAAGTCCATGCATTATTATTACTCAGATTCATAATCCTGTAGGTAGACTATGGGTCACTAGAATTGGTGGATTAAGACAGAAATTATACATGTGGAAAGAGGGCAGTATCATTTTCTTGAGGGGTGTTTGGGGAAGGGGGTGGGGGTTTGTTAGGCGTTGGTGGTCTTTACCTGAAGAATTGGGTTTTGCTTTCTAGGTGGTGGTGGAGATTTGGGGATGAGAAAGAGCCTTTGTGGAGCTTTTTTGGAGCAGGATTATAGTAGCCATATATGCCAAGGATGAGTGGGGTTGGATTCCTGGGTCAGTTCCTAGGGATCCTTGCATGAATTATTGTAGCCAAATATGGCATGAAGGAGCCTTTTGCTAATAGTTTCCTTGTACACATGTTTGGTTAGGTTTGTCCCCTCGTGTGGAGCTGTTTTGTTGCTTGGAATGGTGTCTACTGTAGACAACTAGAGGAAGGGTGTGCTGGCTATTGACATCTTCAATTTATGCATAAATTGATAAGCCACCTATATCTTCACTGCAATGTCGATGTGTCATGGAGTCATTTTTTGAACAAACAGTGGCGTGGTTTGGTGTATTCTGAATCTTTACAGAATTTGGCGGAGGCATGGATGCAGGCCCTATTCATGATTGCAGTGTTTCGCTTTGGAGAATCATTCTGTTTGCTATCCTTTGGCCTAATTTTTAATTTGGTTAGAGAGGAATGATAGGATCTTTTGGGGCTGTTCATCTTATAGCAAAGATCTTCTAAATGCCGATTCTCTTCGAGTGGTGAAATGGGCTTTGATAAGGAAGGAGTTTGTCAATGTTAACTGTGTGGGGAGATTTCCAGAGCCACAGAATTACGCTAATCACAGTCATCAGATGAGTCTAAACACTCTCACGTGCCATCCGCGTGCCATCCATGTGGCACCAGGCTCACCCCGGCTGCCAGGACAGGAGGTCCGGCCGAAGTCAAGCAGCTCCGGGCCACTAGCGCCGAGCTCGGCCATCTCGGCAGAGAGCTCCATCTCGGCTGAAAGAGCCGGGACGGAAGCCGAAGTAAGAAAGAGCCTCCACTTGCGCCCCTCACCCCCCCCCCCCCCCCCACGTCATCAAGCACGTGGTGGAGTAGGGGCGCGAGCTAGCGAGACAGATGCGACATCCAGCCGCTCACAATCTTCGCCAGATCACTGACATGGCGGCATCCAGCGGCTGAGGCCACATCAGGGCAGGGCCCGAGGGCGGATCCGATGGTACCCCGCCGCCAGAGGCGTCTAACACGATCTGGCCCAACAAGACGCGCATTAAATGCGACGTGGGCTGATCCGACGCGCATTTAATGCAAAGTGGGCTGGACTGGACTGCATTAATTGCAACGTGGGCTGATCATGACTTCCCAGTCGAATCATGAGACCCATGCCAAGATATCGTCCAAGATATCTTCCAAATCGTCTATAAAAAGGACTGCATTCCACATGCAAGGTACGCAACATATACACTCGAGAGCTGTTACTCTGCCTCTCTTCTTCCTCTCCTTCCATTGTCCCAGTTCCTTCACTGACTTTGGCATCGGAGAGCCTTACGCCGCCCAGGCCAGGGTCCTCTGACCGTGTGTTCTTCTCTTTCATGCTTTCGGACGGTACCCAGTCATCACCATTGTTGGATAAGTCCTCTAAGGCTCCCCAGTTATTGTGGGTCATTATTTTCTGCACCTCCCTAAAGATAGTTTCCCCCTTCCAAAGATTGACCAACTGATCAACGCCACCGCCGGTCACGACCGAATGAGCTTCCTCGACGCCTACAGAGGCTACCACCAGATCCCGCTCTACGAGCCTGATGAGGAGAAGACGTCATTCATAACCCCCCGCGGCACTTACTGCTACAAGGTGATGCCCTTCGGGCTAAAGAACGCGGGGGCGACCTATCAGCGCCTCGTCACAAAAATGTTCCATGCTCAGCTCGGCCGAACGGTAGAGGTATACATCGACGACATGGTCGTCAAATCAGTGCACTCCGGCGATCATCTGGCGGATCTCGGCCAAATCTTCGACATCCTTCGCGCATACAAGCTCAAGCTAAACGCTTCCAAGTGCGCCTTCGGCGTAGCCTCTGGCAAGTTCCTCGGCAGCTTGGTAACGCGGAGGGGGATAGAGGCTAATCCGGACCAGATCACCGCGATCCAGAGCATTCAGAGCCCCTCTACCACGAAGGAAGTTCAGAAGCTCACAGGAATGGCTGCAGCACTCAACCGCTTCATCAGCCGGTCATCAGATAAGTGCAAGCCTTTCTTTCAGCTTTTAAAGAAAAATTTGAAGTTCCAGTGGACCCCTGAGTGCGACCAGGCATTGGCCGCACTCAAAACTTATTTGATGTCACCACCCTTACTCTCCACCCCGACTCGGGGGGAGATTTTGTATTTATATCTTGCGGTCTCGGATAACGCAGTGAGCTCCGTCCTCATCCGGGAGGACGAGGGAATTCAAAAACCAATTTATTATACGAGCAAGACCCTGCTTGACGCCGAGACCAGATACTTCCTATTGGAGAAGCTTGCGCTGGCCCTCGTCAGCGCCTCTCGCAAGCTCTCTCATTATTTCCAATCCCACACCATTGTGGTGATCACGGAGCATCCCCTCCGTTCAGTGTTCAAAAAGGCTGACTTTTCAGGGCGAATATCAAAGTGGGCAGTTGAATTGGGGCAATATGATATACAGTACCGTCCCCGAACTGCGATCAAAGCCCAAATCCTGGCAGACTTCATCGTTGAGTTCGTCTCGCCCAATTCGCTCCTACCCAGCCCGGAACGGCACTGGGGGGCAATGGGCACGAACCAGAGCTGACTGAGGACGAGCAGCCTCCCACCTCGGCATGGAAAATCTTTGTCGACGGGTCATCCACCTCCAAGAGCCCGGCATAGTCCTCCAGTCGCCAGAGGGTCTGGTCATAGAGCAGGCTTTCACCCTCGACTTCAAAGCAACAAACAATGAGGCAGAATATGAAGCGCTGATAGCAGGGTTTGAACAGCGCCCAAATCCTCGGAGCCCGACAACTGGTGATCTTCAACGATTCCCAACTGGTAACGAGCCAGCTCGCCGGAGACTACCAGGTCAGGGACGACAGGATGGCGGCCTACTTAGCCCTTGCGAAAAAACTGCTGTCTCATTTCCAGAAAGCCGAGGTCAGGCAAATATCCCGAGATACCAACACGCACGCAGATGCGCTTGCAAACCTGGCCTCCGCCGTCGAAGCTGGGAAGAAAAGGACCGTCGAGGTTGGGTCAGTATCAAGGTCAAGCTTAGAACTCCATTCATCTCGGCTTGTCCTCTGTGCTGATCTCGGCCCAAGCTGGATGGATCCAATCGTCGCCTACTTGAAGGATGACCGGCTCCCCGAAGACAAGGCTGAAGCTCACCGGATCAGACTCAAGGCAGCTCGATTCTGGCTCTCTCCCGAAGGCAAACTCTACAGGAAATCCTTCACAGGTCCATACCTCCAGTGCGTCCATCCGAGCAAAGTGGACGACTTCCTGTATGAGATCCACGAAGGAATCTGCGGCAGTCACATAGGAGGCCGATCCCTGGCTTACAGAGCAATAAGCCAGGGTTACTGGTGGCCCTACATGCAGAAGGACGCGCAGGTGTACGCCAGGAAGTGCGAGAAGTGCCAGAAGTTCTCCCACTCTCTCCACCAGCCAGCACAAGATCTGAGTCCCCTCACTAGCCCATGGCCCTTCGCTCAATGGGGCCTGGACATTGTGGGGCCTCTTCACCGAGCTCCAGGAAACAAGAGATGGCTGATAGTCGCCACAGACTACTTCACAAAGTGGATAGAAGCTGAACCGTTGTCCTCGATCATGGACAGGGACTCCAGGAACTTCGTTTGGAAAAACATCCTAACAAGGTTCGGCATCCCCCGGACTCTGATTTCGGACAACGGGACTCAGTTCGACTCCAGATCCTTCAAAGACTTCTGCCAAGAGCACGGTATCAGGAACCATTACTCCACCCCGGCATATCCACAGAGTAATGGCCAGGCAGAAATCTCTAACAAAGTGATCCTGGACGGTCTGAAGAAGCGACTGGATAAGGCAAAGGGAAGATGGACAGAGGAGCTTCCGAGCGTGCTATGGGCATACAGAACGACTCCAAGGAGATCCACCTCGGCAACACCTTTCTCTCTGGCCTACGGGATGGAGGCGGTCATTCCTTTAGAGATCAGCATTCCCACCCTGAGGACAGAGCTGGTCGACCAAGGCCGAAACGACACAAACCTGGCGATGGAGCTGGAGCTGGCAGACGAGCGACGAGAAGCAGCAGCCCTGCGACTGACCGATTATCAGCAGCGGTTAGCCAGAGCATACAATCAAAACGTCAGAGAAAGAAGATTCTCCGTGGGAGAGCTAGTTCTAAAGAAGGCCCTGCCAGCTGACAAAGAACCAAACGAAGGGAAGCTGGCTCCGAACTGGCATGGCCCGTTCAGGGTGGTCTCACTAGAAGACTTAGAAGGCAAGCCGCTGGCGAGACCGTGGAACGCATCCCACCTAAAGAAATTCTATTTCTAAAGATGTAATGAATCCTGAATCAATGAAAGCAGTTTTTCACCTTGTCTTCAATCTATCCTCTTTCACTGACTCCGGCAACTACAAGGGTTCGTGGCCCTGGAAGGAGGCCTCGAGTTCGAACACTCGGCCGAATTCCTAAACTCAGGGATTTATCCCATTCTACAAGGGTTCGTAGCCCTGGAAGGAGGCCTCGAGTTCGAACACTCGGCCGAATTCCTAAACTCAGGGATTTATCCCATTCTACAAGGGTTCGTAGCCCTGGAAGGAGGCCTCGAGTTCGAACACTCGGCCGAATTCCTAAACTCAGGGATTTATCCCATTCTACAAGGGTTCGTAGCCCTGGAAGGAGGACTCGAGTTCGAACACTCGGCCGAATTCCTAAACTCAGGGATTTATCCCATTCTACAAGGGTTCGTAGCCCGGGAAGGAGGCCTCGAGTTCGAACACTCAGCCGAATTCCTAAACTCAGGGATTTATCCCATTCTACAAGGGTTCGTAGCCCTGGAAGGAGGCCTCGAGTTCGAACACTCGGCTTGAATTCCTAAACTCAGGGATTTATCCCATTCTACAAGGGTTCGTAGCCCGGGAAGGAGGCCTCGAGTTCGAACACTCGGCCGAATTCCCAAACTCAGGGATTTATCCCATTCTACAAGGGTTCGTAGCCCTGGAAGGAGGCCTCGAGTTCGAACACTCGGCCGAATTCCTAAACTCAGGGATTTATCCCACTCTACAAGGGTCTACCGCCCTGGAAATGGTCTGGAGTTCGGACACTCGGCCGTTTCCTAAAGTCCGGGTTTATACACCTCCCAAAGACCGTGCCGAACTCATGCTCTCATAGCCGAGGTCAGTATCTCAGAAATGATAAATCCACCTCGGCGCAAGCAGATCATCTCGGCCATGGTCAGTTTCCAAAGCCAGCCATTTCGGCCAAGGTCAGTATCTCAGAAAGAAAGAGCTGGGCCAGCACTCAAACACAGAAAAGCAGCACAAAAACACTTAAGTGTTCCAGAACAGTACATGGAAAATAAAAGAGAACGCAAAAGCGCTGTACACAGTTTGAGTGATCACAAATTTCTTCCTTTTTATTCATTGTAAACTGCTTTATTACAAGAGTTACAGAACAGAAAAAAAAAATACAGAAAGGAGGATCACAGTCCTCTAAAAACAGAAAATAAAGAGAAACTGGGAGACTCTGATCTTCACCGACTCTTCGGGCTGCAGACTCCAAGATGCCGGATCATAGACTGGAGGTTCTGAGTGATCCTGAATTTCACCGAGCTCTATAATACACTTTGGCTGGTCAGACCAAAGCGATTACAGAGCCCCTCCAGTTCGGAGGCCCTGGACCTCGCTGAGCTCTTCAACACCCTCCGGTCAGTGAGACCAAAGTTTGAAGAACCCCCAGGTCCAGCGGGCCTCAACTCCACCCTTAGTCTTACCATCCTGACACGGCGCAAGGGGCTCGCAGGGAGCTCGATGCGATGCAAGACCCTGCAGGATCAGCAGACACCCAGGACCCCGACCATCCCGCAGTTGCAGAGGATTCCCCTGCAACCTGACCAGGGATGGTCGGCCATGAACCCGCGTTCAGAGAGCGCGTGGTCCACGGGGAGTTCCTTCAGAGAGCGCGCAGACCACGATGGGCTTCCCCCCTTGGAGAAAGCCACCCGCAGGCGCAGGGGTTCCCCCCGGATCAATTGCTTCTGAACACCCGCTGGGCATGGCTCCTATGTCTACGTGATTTAAACTATCCTAACGATCTGTTCTTTTCATCGCCCATGGCGAGCCTATCGCCCCTACTTATAGGAAGAAGAAGGGCTCAATCTCCGAAGGAAGTTAAGGGGCGAAGTCTCCCACGCATTATTTGGGGTGCACGACTGGTGACCAGCGATCCCTAGGGCGCCACGTGGAGACATCCGCCCGTTTCCCTCGTCGGCAGTAACACCTTGTTTACTGCTATTTATGATCTCCGGAATACGGAGAATCGGCACAGACAGCTATGAAGACCGTGTGACTCTCTCTACCTCGATGGTCATGCGTCGCAGTAAAGGCATTCAATGCTATTCAATGTCACATCCAAAAACAAAAGAGAGGAAACATTCAAGTAAAGGAGCCCGTTTTTCATTGATAATAGATAAGTATTACAAGGCAGAAAGCAAAAATATTACAAGCTACTGCGGTTTCGGCGACTCCACCAGGTCGATCACCATATCTGCCGAACCAGCAGCTTCGACCGAAACCGCGACCTTGCTTGGAACGTCGCTGGCAGAAAAGGCTTCAACCGGTACCCTCAGCCGGAGCAGGGGCAGAGGATCCCTCACCTTGAGGCGCGGCCGAAGCATCGCTCGAGACCGGGGCAACGGGAGCGTCGTCAGCAGCAGGAGCGACTGCAGGAGCTTCAACTGGGGCACTTTCGGCTGCAGGAGCGGAGCTCAACTCAGGAGCCGGGTCCGAGTACTTCGGCAGGTCCCGGTAGATAGGGTGATCTTCAGGGACCCCCCGCACGTCTCAGTGCGGCCAGGCATCCTTCCTCGAACAGGATGGCGGTGATCTCCTCCACCTGCTTCTCATATAGCTCAGTGGCGTGATCCACCCCATCCTGGAAGGCGGACTGGGCCTCGGACAGAAGAGAGGCCTTCTCTTTCTCCAGCTCGGCGTTCGCCGTCTTCAATTTCGCTGTTTCGGCTCGCCCAGCCAGCACTTCCCCGCGCAGCCTCGTCCCCTCAGCCGTCGATTCAGCCTTTAATCTGGCCAGCTCCGACTCCAGCTCGACGGTCTTCTTGTTCCTTGCCCAGACCTCGCCCTTCAGCTGGTTGGTCTTCGCCGTAAGCTCGGCGACACCAGCCAGAGCCGACGCCAGCCGAGCAGCCTCCTCAGCGCTGGCCTTCTTCATCCCCTCCATTCCCGCCTGCAGCTCCTCCAGCTCCTTCTTCAGCTTGTCCCTCTCGGACTCCAGCTGAGTGACCCGTGCAGCGTTCCTATCACTCCGCCCCACCACGGTCAGGAGCCTCTGCACGTTCTGCAAATGGAGAAAGATGGGTCAAGCTGGGGCAGTCGAGCCAAATCACTTGGAAGGAAAACAATAAAAGCACTTACCAGGAGGTTAGCCTGAATCGTCGAGACCATCAGGCTCTCGTTATCGAACCTCTCGTGCGTCTCCATATCCCGCGGCAGAGCGCAGACCTTGGCGAGAGCCCCGATGACATCGGCGTTCCCTAGCAGCCGATCCTCGACGTTCAGAGGCTTACCGGGCTGCGTTTCCATCCTCGGCCTCCATGGCGCTGGGGCAGTTCGGGGTCCGGAGGACGACCCGGATCCTTGCGCCGCCGAGGTGGTGTGCTCGCGAGTCGTCCCGCCGGACGGCCTGCCTGCCGGCATGCTCTTCTCAGCTGGTGCACTCTTCTCAGCCGGTGCACTCTTTTCAGTTGGGGCCTTGGCTCCGGGGGCCCGCGCAGGGGTTTTGCCCTTCGGAGGCTGTTCGGCCCCCAGGTCCTTCTCCCCCGCCTTGGACTTCTTCCTGGGTGGGGACCCCTCCCTCGGGCGCTCCGGCGAACGTCGCCGAACTCCCGCATTCGAAGCAGGAGCCGGAGCAGGAGCAGGAGCGGAAGTGTCGCCAGCACCTCCCGAGCTCGAAGCTGCTCGGGTGCTGGCAGAAGATGGCGTCGCAGAGGAAGAAGACCCCCGCCTAAACTTGGCCGCTATATCCTTGATGACTGGCTCCCTCGACCTTCCCGCCATATCTTATTCCTGATCAGAAGAATAAGCGTCCACTATCTGCCTCAGGTTCGGCGGCTCCGAACTGGAAGAGGACGCCTCAGACCCAGACGCGGCTCGCCTGGCGGCAGGATCGTTCAAGGGGATCCCGGCAGGTACAGCAAGGGAGACGGTTGGACGGTCAGGGTGCGCTTCGTCCACCTCGGGTACCCCGGTCCTCTGGTAGTGGCCGCGATATCTCGGCGTGTATCCGAGCAGCTTCCAAGCTGACCTGGTCTCGTGCCCCTTGTACCTCTCAACCTTGTTGATGTCGTCGGGGTTCCTCCTCCAGCCCTCACTCGCAGCTCGGCGTCGTCTCGCACCTGCCTCTGCATAACAAATAATAGAGGAGTCAACTCGGCATCGTCGAAGTCAAGCAAAGAAGATGAGTGAAAAGGAGCGATGTTTACTTGGGACTGTCCCGGGGCGGCGCGGGACCGATAGCCTCCTACTTTCGCCAGCGCCGAACTCCCAGTCCCCCGAAATACAGAAGAGGGCTTCTTCGGCATTCTTACTTGAATCTTCCAAGGCCAGGACGAAGCCTCTTCGCTGCGGCTTCACCCGGAGATAATATTTCCCTTCCCCAGCCTTGCAGATATCGTAGGTGTCCTCGATATCATGGACACCTAGGTCGGTCCCCAGAATCTCATTCAGCTTCGCCGTGCCCATGATGACCTTATAGCCATTGGGCATCAGCTGGCACGGCGTGAGGGACCAGGTACTGAGGCAAGCTCTAAGTAGAGGGTGCAGGGGAAATCTGACCCCGCCCTCGATCACGGAGATCAAAGGGAACGGCATCCAGCCGCCGGACCAGCGCATCGTGGCATAGTCGACGGAGTCCGCCGGCTTGAGTAGGACTCGCTCCGGAATATCAAAAGCGGACCTAAACCTAGCTATTCCCTCTTCGGTATCTAGATTGAACCTAGGGGTGCCCATGTCTAAGGAAGGGGACAGCAAAAGATGAACCCTAGAGGTTGCGAAACCCTAGAGAAAAGCTACACAGAGGCGCGAAGCAACTTACAGAGACAGAAGGGGCGACTCGAGTACAGATCCAGACACGCCCTATGGTCGTCCTCACTAGAAGAAATCTCGAGCAGCAGAGCAGAAATCGCAGATGAAGGCGAAGGCGAAGAGAAATCAGAAACAAGAAGGGAAGGAAACGACCCTCTTTATGGAAAACAAACCTTCGGCGCGCGCTGCTTTCAAAATTCGAAAGGGCGGATCTCGCGATCTGCGCCCATTCCATCAATAAGACAGCACAATCAGTGAAAAGGCGACGCGTGTAACCGTCGACTCGCTTCCCAGTACAGACAGGACGGAGCATTCATTGCTTCAGGACAGTTGAAGCGACACCAGGCAATGACCGTCGCATCCCCAGACGAGTCTTCTAGCTTTCGACCACTAAAGGCCAGGGCGCTTAAGAGGTCAAAAGCTAGGGGGCAATTGTGTGGGGAGGTTTCCAGAGCCACAGGATTACGCTAATCACAGCCATCAGATGAGTCTAAGCACTCTCACGTGCCATCCGCGTGCCATCCATGTGGCACCAGGCTCACCCCGGCTGCCAGGACAGGAGGTCCGGCCGAAGTCAAGCAGCTCCGGGCCACTAGCGCCGAGCTCGGCCATCTCGGCAGAGAGCTCCATCTCGGCTGAAAGAGCTGGGACGGAAGCCGAAGTAAGAAAGAGCCTCCACTTGCGCCCCTCACCCCCCCCCACGTCATCAAGCACGTGGTGGAGTAGGGGCGCGAGCTAGCGAGATAGATGCGACATCCAGCCGCTCACAATCTTCGCCAGATCACTGACATGGCGGCATCCAGCGGCTGAGGCCACATCAGGGCAGGGCCCGAGGGCGGATCCGATGGTACCCCTGCCGCCAGAGGCGTCTAACACGATCTGGCCCAACAAGACGCGCATTAAATGCGACGTGGGCTGATCCGACGCGCATTTAATGCAAAGTGGGCTGGATTGGACCGCATTAATTGCAACGTGGGCTGATCATGACTTCCCAGTCGAATCATGAGACCCATGCCAAGATATCGTCCAAGATATCTTCCAAATCGTCTATAAAAAGGACTGCATTCCACATGCAAGGTACGCAACATATACACTCGAGAGCTGTTACTCTGCCTCTCTTCTTCCTCTCCTTCCATTGTCCCAGTTCCTTCACTGACTTTGGCATCGGAGAGCCTTGCGCCGCCCAGGCCAGGGTCCTCTGACCGTGTGTTCTTCTCTTTCAGGCTTTCGGACGGTACCCAGTCATCACCATTGTTGGATAAGTCCTCTCAGGCTCCCCAATTATTGTGGGTCATTATTTTCTGCACCTACATTAACCTCGATGAAATTCTATAGAACTGAGAAACATGGTTTGAGTGGGCTGCTCATTTATAAGTCAGGGAAGCTCATTTTATGGTCCTCTCCCCCACGTAGTATTTTAAAGTTAAATGGGGATAAGGGCATAGGTCGGCGAGAGAAAAACAGGTCTGGATTGGATTGGAGAAGTACTTTGTAATTGGGATGCTTAGGCTGGTTTATGTTTTCAAAGCAGGAGGGATCAAAGATTCTAATGAATAAAAATCATCAGCTATTTTGCAAGCTCTTTGTTCATATTCCAGGGCTCTCCACAATTTCATTTGTTCATCACTATGCTCATTAGTTATATTATTAAAAGTGATGAATATTCTTTTATGATGCTTGATTTTGTATTTGTCACACTCTATTAGCATCATAATCTTCATATTTGCCTCTTATAGGTAAATCTCATGACCACCATGTTTATGTGTTCATAATCTTGGTTGGTTAATGGTTGAGGTAGGCTTCGTGTTTGAAACTTCATTTCACTCATCTTGCACATCATAGTCATATTTTATGATTGGATGAAATGATTTCAAAATATTCATAGCATATGATTTTCATAGTTATATTATTTTATGATATGTTTAGTTTATCTCCATGACCTTGCTCTTTATATTGGTAATTTGATCAATTTGAACTTTAGAGGGGGAGCAAACCTTCTAAGGAAGCATTAGATTTGATCAAATTCACCCTTATATTGGCTCTATACCCATTTAGCTATCTACCCATGCATGATGCCCTGTTATATATTTCATTTTCGATTACTTTTGTTAACAGGTGCTACTAAAGGTATTTTTCTTGTTTCATGTGTGTAGGTACCCCTCTTCCACTACTAGAAATTTACCTATTGGCGGAGGCAAAAAGCTGGCGGCCGCTTTTTGCGGACGCTAAGGCCTTTATCAGCACCCCCCAAAACTAACTTTTTCCTTCATTTTTCCTCCCCTCATTTTTCCTTCCCACGTTTTTCCCCTCTCCCGCGCCTTGCTCCCGCTATCTGCCTTATCGCCGCACCAGCCACGCCACCGCCAGACGATCACTTGCGTCGGAGCCGCCACCGGTTTTCTCTCTCCCTCCCTCTCCATCTCCATCTCCATGTCCATCTCCCTCGCTCTCTATTTCTCTCCCTCCCTCCCTCTCCCTCTCGCACTGCACTGTGCCCTCCCGTGCGCCGGAGCCACCACCGGTTCTCCCTCTCCCTCTCCCTCTCCGTGGTTGAGATCGATGCCGGAGACGACGCGGAGGTGGGGATCTTTAAGCGAAGGGGAGCAGAAGACGCCAGTGTAGTCGCAGACGTTGGATCCGGACCAGTTTCTGGTCAGAATGAGAGGATCTGAGAAGATGGCCTTCTTCCAAGCTTGGAGAGCAATGTAGGCTGATCAGATGCTAGGGTTTTCGAAGGAGAGAGAGGGATCGATGGAGACGTTCTCGCCTCTGTCGCCGTACTCGTCTCGGTAGCAGAGAAGCTTGCGGCGGGAGATGAATCTGGCCTTGGCGTTGGTGAGGCCGACGCCATTGTTGGAGAAATATGGAGTACAGAGAATGAGGAAAGAATGCAATGGAGAGTTGCAGAGATGCAGAGGAGGAAGGAGGAAATGGAGGTTTTCTTCCTCATCTCATCCTCTTGTTTGAAGAAGAAGAGAGAGAAAGAGAGAGTTGAAGAGAGAGAGGTATTAGGGCTTTTTTTTTTTATTTCTCTCTCCCTCTTTCCGGTCTTACAGAATTTTTTTTTCCATTCTCTTGCTCTTGCTTTTGTCCTCAAATCCCATCTCCACCCCCCATTTCGTGGATTGCAGGGCAGCATAGCAGCTCGTCGGAATCGAGCAAGATTCCGGCAAGTTTTAGTTGATTTTTTAGGGTTTAATTAGAGAGATTAAGTGTCACCATTGATGAAGGTAGTTTTGTGTCTGTTTTGTGGGTTTTTATTGTTTTATATATATATATATATTTTCTTTCTTCCAAGAGATCTGGATTCGTGGAAGAATGGGGGCGGGTCTTGCTATTGTGAAGGCATTCACAATTCTGTAGACAAGACAAAAATTTCTCAAATTCTTACCATCAGAAACACCTTATAGTTGGGCATGGATATTAAAGCATGAGGCAAATTAAGGATTGGTTCGGATAAGGCCTACCCAAGTTTGTCCAATTTTGCTCAAATACAAGCATGTGTAAATTCAGGATTGGTGCTGCTAGGGTCTGAAGTACCCAAATTCCGTCAAGTAATCCCAAACACAGGGATGTGCAAATTAAGGACATGTTTGGCTATGGCTTGAGGTACTCAAGTATTACATAAAGCTTGAACCACCTTATTTCCTTGACTCCAACTTTTTTTTAATATTCCTTTGGAACTTATTTTACCATCAATCTGTACCAATTCAATCCTATGAAAGCAAACAGGCCCAACAAGATGAAAGTTTTTCTAGACAAGAATCTATGAGAGCAACCATGTAATACAGGTGAATATATAAAATTACATGATCATGACTCTCGTTCCCTTTTCTCATTGAATGTATCTAAAGTTTGCAGATTCTTTCGGCTAAGGGGATTTCCCAAATCATTGGTCACAAAAGCATGTTTTCTTTGGTATTGTTTCATGTTTTCTTTGGTTTTGGTGAATATTTGGATGGGTTGTTTTTAATTTTCTTTTTTGATTGATGGTTTTGATCTATGGGCTGTTGAAACTCTGAGAAAGTTGATTTTTTTTTTTTGTTAAAGATAGTTTTTGTACCGGGCTGAGATGTGCAATGCCATGTCGATTAATGATGAATCCAAGAATATAGTAACCAAGCGAATCTACAAAAAATATAAGACTTTTGTTTTGTCCCTTTTCCCTTTTCTTTTCTTTTCTGTTGTGAGAAATGTGTTGAAAGTTCTTATTCTTCTTGTCTCTTGCAGAATGGACCTGTTGAAACTGGATATGTTGCTCAGCTGGAAGGAAGTAAGCGATCTAATGAGGTCGTTATTATTCACCACTCCTTGATATTGGTCCTAGGTGATGATTTTTAATTGCATATTGTGTGTTTTATATGAATGGCATGGGCATGTGCTTCATTCTAATCCAGTGCATGTGTATCTAGTCCAAAGATTCTTGAACAAAAACAGACCATCACATGATCTACCTCCACAACCAATACAATCACCACCTTTTAATTTTTAAGTGACCATGTCCCAGATGATTGTGCTCAAGTGGTCCATTCCATTGTTGAGGCCCTACTGCCTGTCATTTTGGTCCTTTCTTTAACTCCCATGCCTAAGCCTCAGATTTGATTTAGAGGCTGTTATGGGTACACTATATCAGAGTATCATGCAGTAACCGACCTATATGTTTTGTATTTTGCAAATAATTTCTTAATTTATTTTGACTTTTTATTAAAAGGTATGGAAATGCAAATGTATGGAAGACTTTCACAGACCTTTTTGACTATTTTCCATTGACATCATTGGTTAGTAATATTTCTATTTTTATTATACTTTAAAATTTTCCCTGTTTATGTTTCTTTAGATTTTTTTTCTTGACCGGAACTCTTATGGGCTATGGATCATTGTTTTTCCTTTAAGGGAGATACATATATGAAAATTAAATCATAAGATAGTCCCCACAGCATACTAGTAATTGTGTATGTATATATAGTATTAAAAGGCTATTATGAAGATCTAGATATGATCTGTCGATGAAGTGATGTGTAGACATGACAGCTGAATTTTTTTATGTATATGATGCCTGACATTGTGTTAGTGTTGTAATCTAAATCTGAATATGTTGTTACTTTAGATGTTGTATATGATTCTAGCTCATGCGTCTGGAATGTGGATGATAGACATAGTGATAATATCAAATATCCTGTTACTGTGATGCCCATATCATTCCAATAGGTGAAAGAGATAGCTTCAGAGTATTTTTAAGAAATCCTAACTGGGCCTTGTGTCTTTCTCTTAGTTGGGTAATGGGTCACTTTCATGTCTCTCTGGAAATGGAGTTCTATTAGTGTTCTATTAATGTTGTTATACTAGCTTTCCGCCATGAATAAGACCAATGAACATATCAGCTTTTTAGAACCAATTTGTTTCGCCCCCTTATTATTTGATAGTAGTGTTGACTTTGTCTTTTGTTTATCATAATGTCTTTTCTCTTTGCTGCAGGATGGATCTTGTTTTAAATCAAAATATAAGTTCGCACCTTATTTCTACGCTGCCACAAAGGCAAGTCACAAGTTGTTTTTCATGAAGAAGAATGTTAACTGCTTACTTTATATTGTTTCATGTCATCAAATTTGGATCTTTGCGTATTTCCAATGCCTTTTCTTTTGCTGTTACATCTGTATCAACATTGCAGGAGAAATGGAAATGGATGTGGAATCATATCTCAGACGACGCTATGAAGGACAAATCTCTGATATAGAAATTGTGGAAAAAGAAGATCTAGACCTGGTATGATTTATGCTTTTAACCTGTGATTGTTGTTTAATTTTTTTCCTTAAGTTATTGCAGCCATTTGAACAATCATGCAACCATTTGGACTATACACACAAACGTGTATATATTTATATTATATGTATGTTTGGCAGGGGGAGATCAGTCACATATCCACATAGGTCTAATGCATTAGTTCCTGCATCAGTTATGTAGTGTGCTACATATAAACAAAAATGTTTGCTATGACTTTAAAGTTTAATCCTTCGTTGAGGTTGTTTACTCAAACTTGGATGTTAAGCTTGATCACATATATCTGTTGCCATTATTTGTGATATTGTTGGTTTGGCCCTTCAATATATGGAATTTGGTTTCCATCCAAATGCACCCTTTGGTTTTGCTTGATATAGGTTTGGTGTTGGGAAGTAAATTTTTGCAACCTTGGATGGGTACTTAGTTGTTTTATTGACTTGGTTATCGTTAATTTTTTTTTTTTTCAAGTTTGTGGGTCTTTGGATTGAATTATTTTGGCTTTGGTTTGGTGTTTGTGCTCTTTGTGCAATGGAATTTGCATGTGAAGTGTGTGGTGATTGGTTGAGGAGTTTTTCATGTGTTGTGGGTTTTGATGGTTTGTGGAATTGGGATTTGTAATTGATGTTGAATGGGTGGTTTGATTGATTTTGGTGTTCTGTCATTCGTTCCATTTTCCATGAAATCTGTCATAGGTTTACTTGGAGGTGTCAGAAGAGCATAAGTTTACCTTGAATAGGTTTACTTGCCACATGCCATTTTGGGTTTTCTAGTATGGAGTTATTTGGGCTTTGATTGGCTCTCGGTCCAGGCTCATTCTTTAGGCAGGGGAAGGTTTTCGATGTTGGGACCTGGGGCCTTTTTGTTGTCGGAATTCATAAGGTGGGGCGGGAGGCACTTCAAATTGGGACATGCATCAAACGGATCACAGTCGTCTAAAGAGTTTTTCAAAAGTACCTGGGGCGGCCACACCCGCGTGCTATAACGTCGGTCCGCCCCTGCCTGCACCTGTCTCTTTTGCTGGATAGAAGTGATCCTCAACGATGGTATACTATGCGTGACAGAGTTCCAGTTTCTCAGTATGGCTTTGTTTGCACTAGCTACTTTTCTTCATCATATAGTCATTTCTTACAGCATAGACTCTCTAGCAGGAACCTCAATCTTACAAAGAGGCAATTGTCTTGCCAGAATGGCAATCAGTTATGGTAGATGAACTTTTTGCCCTTAATCAGTTATGGTAGATGCAATCTAACTGCTTAAATAAAATAACTTCTTAAATAGACTACTGTTGATAAAAGAAAAGAGTACTACTACCCAAGCAACTCAAACAGCTCATTAAAAGAGGTTTTAGAGAGCTAGGTAAAGGAAAGGCCATTCCATAACTTCTGATTGAAATTGTTTTGTAAATGCCAACAAATCACAGGTATTATATGTAACATTGTTGTAAAATGAAAATCTTTTTCTTAATTCTTTTGATATTGTTTTCTGCATTTGTTTCTCACTGTGGCATCTAAGCTATTTACCTTTCCAGTTTATATAATTAACTTGTTTTTTTTTTATGTGCATGCAAATTTTTGTAAACAGCCATCTATTATAAAGCCGTTGGATAACCAGTTGAGTTTGGCTGATGTGGACACCATTAAAGTGATTGGAAAGGGTAGTGGTGGAATTGTGCAACTAGTGCGCCACAAATGGACTGGCCAATTCTTTGCTCTTAAGGTAATGCTTGATTTAAGATTCTGATCTGATTTTTTTGCTGCTTTTCATTCTTACTTACTAAGTGAATAGTGTTTCACTTGTTGGAGTATTTATTATCATTATCAGTGGAGTTGGTACATTTATTCACACGACCTTGGAACAATCCACCCACTTGTATCTCTGAAAGCTTCAGAGGCTAAAATTCCATTGGTATAATGATCCTTTGAAATCATTATGTAAGAGATTTCTTTGTTAATTGGCCTTATGAATCTATTTCACCTCAGAGAGGAGTTATAGCCTACCCTCTGCCGTCATGCAGGTTATCCAACTGAATATTGAGGAGAGCATTCGCAAGCTGATTGCACAGGAACTGAAGATTAATCAGTCCTCACAGTGCCCTTATGTTGTTGTCTGTTACCACTCTTTTTACGAGAACGGTGCTATATCTATAGTCTTGGAATACATGGATGGTGGGTCTCTTGCAGATTTTCTGACGAGAGTCAGATCGATTCCAGAACCATATCTTGCTGCTATCTGTGAACAGGTCAGTTTTATATTGCAGGCGAATTTCCATTACATTCTAAAGACACCCCAGAAATTATGTATTTGACTTGAATGTTCAAGAATGGTTCAGCATGAAAACCTGTCCAGCATGAAAGCCTGCAGACCACATTATAAATATAATGTGAAGCAGTGTGCATGTGGTACCCTGATTGTGGGGCCCACTTTTAAATAGTTAGGGAGCTCTCTCATGCGGTATTTGTAAATAATCTTGTGCGTCATTAGCTTCATGTATTTATCTTTTGTTTCTGTAAGCTATTGATTGTGATGAGAGGCATGAATTCCAGCAAATAATCTCTTTTTTGTGAACATTGGGTTTCATGGAACAAGGGTTCTAATTTTCGCAAGGAAATTACCTAGAAATGATCCAATGTATGGTGCATACACTTTTTTCATTTTCACTTTTTCCAAGTTCTTTTTATCATCTTTGCAAGACTCATGTTAATTGAGCTGTAAGTTGGGAAGTTTGGGTTGTGTTGGTCCTTTTCATTTCTCATTCTTTATTTTTGTTGATGCTCAGCATCCATAAAGTGATGTCAATATGTAACTAGTCCAAGGTATTTTTTAAATTTTAGTATGGTGTTAATTCTTTCTATGATGGAAACTGATAATTAGTCTGCGATTCTTTTCTTTTCCCTGCCAAATGTTTTATGATTCATTGAGATATCTTTGTGAGTGTTCTACTTTTCTGCAATAAATGAAATCACATGTTTGGAACCCGTTAAAAAAATATAGTATGACCTCTGATAATCTATATTAAATTTTAGGTAACCATTTTTTTTGTGGGTGTGTTTTACTTGTACATGCTTTAATATGATGTAGGTTTTGTTCGCTTCTGTTCAATCTATAGTTGTGTCTGTTTCCTCTTGCACATTCCTGTGGTGGGCCAACCACATCAGGGCAAGGGAAATGGCTGGATTGGAACCTACAAGGTACTGCTTTCTTTATATTATTTATGAATTGTTGATTTTGGTTAGCAAATGGATGGTTAGGATTTATTTAAATGCTTGAAAGAGTTCTGATGGTGTTAAAACATGCGCTTTACGAAGGGGGTTCGGGGGTATCCCCCGGCGGGGGTCGAGGGAAAACTGATACGTATTTTTTTTTTTTTTGAAAAAATTAAAACTATTAGCGACCGCTTCTAAAATTTTTGTTGAGTATTAGCTTGTTTTAAAAAAAATTTATTGAGTATTAGCGACCGCCAATGGCGGTCGCTAAAACGTTTTTTGCGACGAAGTTTTCGGGGCCGCTACTTGGCGGTCGCTTGGCGGTCGCTAAAGAGTATTAGCGACCGCCAGGTGACTTTTAGCGACGGCTAATGACGGCCGCTAAGTCTTTTTTCTAGTAGTGTTCAATTGACACCTTTGCAATTTAATGGCAAAGGGGAGAAAGAACTAAGGGGGAGAAAGTGTTCAAGCTAAACAAAGGGGGAGAGAATGCACATCTTGCCAAAAGGAGAGTGCATGGTCAAAGGGGGAGAAATGAAATGAAGAAAGCTTGGAAGCTAAAAAAGATGCTTGGTCTAAAGAAAGGAAGATGAAGAGAAAGCTTGAAGATTATCAAGCTCCAAGCATCAAGGAGAATGAAGAAAAAGAGCTAGAGCCCAAGCCAAGTCAAAGGAGCATCCAAGAAGATTTCAAGCCTTGTCCAGCTAAGGAGGAGCTGAAGGCAATGTGTGATGTATTAGTTTGAGAAATGTTTGCCATCAAATTGCAAAGGGGGAGATTGTTAGGATTTTATATATTGCAATTTGATGGATGCATTAACATTTTATTCATCATTTGAATGTTCACACATGCATTGATTTTGAAATACTTGAAATCTTGATTTACACATGCATTGTTTTAAATCTTGTAAATCATATGTTTCATGCATATTTTGTTTTAAAACTTGGATGCATTTTATTTTGAAAAGAATTTATAAATCAAGCTAGTCATTGGTTTTAAATGTTTCAAATTTTGTTGGCTTTTTATGTTACATGATTTTAAAAGGACTTAGATTGGTTTAAATCATGTTTCCATGCTTGGTTTAATGACCCAAAAATCCCCTCAAGTAATATGGCAAGGCCATGATAATCTAAATGTAACTGCTGTCGCCTGATCATTGTGATTGTTGGCAGCTAGCTGCAGCAATGGGTGCCCGGCTAAGAGAACTGTCAATTTTCCAGGAAATCTCTTTACTAAATCCATCTTTGATGGGATGATCCCGACCATCAGATTGATGGGCTCAATTTTTATTTTTATTTTTTTGCTATCGGAGGGTTCCTAACTCTTTGGGCTGGACTAACCCCTCCGGATCTAGAAGGAAGTCGGATAGATACCCCTGTGGCTCCAAGGTGGTAGCACCAATGTACTCAACCCCATGGGCTCAGTTGGGTATGCTGGGCCATTTCTCTTTTTTCATGTGCCCATTTGAGTGAACGGCCACCCACCATTTCCATTTCCACTTCCACGGCGCGTCAGCAGTTAGCACCTGTTTTGTGGTACCTGTAGGTGCAGAAAATAATGACCCACAATAAGGAGGTGCCTTAGAGGACTTATCCGAAAAGATGATGACTGGGAATGACTGGATACCGTCCGAAAGCCTGAAAGAGAAGAGCAAACGGTCAGAGGACCCTGGCCTGGGCGGCGCAAGGCTCTCCGATGCCAAAGTCAGTGTGGGAACTGGAACAATGGAAGGAGAGGGAGAAGAGAGGCAGAGTAACTGTTCTCTGAGTTATATTGTGCGTACCTTTGATGGTGGTATGAGCCTCTATTTATAGAGTTTGGAACGTATCTTTGGGAGATATCGTGGTGTGGGTCCCGTGATTCGACAGGGAAGTCACGATCAGCCCACATTACATTAATTGCGGTCCAATCCAGCCCACTATGCATTAAATGCGCGTCGGGTCAGCCCACGTCGCATTTAATGCACGTCTTGTTGGGCCAGATCGTGTTGGACGCCTTTGGCGGTAGGGGATCGTGGGATCTGCCCTCGGGCCTTGCCCTGATGTGGCCTCAGCCGCTGGATGCCGCCCTGTCAGGATATGGCGAAGATTGTGGGCGGCTGGATGTCGTGTCTGTCCCACTAGCTCGTGCCCTTATCCCTCCACGTGCCTGATGACGTGGGGGATGAGGGGCGCAAGTGAAGGTTCTCTCTTGCTTCGGCTACTGTCCTGGCTTCTTCAGCCGAGGTGGAGTTTTCTGCCGAGATGGCACCGGGGTGGCTCAGCCGAGGTGGAGCTCCACGCCGAGATGGCACCCGGGGTGGACCAGTTCGGCGCTAGTGGCCCGGAGATGCTTGACTTCGGCCAAGGCCTCTGTCCTGGTAGCCGGGGTGAGATTGGTGCCACGTAGATGGCACGCGGATGGCACGCGAGAATGCTTAGCCTCATCTGATGGATGTGATTAGCTTAATCCTGTGGCTCTGGAAATCTCCCCACACAATTGCCCCCTAGCTTTTGACCTCTTAGGCGCCCTAGCCCTTAGTGGTCGAAAGTTAGAAGAATCCGTCCGGGGATGTGGCGATTGTCGGGTGTCGCTTCAACTGCTCTGAAGTGATAAATGCTCTGTCTTGCCTGTACTGGGAAGCGAGTCGACGGCTACACGCGTCGCCTCTTCACTGATTGTGGTGTCTGCCGGGATCCCTGTGAACGATCCAGTTGCGAGCCGAGCTGCATCCGGTTCCGAGGCGTCCACTTCAAGTTCGGAACCGTCGAACCTGAGGCAAATAGTGGACGCTTATTCTTCCGATCGCGAAGAAGACATGGCGGGAAGGTCGAGGGAGCCGGTCGTTAGGGACCTAGCGGCCAAGTTTAGGCGGGGGTGTTCTTCGTCTGCGACGCCATCTTCTGCCAGCACCCGCGCTGCGTCGAGCTCGGGAGGTGCTGGCGCTACTTCAGCTTCTGCTCCTGCTCCAGCTTCTGCTCCTGCTCCTGCTCCTGCTCCTGCTCCGGAAGATGCTCCAGCTGCGCCGGTCTTGAGCGGTGCCCCGGTCGCCAGGTGATGCTTCTGCCGTGCCTCAGGGTGAGGCCTCTTCTGCCCCTGAGGCTCTGGTCGAAGAATCTCCTGCCAGCGACGCTCCCAGCAAGGTCGCGGTTTCGGCCGAATCCACTGGTCCAGCAGATACGGTGATCGACCTAGTGGAGTCGCCGAAGCCACAGTAGCCGGGGTCCTCTTTATTTCTGTCTTTCTGTATGTAAGGTTTTTGCTTCATCTTCTGTTTTCAGAGGACTGCGATCCTCCTTTTTGTACTTTGCTTTCTGTTCTGTAACTTTTGTAACGAAGCTGTTTACAATGAATAAAAAAGGAGGAGTTCTGTGATCACCCAAACTGTGTACAATGCTTTTGAGTTCTTTCTTATTTTCCTTGCACTGTTCTGGAACACTTGGTGTTTTTTTGCTGCTTTTCTGTGTTTGAGTGATGGCACAGCTCTTTTCTTTTTTGAAGACTGACTTTGGCCGAAATGGCTGGCTTTGGCCGAAATGGCTGGCCTTTCGCCGAGGTGGATCCATACCTTGGCCGAATTGCCTTGCGCCGGGGTAGATCCATCGTTCCGCTGGACTCGGCTAGGCGAGAGTGAGTGCGGCTATGGCCTTCTGAGGGGTGTATGAACCCGGATTTCAGGAATCTGACCTTGGCCGAAATGGCTGACCTTGGCCGAACCGCCTTGCGCCGAGGTGTGAGGGGTTTATGAACCCGGACTTTAGGAAACGGCTGAGTGTAGGAACTCCAGACCATTCCAGGGCGGTAGACCCTTGTAGAGTGGGATGAAACCCTGATTTTAGGAATTCGGCCGAGTGTCCGAACTCGAGGCCTTTTCCAGGGCTGTTAACCCTTGTAGATGGGTGAAGACCCTGGGTTTAGGAATTCGGCCGAGTGTCCGAACTCGAGGCCTTTTCCAGGGCTGTTAACCCTTGTAGATGGGTGAAGACCCTGAGTTTAGGAATTGGCCGAGTGTCCGAACTCGAGGCCTTTTCCAGGGCTGTTAACCCTTGTAGCCGAAGTCGATCAAAGAGAGATGACAGGTTGCCCTTGGCCGAAATGGCTGGCTTTGGCGGAGTCGACGAGCTGCCTTGTGCCGAAGTGGAGTCGTCATTCCGCTGATCTCGGCTGTGGAAGCGTGAGCTCGGCAATGATCTTTGAGGGGTGTAAAAACCCTGGCTTTAGGAATCCGGCCGAGTGTCCGAACTCGAGGCCTTCTCCAGGGTCCAGGACCCGGAGCTTTAGGAAACGACCGAGTCTGGACTCGAGGCCTTTTCCAGGGCGGTAGACCCGGAGCTTTAGGAAACGACCGAGTCTGGACTCGAGGCCTTTTCGAGGGCGATGGACCCTGACCTTTAGGAAACGACCGAGTCTGGACTCGAGGACTTTTCCAGGGCGATGGACCCTGACCTTTAGGAAACGACCGAGTCTGGACTCGAGGCCTTTTCCAGGGCGATGGACCCTGACCTTTAGGAAACGACCGAGTCTGGACTCGAGGCCTTTTCCAGGGCGATGGACCCTGACCTTTAGGAAACGACCGAGTCTGGACTCGAGGCCTTTTCCAGGGCGATGGACCCGGACCTTTAGGAAACGACCGAGTGTGGACTCGAGGCCTTTTCCAGGGCGTTGGACCCGGACCTTTAGGAAACGACCGAGTGTGGACTCGAGGCCTTTTCCAGGGCGATGGACCCTGACCTTTAGGAAACGACCGAGTCTGGACTCGAGGCCTTTTCCAGGGCGATGGACCCTGACCTTTAGGAAACGACCGAGTCTGGACTCGAGGCCTTTTCCAGGGCGATGGACCCGGACCTTTAGGAAACGACCGAGTGTGGACTCGAGGCCTTTTCCAGGGCGTTGGACCCGGACCTTTAGGAAACGACCGAGTGTGGACTCGAGGCCTTTTCCAGGGCGTTGGACCCGGAGCTGTAGAAGTCATGCAAGGAGAGATGATACAGATTTGATGACAGGGCAAAAGACACTTTCATTGATCGGGACTTGCTACATTTTTTAGAAACAGAATTTCGTCAAGCGGGACGCATTCCGCGATCTCGGCAGTGGCTTGCCCTGTCTGCGCTTGCAGGCTGACTTCGTTTGCCCATGAGATCACCCCGAGCGGGCCATGCCAGCCCGGGGCCGGCCTTCCTTCGGCTCTGTGCTCAGGGCGAGAAGGCCGATTTCTACAGGAATGACCGTTCCCATCTCGCAGGCCAGAGGGTGCTGCCGAGGTGAGAGGCTGTCCAGTCTCAGTTACTTCTGGCTCGTGTCCTGTGCCTGTCAGCGTCGTGTCAGGCGGGGTCGGGGCCGAGTTGGGCGAGACGATGTCGAAGTCCGCCAGAATATGGGCTTTGATCGCAGTTCGGCCGCGGCGAGCTTTTCTGGGTGCCAGCCCGAGCTCGACGTCCGTCACCTTCTCTTTGTGCGATGCGAGCGTCCGCGAGACGAGGGAGAGGGAATCGAGGATGCCAGGTGGATCACGTTAATGATTTTTTCGGAGTCCTCGCTGTCTGGGTCCCGGGCCGCGCTCTGGTGAACTCGGCCCCCGCTGCCGCCGGCATCTTCTGTCTTGACGAACTCTGGGAGGTGGCCTTCGCCGGCGAGTCTCTCCAGGTACCACTTCAGAGAGTGGCACTCCTCGGTCTTGTGTCCTTTACCTTTGTGGTAGGAACAGTAGAGCTTGCTTCGATCGCCGTTAGTGGGCTCATTTCTCAAGGGCTGAGGCCACTCGAAGAACGGCTTACCTTTTATTTTGTTCAGGATCTGGTGTATCGGCTCTCTGAAGACGACGTTGATGCCTTGATAGGCGCCGGTGGGAGGCCTTGACCTGCTGGTGCCCCCAGACCTGGGTGGTGTGGGCACCGCCGAACTGGCGTCCCAGGCCTGCTTGGGCTCCGGATGCCCGTCTTGATCCCGGGCTCGGATCTCGTCTTCCTCCTGGGCGATAAAGCGCTTCACCCAGGTCATCAACTCCGGCATAGATTCTGGGGGGGTCCCCGGCCAAGTCCTTCCGTAAGTCGTGGCCGGGGATCAGGGCATGCTGGAAGGCGTAGATTGCTATCCCTTCCCTGGTGCCTTCAATCTGGCTGTAGACCGCCCCGAATCATTGGGCGAAGTTGGCGAGGGTCTCACCCTGCTTCATTCTCAGGGCGAGGAGGTCCCCTTCCTTCTTGGGGACGACGCTGTAGGCCTGGAACTTCTTCAGGAAGGAGAGCTGGAGCTCCTTCCAACTCGAGATGGACTTCACTGGGAGAGAACAGAACCACTTCAGGGGGAGGTCACCCAAACTGGAGGAGAAGATTTTGCAGTTCAGGTGACCTTCGTTCCCCCAGATGGACATCTTTTGGGAGAAGTGTCGGAGGTGAACGGATGGGTCCGACAGTCCGTCGTAGGGGACGAACCGCGGGACAGAGAATTTCCTGGGCAAGGGGGTGCGCTCGATGTCTTTTGTGAAGGGTGAGCCCCCCAGATCGGTGTGACCACAGATCTGCTTCTGGTCCCGGGCGTCCAGGTTACGCTGAAGAGCAAGCCTGACGCGCTTGTCGAACCGCTTTTGCTCGTCGTCCTCCTCTGGGGTCTGGGCTCGGGGCTTTCGCTTGGAGTGGTTCGGGGTTCGATGGCTATGAGCTCGGCCATCGCGGCTATGGTGACTTCGGCTGTTGCTCGAGCCTTCGTCATGAATCTGGCTCCGTTTATGGTCGAGATGATTTCCGAGGTCCTCGCGGGGAGGCTGGGCTGCCCTGCTGGGGGCGTTCCTCTTTTTCCCTTGAGGCTCGGAGGCCTGCCTTAAGGAGGCAGTTTGCGCTGCCCTCAGCTGCTGCTGGAGTTCGCGAATCTGCTGCTCTTGCTTCTGGAGGAGAGCAGTTTGGGCTTCGAGAACCCCTCCAGTGACGGGGGGTTGAACGTGGCGCGTCTCACCTACGGCCACGGCTTTGTCCTTCCGAGGGCGCTCATGCCGACGCTCATCGCGCCTGGGTGGCATGATTTCTTCTGCTGAGATCGAGGCCTCGAGTCCCTCTTGGAGTGGGAACTCGACGAAGAGCTGAGATCCTAAGCGGCCCTCGCCTGCAGACGTGCCTTGCATCGTGCGGGACCGCCCTTGAGGGGGGACGTCCGTTGACGGCATTGGTAGCTCGAGGACTGGCCTCGAGGATTCTCCGCCCTTCCTAGCTTTCGGAGGCATGGCTTCTGGAAGATTGAGGTTAAGAAGGTTGGGAAGGTTGGGAAGGATGGGATATTACTTTCCCACAGACGGCGCCAATTGTAGGTGCAGAGAATAATGACCCACAATAAGGAGGTGCCTTAGAGGACTTATCCGAAAAGATGATGACTGGGAATGACTGGATACCGTCCGAAAGCCTGAAAGAGAAGAGCAAACGGTCAGAGGACCCTGGCCTGGGCGGCGCAAGGCTCTCCGATGCCAAAGTCAGTGTGGGAACTGGAACAATGGAAGGAGAGGGAGAAGAGAGGCAGAGTAACTGTTCTCTGAGTTATATTGTGCGTACCTTTGATGGTGGTATGAGCCTCTATTTATAGAGTTTGGAACGTATCTTTGGGAGATATCGTGGTGTGGGTCCCGTGATTCGACAGGGAAGTCACGATCAGCCCACATTACATTAATTGCGGTCCAATCCAGCCCACTATGCATTAAATGCGCGTCGGGTCAGCCCACGTCGCATTTAATGCACGTCTTGTTGGGCCAGATCGTGTTGGACGCCTTTGGCGGTAGGGGATCGTGGGATCTGCCCTCGGGCCTTGCCCTGATGTGGCCTCAGCCGCTGGATGCCGCCCTGTCAGGATATGGCGAAGATTGTGGGCGGCTGGATGTCGTGTCTGTCCCACTAGCTCGTGCCCTTATCCCTCCACGTGCCTGATGACGTGGGGGATGAGGGGCGCAAGTGAAGGTTCTCTCTTGCTTCGGCTACTGTCCTGGCTTCTTCAGCCGAGGTGGAGTTTTCTGCCGAGATGGCACCGGGGTGGCTCAGCCGAGGTGGAGCTCCACGCCGAGATGGCACCCGGGGTGGACCAGTTCGGCGCTAGTGGCCCGGAGATGCTTGACTTCGGCCAAGGCCTCTGTCCTGGTAGCCGGGGTGAGATTGGTGCCACGTAGATGGCACGCGGATGGCACGCGAGAATGCTTAGCCTCATCTGATGGATGTGATTAGCTTAATCCTGTGGCTCTGGAAATCTCCCCACACAATTGCCCCCTAGCTTTTGACCTCTTAGGCGCCCTAGCCCTTAGTGGTCGAAAGTTGGAAGAATCCGTCCGGGGATGTGGCGATCGTCGGGTGTCGCTTCAACTGCTCTGAAGTGATAAATGCTCTGTCTTGCCTGTACTGGGAAGCGAGTCGACGGCTACACGCGTCGCCTCTTCACTGATTGCGGTGTCTGCCGGGATCCCTATGAACGATCCAGTTGCCTGCCGAGCTGCATCCGGTTCCGAGGCGTCCACTTCAAGTTCGGAACCGTCGAACCTGAGGCAAATAGTGGACGCTTATTCTTCCGATCGGGAAGAAGACATGGCGGGAAGGTCGAGGGAGCCGGTCGTTAGGGACCTAGCGGCCAAGTTTAGGCGGGGGTGTTCTTCGTCTGCGACGCCATCTTCTGCCAGCACCCGCGCTGCTTCGAGCTCGGGAGGTGCTGGCGCTACTTCAGCTTCTGCTCCTGCTCCAGCTTCTGCTCCTGCTCCTGCTCCTGCTCCTGCTCCGGAAGATGCTCCAGCTGCCCCGGTCTTGAGCGGTGCCCCGGTCGCCAGTGATGCTTCTGCCGTGCCTCAGGGTGAGGCCTCTTCTGCCCCTGAGGCTCTGGTCGAAGAATCTCCTGCCAGCGACGCTCCCAGCAAGGTCGCGGTTTCGGCCGAATCCACTGGTCCAGCAGATACGGTGATCGACCTAGTGGAGTCGCCGAAGCCACGGTAGCCGGGGTCCTCTTTATTTCTGTCTTTCTGTATGTAAGGTTTTTGCTTCATCTTCTGTTTTCAGAGGACTGCGATCCTCCTTTTTGTACTTTGCTTTCTGTTCTGTAACTTTTGTAACGAAGCTGTTTACAATGAATAAAAAAGGAGGAGTTCTGTGATCACCCAAACTGTGTACAATGCTTTTTTGAGTTCTTTCTTACTTTCCTTGCACTGTTCTGGAACACTTGGTGTTTTTTTGCTGCTTTTCTGTGTTTGAGTGATGGCACAGCTCTTTTCTTTTTTGAAGACTGACTTTGGCCGAAATGGCTGGCTTTGGCCGAAATGGCTGGCCTTTCGCCGAGGTGGATCCATACCTTGGCCGAATTGCCTTGCGCCGGGGTAGATCCATCGTTCCGCTGGACTCGGCTAGGCGAGAGTGAGTGCGGCTATGGCCTTCTGAGGGGTGTATGAACCCGGATTTCAGGAATCTGACCTTGGCCGAAATGGCTGACCTTGGCCGAACCGCCTTGCGCCGAGGTGTGAGGGGTTTATGAACCCGGACTTTAGGAAACGGCTGAGTGTAGGAACTCCAGACCATTCCAGGGCGGTAGACCCTTGTAGAGTGGGATGAAACCCTGATTTTAGGAATTCGGCCGAGTGTCCGAACTCGAGGCCTTTTCCAGGGCTGTTAACCCTTGTAGATGGGTGAAGACCCTGGGTTTAGGAATTCGGCCGAGTGTCCGAACTCGAGGCCTTTTCCAGGGCTGTTAACCCTTGTAGATGGGTGAAGACCCTGAGTTTAGGAATTGGCCGAGTGTCCGAACTCGAGGCCTTTTCCAGGGCTGTTAACCCTTGTAGCCGAAGTCGATCAAAGAGAGATGACAGGTTGCCCTTGGCCGAAATGGCTGGCTTTGGCGGAGTCGACGAGCTGCCTTGTGCCGAAGTGGAGTCGTCATTCCGCTGATCTCGGCTGTGGAAGCGTGAGCTCGGCAATGATCTTTGAGGGGTGTAAAAACCCTGGCTTTAGGAATCCGGCCGAGTGTCCGAACTCGAGGCCTTCTCCAGGGTCCAGGACCCGGAGCTTTAGGAAACGACCGAGTCTAGACTCGAGGCCATTTCCAGGGTGGTAGACCCGGAGCTTTAGGAAACGACCGAGTCTGGACTCGAGGCCTTTTCGAGGGCGATGGACCCTGACCTTTAGGAAACGACCGAGTCTGGACTCGAGGACTTTTCCAGGGCGATGGACCCTGACCTTTAGGAAACGACCGAGTCTGGACTCGAGGCCTTTTCCAGGGCGATGGACCCTGACCTTTAGGAAACGACCGAGTCTGGACTCGAGGCCTTTTCCAGGGCGATGGACCCTGACCTTTAGGAAACGACCGAGTCTGGACTCGAGGCCTTTTCCAGGGCGATGGACCCGGACCTTTAGGAAACGACCGAGTGTGGACTCGAGGCCTTTTCCAGGGCGTTGGACCCGGACCTTTAGGAAACGACCGAGTGTGGACTCGAGGCCTTTTCCAGGGCGATGGACCCTGACCTTTAGGAAACGACCGAGTCTGGACTCGAGGCCTTTTCCAGGGCGATGGACCCTGACCTTTAGGAAACGACCGAGTCTGGACTCGAGGCCTTTTCCAGGGCGATGGACCCGGACCTTTAGGAAACGACCGAGTGTGGACTCGAGGCCTTTTCCAGGGCGTTGGACCCGGACCTTTAGGAAACGACCGAGTGTGGACTCGAGGCCTTTTCCAGGGCGTTGGACCCGGAGCTGTAGAAGTCATGCAAGGAGAGATGATACAGATTTGATGACAGGGAAAAAGACACTTTCATTGATCGGGACTTGCTACATTTTTTAGAAACAGAATTTCGTCAAGCGGGACGCATTCCGCGATCTCGGCAGTGGCTTGCCCTTTCTGCGCTTGCAGGCTGACTTCGTTGCCCGTGAGATCACCCCGAGCGGGCCATGCCAGCCCGGGGCCGGCCTTCCTTCGGCTCTGTGCTCAGGGCGAGAAGGCCGATTTCTACAGGAATGACCGTTCCCATCTCGCAGGCCAGAGGGTGCTGCCGAGGTGAGAGGCTGTCCAGTCTCAGTTACTTCTGGCTCGTGTCCTGTGCCTGTCAGCGTCGTGTCAGGCGGGGTCGGGGCCGAGTTGGGCGAGACGATGTCGAAGTCCGCCAGAATATGGGCTTTGATCGCAGTTCGGCCGCGGCGAGCTTTTCTGGGTGCCAGCCCGAGCTCGACGTCCGTCACCTTCTCTTTGTGCGATGCGAGCGTCCGCGAGACGAGGGAGAGGGAACCGAGGATGCCAGGTGGATCACGTTAATGATTTTTTCGGAGTCCTCGCTGTCTGGGTCCCGGGCCGCGCTCTGGTGAACTCGGCCCCCGCTGCCGCCGGCATCTTCTGTCTTGACGAACTCTGGGAGGTGGCCTTCGCCGGCGAGTCTCTCCAGGTACCACTTCAGAGAGTGGCACTCCTCGGTCTTGTGTCCTTTACCTTTGTGGTAGGAACAGTAGAGCTTGCTTCGATCGCCGTTAGTGGGCTCATTTCTCAAGGGCTGAGGCCACTCGAAGAACGGCTTACCTTTTATTTTGTTCAGGATCTGGTGTATCGGCTCTCTGAAGACGACGTTGATGCCTTGATAGGCGCCGGTGGGAGGCCTTGACCTGCTGGTGCCCCCAGACCTGGGTGGTGTGGGCACCGCCGAACTGGCGTCCCAGGCCTGCTTGGGCTCCGGATGCCCGTCTTGATCCCGGGCTCGGATCTCGTCTTCCTCCTGGGCGATAAAGAGCTTCACCCGGGTCATCAACTCCGGCATAGATTCTGGGGGGTCCCCGGCCAAGTCCTTCCGCAAGTCGTGGCCGGGGATCAGGGCATGCTGGAAGGCGTAGATTGCTATCCCTTCCCTGGTGCCTTCAATCTGGCTGTAGACCGCCCCGAATCATTGGGCGAAGTTGGCGAGGGTCTCACCCTGCTTCATTCTCAGGGCGAGGAGGTCCCCTTCCTTCTTGGGGACGACGCTGTAGGCCTGGAACTTCTTCAGGAAGGAGAGCTGGAGCTCCTTCCAACTCGAGATGGACTTCACTGGGAGAGAACAGAACCACTTCAGGGGGAGGTCACCCAAACTGGAGGAGAAGATTTTGCAGTTCAGGTGACCTTCGTTCCCCCAGATGGACATCTTCTGGGAGAAGTGTCGGAGGTGAGCGGATGGGTCCGACAGTCCGTCGTAGGGGACGAACCGCGGGACAGAGAATTTCCTGGGCAAGGGGGTGCGCTCGATGTCTTTTGTGAAGGGTGAGCCCCCCAGATCGGTGTGACCACAGATCTGCTTCTGGTCCCGGGCGTCCAGGTTACGCTGAAGAGCAAGCCTGACGCGCTTGTCGAACCGCTTTTGCTCGTCGTCCTCCTCTGGGGTCTGGGCTCGGGGCTTTCGCTTGGAGTGGTTCGGGGTTCGATGGCTATGAGCTCGGCCATCGCGGCTATGGTGACTTCGGCTGTTGCTCGAGCCTTCGTCATGAATCTGGCTCCGTTTATGGTCCAGATGATTTCCGAGGTCCTCGCGGGGAGGCTGGGCTGCCCTGCTGGGGGCGTTCCTCTTTTTCCCTTGAGGCTCGGAGGCCTGCCTTAAGGAGGCAGTTTGCGCTGCCCTCAGCTGCTGCTGGAGTTCGCGAATCTGCTGCTCTTGCTTCTGGAGGAGAGCAGTTTGGGCTTCGAGAACCCCTCCAGTGACGGGGGGTTGAACGTGGCGCGTCTCACCTACGGCCACGGCTTTGTCCTTCCGAGGGCGCTCATGCCGACGCTCATCGCGCCTGGGTGGCATGATTTCTTCTGCTGAGATCGAGGCCTCGAGTCCCTCTTGGAGTGGGAACTCGATGAAGAGCTGAGATCCTAAGCGGCCCTCGCCTGCAGACGTGCCTTGCACCGTGCGGGACCGCCCTTGAGGGGGGACGTCCGTTGACGGCATTGGTAGCTCGAGGACTGGCCTCGAGGATTCTCCGCCCTTCCTAGCTTTCGGAGGCATGGCTTCTGGAAGATTGAGGTTAAGAAGGTTGGGAAGGTTGGGAAGGATGGGATATTACTTTCCCACAGACGGCGCCAATTGTAGGTGCAGAAAATAATGACCCACAATAAGGAGGTGCCTTAGAGGACTTATCCGAGAAGATGATGACTGGGAATGACTGGATACCGTCCGAAAGCCTGAAAGAGAAGAGCAAACGGTCAGAGGACCCTGGCCTGGGCGGCGCAAGGCTCTCCGATGCCAAAGTCAGTGTGGGAACTGGAACAATGGAAGGAGAGGGAGAAGAGAGGCAGAGTAACTGTTCTCTGAGTTATATTGTGCGTACCTTTGATGGTGGTATGAGCCTCTATTTATAGAGTTTGGAACGTATCTTTGGGAGATATCGTGGTGTGGGTCCCGTGATTCGACAGGGAAGTCACGATCAGCCCACATTACATTAATTGCGGTCCAATCCAGCCCACTATGCATTAAATGCGCGTCGGGTCAGCCCACGTCGCATTTAATGCACGTCTTGTTGGGCCAGATCGTGTTGGACGCCTTTGGCGGTTGGGGCTCTTGGGATCTGCCCTCGGGCCTTGCCCTGATGTGGCCTCAGCCGCTGGATGCCGCCCTGTCAGGATATGGCGAAGATTGTGGGCGGCTGGATGTCGTGTCTGTCCCACTAGCTCGTGCCCTTATCCCTCCACGTGCCTGATGACGTGGGGGATGAGGGGCGCAAGTGAAGGTTCTCTCTTGCTTCGGCTACTGTCCTGGCTTCTTCAGCCGAGGTGGAGTTTTCTGCCGAGATGGCACCGGGGTGGCTCAGCCGAGGTGGAGCTCCACGCCGAGATGGCACCCGGGGTGGACCAGTTCGGCGCTAGTGGCCCGGAGATGCTTGACTTCGGCCAAGGCCTCTGTCCTGGTAGCCGGGGTGAGATTGGTGCCACGTAGATGGCACGCGGATGGCACGCGAGAATGCTTAGCCTCATCTGATGGCTGTGATTAGCTTAATCCTGTGGCTCTGGAAATCTCCCCACACAGTACCAATCCAACAATGGGCCCATGTTTTGGACCATTTGTCAGGTGGACCCCATCATGTAACCCTCTTTATATATATATATATATACACACAATATGCATGCAAAATAATATACATACATAGAACACGAGTGCCAACAGAACCTAAGTGGGTTTGTTTTTGAAAATAATGCTACTTTAGATTTTTTATTTTTTAGATGATCTAAACATATGAAATTAAAATCAAATTTTATTTATAAAAATAGAAAATTTTATGATATATTCTTTTTTAAGACTTTTGTTGCTCGTGCTTAGCAGGGGGCACATTTTGCAATTGAATATGATGCTAACAATCTGATTTAACCTATGTGGGACCCACCTTTGATTATTGAGACTTTAGCTTGATTGTGTATAGCCATGAGTCAGTGGCCAAAGTTTTATTCCACTCGAAGTGACACCACAGAAAGAAAAAAAAATCTTGGTAGTGAATTTGTTAATGACATGAGTGGTTCACATCAATTTGAACTGGGCTCCACAGTCCACACAGGTCAATCTGATGGTCCATAAGGTACTAACAATTTTTCTCACCACTAGTCGGAACGGTCTGGATCATCCATCAGCAGCTTTTTGTTCAAGACAAATTCAATCCTAAGTAATCCAAATTTTAGCAAAACGTCAATGGTACTAATGTGTCATTTTTTGTCGTGAACAGTTGTACATATATATAATCACTATTATCAAGAGCGCCGTACACAATGTGGGACCCATTTTGGTTGATTGCAAGCGCGTGCACCTACTTATGTTCAAGTAGGGCTATCAAAGGGCCGGGCCATGCCATGCTTAAGTGAGGAAATGCCCTTCACTTTTACAGCAGGACTATAATTTTTAGGCCATTATCCTACCCGGCCTAAAGGGCCAGCCAGCCAGGGCGAAAAGAAAAGAAGATTCTTTTCTTTACTGAAAATAAATCTTTCCTATGCTACCACCGACTTCCAACTTAATGCTAACCCGCTTCCTTTGTCCAAGTTAGGGACCGACAATGCAATATAAAAGACAGCATACTTAATAATATAATAGTGTTTGAGAAAGAAATAATTAAAATCATTCATACTTATTAATAAATCATAAAAAAAAAGATCTATTAATTTGAAGGTTAGGATTATGCAATTTGGGATATTGTTTATGTGTGGTCAATCTAGTAGTAATAAATGCATTAAACAAGAAATAAAGTTTAAACAAGGTTGAGTCAATTGCAATGGATTGGATCTAAAGTCAATTACATTTAGACTAGATAAACAATTAACTTATAAATATAAAATAAAATTGGGTCAATGGCAAGTTGGCAACAGGTTAAGTTTAGGTCATGAGGTGTAGGTCACCTTCAAACCAAACTAAAGTGAGGGAATTTTACCAACTTTTTTAGGTTATGATAATGAACAAAAACACAATCTTGACCAAACCGACCACCCAACTTGAACCCTATTTAGTTACTTAAAATTAGAGTTGATCTTTCTTATTTTCTTATAAATTTGAGTTAATAATTTTAACCCAATTAATCAATAGATTGGAGCAGAGTTAAGTCAATACATGATATTTTATCTTCCAACCTAACTTAACTTGCCTTATTATTTGACCTTCAAACAACTTAACTTGAATATACTTTGTTATCATCCTTTTGGAGTGACAATTTAGATGAATGATAGTTGTCAATCATTTATGACTTTCTATCTTTAAACTATCATTCCATGTCATTACACTTTCTTGTCATTCTTTTTGTGCAATTAGATGAGAGACATTTGTCAATCATCTAAAAAAAAATTTAACATATAAATAAGGTATTTTCTTCCTTTTTAACCCATAACTCCCATTCATTTTCCAAGTACTGGTCTCCCACACTCACTTGCATTTTATTTCATTTTCTTAGAAAGTTATTATTGCCGTATTGCTATGGCAAATTAAGCCGGTTGATGTTAGTGGTGTCTAAATACGTTTAATACATATGTAGTATAAGTATAAAGAGATTTTTAATGATTTTCTTGTATGTTTTAATCAATTTAGCTAGTCGCACAATTTAGATGACTTAGGCTTCTCCATTTCCAAAATAAGTAAATTAAAAGTGGAATCAGGACACAAATATGGCCTGAATTTGGCTCATTGATGAGATATATTTTTGGAAGAGAAATTTGTTGAAGTGACTTTAGATATGAAAAAATATTTGATTATATTTTTTTATTTTTATGTTTAACGCTTTTTTTTCATTTACCCTAATACTATTTTGAGTTCTTACCTTATGCTTGTGAACATTCTCAATAACTATGATGATTATATTTTAAAAATAAATTATAAAATTATTCATGAATTTACTTAATTTTCTCAATTGCAGTCATAATATCTTTATCAAGAATGGGTGGTATAGAAAAAAAGATATGTTATTTTTTTTGTAAGAATTACACCATAACTCAATCTAACCTACTCTTTTTAAATTTTTATTACTTATTTAGTAAATAGGAATTTTATATCATCGATTTTAAAAATAATTAGAAGTAATTTAAGGAATGAAAGAAAAATCTCTAGAGTAATAAACAAAGAAGAAAAGATTTAAATAAAAATAGAAAAGTTAAAATTAATCATGAGTGAGAGTCATGAACTTAAAATTGAAGTAAGAAAGGTTGCAACTAGTAAGACTTAAGGAATTCCGATCATGTAGGACACATGACCTTTTATTTTAGAAGATAAAGCTAAGATTGAGTCAAAAATGGAAGTTCTTCTAAAACTCATTAATCTCAAATTGAAGCTCTTAATTAAAAATCCAGAAAACCCTAATCCCAGGCTCGAAATTCCTACTCATAAATCTATAAAATTTCAAGAATCTTAAACAAGAAAATCATATCCCTAATAAAAACCCTAATCTCAATTTCTAAAAAGAGAAATACTAAAAAAGTTTGAAAACGCAGATCATACAATGATAAAATTAATCTTAAAATAGAGGCTTACAAAACTAAATCAAACAATGAGAAAACAGTTGAAAAAAGATGTCAAATACCTAATGGATTTGGAGGCTCGCTGCTGAGATGATGAGAAAGATTTTGTCGAATTTTAGAAAAGAGAAAAAACTAAAAGAAGTAAAACGATATTATGTATAATACGCTCAAAATTATGTGAGACTTTTGTACTCGAAATTGAAGTATAAAAGATTGATGATATGAATATTCATGGCCTGGGTTGGGGCAGGTTATGCAGTATTCAGGCCCAACCATTTTTTTAGACGATTAGCCTGACCTCGTCGTAGTCCTACTCGGGAAATAAGTATTTGGTTGAGCTCGGCCCGCCTGAAAAAGGTTAAGCCCGAGCCCAGGTGGATCATGTTTTCATTAAAAAAAAATAATTTTCTTATTACTTAAAGTTGTAGCTTAGTTGGTTAGGTTCTATGCCTAATCATATTTCTATCATACGCTCAATAGAATGGTGGGATCCACGTTTATTGAAAAGAAATTTTTAGTATATGTCATTGGAGGGGTTGACATTCATTTTGAATTATTTATATTATCATTTTGTGGGGGCCCACAAAATAACAAAGGGGGCTTGTCTTCATCACATAAGATTTTAGTATATATTAGTGGAGGGGTTGACATTTATCTTGAACTACTCGAGTTTTTATTAGATGGGGGCCATGATGGATACACAAAAGCCTGTCCACACGTAATAGTTGTGTGCAGTGATTTGTCTTGTAGTGAGATTTATCTTCTTATCTGAATGAGACTATTCTCTTTTGAAAAGATAAGTGAAAATTGGATTTTTTTTTGGGTAAATTAGCCAAAAATCCCTGCGCACGGTCTTCTAAGGCATCAAGGACAACAACTTTTTCTCTAATGTCTCTAGTCCAGACAGCTGGAGATACTTTGGTGAAAGGTCCCTAATATGCCACGTCATATATTTTCATGACTAATTTGCCCCTTTCAACCCTCATTCGAACTCCTGCCTTCTTCTTCTCTCTCATTTTTCATTTTCCATTCCTTTCCATGGTTTGGAGTATCGTTGCAGAGCACTTTTCGTCCCCACCATGCCATGACTTCTGATTCTCTCTATTTCATTTCTTCAAAGATGGAATCGGTTTTGAAATCTCTCTCTATCCAAATCTCTCTCTGTACTCAGACAAATTTATCTGAATTTCTGATAAAACTCAGACAAATTTATTTGAGTTTGTGTCCAACTTGTGAGGTATTTTTCTATGATATAACGGTGGAATCTTGACTTGGTCTCTTCATGAAAGTTGTAGCCCTAGATGTGTAGATGATTTAGGGTTTTGAATCACCCGATTTGGACTTCGGAAACTCAAGTTATGGCTCATTGAAATTTACTGGTAAAAATAGGAATTTTGCATCGGTTTTTCCGGCCTTATTTTGAAGCAACGCTTGGAGGCCCAAACGAACTTGAATTTTTGCAAACCAGACCTTTCTGAAAAGCTTAAGACGTCCTCTAAAAACTTCATGAAGACTACTTTGTCGTTCTGAAACTCTAATGCCATCCAAACCTCAATGGAATGAGAGAAGTTCATTTGACAAATTTATCTGAGTTTCTGGCAAAACTCAGACAAATTTATCTGAGTTTGTGTCCAACTTCTGAGGTATTTTTCTATAATATAACGGTAAAATCTTGACTTGGTGTCTTCATGAAAGTTGTAGCCTAGATGTGTAGATGATTTTAGGATTTTGAATCACCCGATTTGGACTTCGGAAACTCAAGTTATGGCTCATTGAAATTTACTGATAAAAATAGGAATTTTGGATCGGTTTTTTCCGGCCTTATTTTGAAGCAACGCTTGGAGGCCCAAACGAACTTGAATTTTTGCAAACCAGACCTTTCTGAAAAGCTTAAGACGTCTTCTAAAAACTTCATGAAGACCTCTTTGTCGTTCTGAAACTCTAACGCCATCCAAACCTCAATGGAATGAGAGAAGTTCATTTGACAAACTTATCTGAGTTTCTGGCAAAACTCAGACAAATTTATCTGAATTCCTGATAAAACTCAGACAAATTTATCTGAGTTTGTATCCAACTTGTGAGGTATTTTTCTATGATATAACGGTGGAATCTTGACTTGGTCTCTTCATGAAGGTTGTAGCCCTAGATGTGTAGATAATTCTAGGATTTTGAATCACCCGATTTGGACTTCGGAAACTCAAGTTATGGCTCATTGAAGTTTACTGGTAAAAATAAGAATTTTGGATCGGTTTTTCCGGCCTTATTTTGAAACAACGCTTGGAGGCCCAAACGAACTTGAATTTTTGCGAACCAGACCTTTCTGAAAAGCTTAAGACATCCTCTAAAAACTTCATGAAGACCACTTTGTCGTTCTGAAACTCTAACGCCATCCAAACCTCAGTGGAATGAGAGAAGTTCATTTGAATTATTGCTGAGCTTTGCCAAACTCAGATAAATTGTCTGATTCTGCTTTTGCTGACGTGTACAAGGGTGTTTCTGTCTTTTTCAATGAGTTACTTTTACAAAAGGACTGCCGTCAGTACGATAAAATATTGTGGACCGTTTGCAATAAAAATCACAGTTGAGAGACCTCCGCCCAAATGCCCCTTAATTTAAAGCAATTTCACCCTCAATTTCAATTTCACTCTCAATTTCAACTTTGAATTCCAATTTTCTCTAGCCAAAAAAAAAGGGGCATTTGGGCGGAGGTCCCTCAACTGTGATTTTTATTGCAAACGGTCCACAATATTTTATCGTACTGACGGCAGTCCTTTTGTAAAAGTAACTCATTGAAAAAGACAGAAACACCCTTGTACACGTCAGCAAAAGCAGAATCAGACAATTTATCTGAGTTTTGGCAAAGCTCAGCAATAATTCAAATGAACTTCTCTCATTCCATTGAGGTTTGGATGGCGTTAGAGTTTCAGAACGACAAAGTGGTCTTCATGAAGTTTTTAGAGGACGTCTTAACTTTTCAGAAAGGTCTGGTTCGCAAAAATTCAAGTTCGTTTGGGCCTCCAAGCGTTGTTTCAAAATAAGGCCGGAAAAACCGATCCAAAATTCCTATTTTTACCAGTAAACTTCAATGAGCCATAACTTGAGTTTCCGAAGTCCAAATCGGGTGATTCAAAATCCTAGAATTATCTACACATCTAGGGCTACAACCTTCATGAAGAGACCAAGTCAAGATTCCACCGTTATATCATAGAAAAATACCTCACAAGTTGGATACAAACTCAGATAAATTTGTCTGAGTTTTATCAGGAATTCAGATAAATTTGTCTGAGTTTTGCCAGAAACTCAGATAAGTTTGTCAAATGAACTTCTCTCATTCCATTGAGGTTTGGATGGCGTTAGAGTTTCAGAACGACAAAGAGGTCTTCATGAAGTTTTTAGAAGACGTCTTGAGCTTTTCAGAAAGGTCTGGTTCGCAAAAATTCAAGTTTGTTTGGGCCTCCAAGCGTTGCTTCAAAATAAGGCCGGAAAAACCGATCCAAAATTCCTGTTTTTACCAGTAAACTTCAATGAGCCATAACTTGAGCTTCCGAAGTCCAAATCGGGTGATTCAAAATTCTAAAATCATCTACACATCTAGGGCTACAACTTTCATGAAGAGACCAAGTCAAGATTCCACCGTTATATCATAGAAAAATACCTCACAAGTTGGACACAAACTCAGATAAATTTGTCTGAGTTTTGCCAGAAACTCAGATAAATTTGTCAAATGAACTTATCTCATTCTATTGAGGTTTGGATGGCGTTAGAGTTTCAGAACGACAAAGTGGTCTTCATGAAGTTTTTAGAGGACGTCTTAAGCTTTTCAGAAAGGTCTGGTTCGCAAAAATTCAAGTTCGTTTGGGCCTCCAAGCGTTGCTTCAAAATAAGGCCGGAAAAATCGATCCAAAATTCCTATTTTTACCAGTAAACTTCAATGAGCCATAACTTGAGCTTCTGAAGTCCAAATCGGGTGATTCAAAACCCTAGAATCATCTACACATCTAGGGCTACAACTTTCATGAAGAGACTAAGTCAAGATTCCACCGTTATATCATAGAAAAATACCTCACAATTTGGACACAAACTCAGATAAATTTGTCTGAGTTTTATCAGAAATTCAGATAAATTTGCCTGAGTACAGAGAGAGATTTGGATAGAGAGAGATTTCAAAACCGATTCCATCTTTGAAGAAATGAAATAGAGAGAATCAGAAGTCATGGCATGGTGGCGACGAAAAGTGCTCTGCAACGATACTCCAACCATGGAAAGGAATGGAAAATGGAAAATGAGAGAGAAGAAGAAGGCAGGAGTTCGAATGAGGGTTGAAAGGGGCAAATTAGTCATGAAAATATATGACGTGGCATATTAGGGACCTTTCACCAAAGTATCTCCAGCTGTCTGGACTAGAGACATTAGAGAAAAAGTTGTTGTCCTTGATGCCTTAGAAGACCGTGCGCAGGGACTTTTGACTAATTTACCCTTAAATTAAGCCTCTATTTTAAATCGACTGCGACCGTTTTGTAGGTCCTCCTATTATAGGCACTATGAAACTGTTGAGGTCCACATGGCCCTCTTTTGACCAATCTATGTTCTGCACACATGTCAACCCAAGTCTAACACTCATCTTATAGGTTTAACACTTGATCATGCAATCTGCCCAAATGGATCCTTATCTGATGGTTAGGTTTTAAATAAAATTTTAAGGCCCTCAAAATAATACCTTTCCAAATTATCTTGCTGGTGGCCATGGACTTTCCACCATTCAAAGGATGTCGTCAGCTTTTCTTGTGGCCGTCAGCTTTTCTTGTTCCCGTCCAAGGGGCTGCCCCACACGTCCCCATGTGAAACACATGTGATCTATAGATCTAGGCCCTCCCCACACGTCCCCAGGGGCGGCCCTGAGTTTTCGGGGGCCCTAGGCGAGTTCGTGTGGCCCTACCCGTATACCTACCGATAAATGATAAAAAATAAACGACAATTTTTTTTATTTGATCGAGAATTAAGTATAAACTCCTTGCCTACTCTTATCGAATCAGAATTGTGTTTCACATTAACCAATTAACACCAAAAGTCAATTACAAAAACTAAGCACTCCTGAAAAACTACTAGTCTTCTTGCATTTCTAGCTGCAAAATCACTAATTAAGTATTTCATAATCAAGTTTTTCTACCAAATACTTTTTAATAGATAACATAACTAAAGTAATTTAAAGCCTTTGAGTATGGAAGTGGCTGATTCACAACCACCGACGAGCAAGTTTTAGAAACCCAGGAGCAGAGATGACTCTCTGTTATTTCATCTTTTATTAAAAAGATCATCACACCCAATCATTTACATCATCTCTTGAATAAAAGAAGACTCCTATCCTTATCCTATTCCTATCCTCTTCAGAATAGAGAAAACAGAGATGGGAGTAGGAAAGAACAGAAAGAAGGTACCTTTGACAATGGGTTCACTGCAAGATATGTTGTAGATGAAGGAGATGATGCGAATATGGGTGATGAAGCCACACGAGCCGGAGAGAAGAAGATGATGCTGATTTGTTGATCTTTGTAGCAATGCTGCGAGAGAAGAAGGTGTCCAGTGAAGAAAACGTCCTTTCACTAGAGACTAGAGAGTGTAGCAGTTTGAGTAAAAGGAAAGAAAGTAACCCTGCTAATAGGTTTTATATCACCAGTTTGCCCAGTCTCATCTACTGTCTGCTTCGATGAAAAAATCCGGCGGCTGATAATCTATTTCTTTCAAATACAAACAAGCCATGAAATTTGAATTTGGGCCAGGCTTGGATCAAATTATTAGCCTGAAGATTGGTTCAAAGAAAATTGGTCCAAAACCAAGCCTGGCTCGGCTCAACCTGATTGACTAAATGGGCAAGCTCATGATTGACATGTTTTAGACTTGGGGGCCCCCATTTTGGGCCAAATTTTGGGGCCCCAGCCGGCCGCCTGTGTGGGCTGTCCCCAGGACCACCCCTGCACGTCCCCATGTGAAACACATGTGATCTATAGATCTTCACCCTTTGCAATTTTTTTTGAAAGAAGGATTAACTTTCCCCGTCAATGGGCAGATCAGACTTCATCCTTAGCCGAGAATGAAAAAACTTGCCCACTGAAGATAAGTGGCAAGCCAAGGGGATCAATAAAAATGATGTTAGATTCCTTTGATGAAATTGTAGAAAATAATAGATAATCAATTTAATGGAAAAGATAACATGGATCTTTAAAGTGATGACAAATAAGCCTCACATCGTTCATATATATATATTAAAGCAAAGGGAGAGGTGGGCTGTGGGGGGTGCCACCTCATCCCTGAAAATTCTCTTCTTTCAGAAAAATACCCAAGAAAAAAAAAAGAGAAAAAGAGGGAGGGATCAACTGATTTCACGTGAGAGTAGAGTCCACTGAGATTTGAGATCTGGGAAGGAGAGTCCCAGATCCGGGAAACTCTTCCCTCCAGCCCATCCAATATATTCTGCCATCTTTTCTCTCTTCCCCTGCTCCCTCTCTTCTTTCCCCCACGCTCACCTCTTCTCTTCCTCCCTCCTCTGTTCCACCCTGCGCCTTTTTCTTCCTCCGCTCCCTGTCTCCCTCCGCCCAGAGCTCTTCCTGTTCCTTTCCTTCTCCACTGTTCCTCTCACCCTCTTCTTCCTTTATCTTTCCTCGCGCTCCTCTCCCCTACGGATCGCACCCACTGCACCTCTCCTTCTTTTTTTTTCTTCTTTCTTCTCTTCCTCTACTTCCCCATCTTCTCCTTTCCCTTCTCCATCTCATTGCTGCACCTGCACATACCCACTCCGCTGCACTACGCCGTTTTCTCTATCTCTCTCGATCGTTCTCTTTATGGGGTAGAGGATTGGGTGGGGTTTTCGGCTCCAAGTTCCCCACCAGATTCGCCGGTCAGATCCGAGGGTTCGCCTCCGGCGGCTACATCGACGGGAAGAACGACCGCCGGTTAGACGATTGTCTCAGATACTGTATTGTTAGTGGGAAGAAGGCGCTCGAGAATGCCGGCCTCGGACCCGATCTCATGGACGGAAAGGCAATCTTTATCTTCATCTTCACATTTGCGTTTTTTATTTGTGGATTGAATCTTGTCTCTTAAACCTAACTGATATTCGAGTATGGATTCATTTTGGTTACTTGTGCAGAAAGTTGCAATCTTTTTTGTGCTTTTTAGGGCAATTAAAAGAAATTGCCTTTCAAATTGATTATTGCATCAAATGGAATATTGGGTCTAATACTTTTACCCCCTCGAATGACTATTGGTATTGGGTTTTTTGAAAGGGGAGAAAACTGTGCACTGTATAGTGTCGTGTCCTATTGCCTAGTTGCTGCCGAACTACTTAAACCAGATTTTGGGAAGCCTGCTTCTGAATGTGACCATATTGTTGAATGTATTGTATTAATTTGATTCCTTTTTTTTTATGGTCTTTCCAGATCTATGTGAGAAGCCCCCTGATCTGTGATATGAAATTGACCCGATCCAGAGTGGGATTTGGCCGAATGCTTTGAGGATCCAAAGAGATAGAAAAACATGGCAATTGTATTGATTTGATAGATTCCAATTTTTTTTTAATGATGTTTCTAGATCTATGTGACAAGCCCCCAACTCCAGAGTGGGATTTGGGCCGAATCCTTTGAGGAATCAAAGAAATAGACCAATACGGGATTCAACACCTAGAAGTACGGTCAAGGGAGAAGCACTCACTACCATAGTAAAAACCCATAATAATTCTTTCTTGAATAGTTGAGGTTTTCTCTCCCATTAATGGGATTTCCTATCCAACTAGGATTCTACTTTCGTATACATTGAAGAAAACTAAATTTGCCAAAACAAACTAAATTCTAAATTTAAAGAGTTCTAGATAAATCAAAACTTCTTAATTATGACTCCTTATCAACTTAAATTCCCATGGTAAATTGGTCGTACTGCCGCACCTGTTACCATGAGATGGGCCAAGTGGGCTTGGTCCACCCTTGGATCATGGGACTAACCTTTCTCAGGACACTTCTTTCTTTACATGATTAATGACTTCCTCATGTTTGATCCATTGCAATAATGATACATCTTGGCTGAGATGTTACGGTGTGTTTTTCCAGTTGAAATTTGGATAATCAAGATGTTGCTTTACATACTTACTAATGAGTAACAAATCTCATCCTAATACCAAGTCATAATGATCACAATTTTTTTCACTTGTAGGTTCGATGTCTACTTAGGAGAGTTTTTTTTTTTTTCTTTCTTTTTATTCCTAATGGCTTAGGAATGCACTACAAAAGTGAGAAAATAAAAAATAGATGGAAAGAGATATTCCATGAAATGTAAGATTTTTTATTGGACATGTACAAGGATAATAAACATATTCAAAGATAATAAATTTCTTTAGTTTAGATTTATTTTATCTTAATAATTTTTAATTCTTAATATATTTTCATTTTTGGCCTGGGCTTAGCACGGGCGTTTGTTGCTAGTTATATATATTAAAGCAAAGGGGGGAGGTGGGCTGTGAGGGATGCCACCTCATCTCCTGAAAAGTCTCTCCATCCAGAGAAATACCAAAGAAAAAAAATCAAAAGGAGAGGTGGGCTTTGGAGGGTACCACCTCACCCCTGAAAATTCTCTCCTAAAATCTCTCCATTCCCTCCAATCTTCCCTAAAATCTCTTCATCCCCTCCAATCTTCTGTTCCATCTCACGGCAATCTTTGAACAAGGTGTTGCCAATATAAAAGAACTTGCAGCCAACACCCAGGTGACAGTTCCAAGAGAGAAAGTTGTTGAAGAGTTGCAAAGAAGACTGAATACTACATCTCAGTCATTCTCTGACCGATACTATGTTGTTTGATGGTGGAACAGTCTCCTGTACATGTGTCACACCCCGAAACCGGGCCCTGCAGTGATCCGATCTCGGGGAGCGAAATTTTGGGATAATTTGAAACTTTTGTTATGTTTCCCAAGATCCGCGTGAATGAGGATAATCACATTCCAACACAATCAGAGTATATTTTCGCGGAAGCTAAACATGGTGTTACGACTCGGAATCCGTGGCCATCGGGTTCCGTGTCGCACGCAACCAACCTCATATAGCCATCAAATAAACAGACTGGCATAAATTGTAAACCATAGAACACTGAGCTGGTAGTAACAAATCTATTATTTCCCACATATTCAAATTTCAATTAACAAATGTCTTAATTACAAATCCAATAAAAAGGCTAATAAAGCCATACAACAATATATCCAACTAAAAGAAATACTACCCTCAATGTTAGATACAAACTCCGGTGCCAAACTTGACATCTAAATGATATCAACGGGCAGCCTCTCACGTCAGACCGGCGGTCCCACCGCCTCCTCTGATCAAACACCTAAAACCAGAAAGAGAAGAAACTGGCACCAAACAAAAAGGGTCAGACACGACGGTCTGGCAAGCAAATAAACAAATAATATGAAACAAGAGAACATACATAAAACCTGACGAAATCATCGTAAAACCGAAATAGAGTCTAGACAATAATAACAATAAGTCGCGAGGAAAACGATCGAAAGACCGAACATAAGTATCAAAGCAATAAAAGAACAATCTCAGAAGTACGAATGCTTCGAAAGATAGTAGCCCGCATAAAGCATTTAATGGTTGGAAATACCTTTCAAATCCTGAATAATAGTGACAATATGATGAATGATCGATATCGTATGCATTAACCAAATCAAAACATAAAAAGCATAACCCACAAGAATCATAAAATAAGGTAATATGCAGATAAAACCTTGGCGACCACAAATAGCTAAATCCTCCTATTACCGAAGTAATAAGAGCAGACAGAGCGTAGCCACTGAACGTGGTACTAAAAATAGGATCAGAACCGTAGCCATACAAATGGGACCGGCAGATCAAAAGTATCAGAACCGTAGCCATACAAATGGGACCGGCAGATAGAACCGTTGCCATGGTCGGTACAGACAGAATCCAAGCTGCAGCTGGCGGACGAATTAAAGATCCCAAGCCGGGTGATCAGCCCGACAAGGTGACCTAAGCCTAGTGGTGCCTTTAGTTTTCAAACTCAAACCGATACAAATCTAACATAATACTAATCCCTTTGGCTCAGGGGCTCACACCACATAGCTCTGGCCCCGTCTTGCCTCGGGGTTTTATTTTCGAAGTCATAGCCTCTTTGGCTCATGGGCTCGCACCACATAGCTCTGGCCCCGTCTTGCCTCGAGGTTTTTATTTTCAAATACTAGTGTTGTCAAAACAATAGTCTTATCGAAGAAATCCCGAACGTGACGAACATACTCCAATCTCTTTTCAAATCGAATCGGAGAAAACATACGAATATCTCTGGTAAACCGTTCAAATACGCATCAAGGTGATTTGTATAAAATCATACGGTCAACCCTTTCGAACATGGGAAAACACATGATTTTATAGCAAATCACCGATGCTATTTAAATTAGTTTACCAAAGAATACAAATACATTTTCTGACTTGAAATGGAATGGATAGTGGAGAATGACTTAATGATTTACCAAGGAACCATCACAATACACATTTAACCTTTAAACATTGATAAATAAAGAATGTGTTTGATGCCAATGAAAATCCATAATGTTTAAATGATAAAGTGCGCATTGAGACACGAAAGGTCCCCGGATAATTCCACATTCATTCATTCTCACAATGATCCCATTCCCATTTCACAAACTTTCCAAGCATCACAAGCAATGTCAAAACTCTTGAAAACAGGCCCATAGCTGGCCTTAAACCAAGTCCAAAATAGCCTACTCATTTAACCCAAAATAGCCATTTAAACATGGCCCAAACAATCCTTAAAAACAGTCCAAAAACTAACCTTAACCAAACCCACAAAATAAACTTTAAAACAATCCAAAACTGAACCTTTAATGGCCCACAAAACAAGTTTTCAAAACAGCCCAAAGCTAATCCTTGAATGGCCCACCTAACGAATCTTAAAACAGTCCAAAACTAATCTTTGAATGGCCTACAAAACAATTCTTAAAAACAGCCCAAAACAAATCTTTGAATGGCCCACAAAATTGATTTTTTGAACAACCCAAACTAGACCTTTAATGGCCCACAAAACTGATTTTTAGAAGAACCCAAACTAGACCTTGAATGGCCCTCAAAACTGATTTTTAAAAGAACCCAAAACTAACCTGAACAGGCCCATAAAACAGTCCTTAAAGTAGCCCGAAATTCAGGCCATAAAACAGTCCAATCTTAGGTCTCAAAATAGCCCAGAAGTTGATCTTGAATCAGGCCCACAAAACAGTTTTAAAACAGCCCAAAAACAACCTTGAATGGCCCACAAAACAGGCCCAAAGAAACCCCAAAAACAGGCCCAAAAACTGTTCTTAAACGGGCCCAAAAAAATCCTTGAAACCGACCCAGTTTCGGACCTGAACCAGGCCCCAGGCAGAACTGGGCCTCGCTCGAGCGACCCAGGGTCCGCTCGAGCGAAGCCCAGACAGAACCTGGTCCGCTCGAGCGGCCCACTGGGTCGCTCGAGCGGACTGGGCTCTGTCCCAGTCCGGGCTGAGTGCAGAATTTGCACTCTTTTGAGCTTTTTTCTGATTTTTTTTTCCTCTTTCTTCCATACTCATTTTCACATTAACTTGGGCCCTTCCATGACCTTCACAAATCATCAAATCACCATTCCTAAATCATTCTAATTAACCAAACACAACACTTTTTAAATCAAATTTTTCTCCATTCCCATGAACACTTACCTTTAACACAAGAAGTCCAAATTTTTCTAAAAAAAACAAAATGAAAGCAAACTTCCCATGCATTGTAAACAATAACATATATTGAAATCAATGTAACAATGGTCCATTCCATCAAAGTAGATCCATAAATCAAAGAAGATTAGCCCATAAGAAGAAAAAAAATCATAAAAATAGAACCAAATGAGAGAACCCATCATATTAATTGGAAATCCACTTGCCTTGGTCAAGAGAAGGTGCAAAACACTCCATGAAAGTCCTCTAATGGCCTCAAGCTCCAAAATTACAAAACCCCCAAAATGGCTAAAGAAGAAGCCCTAGAAACCAATCATTGTAAAACTCCATGAAAACCCATTGCATATGGGATTAAAATACTCGAAATGGAGAGGAAAACAAGAATCTCAAGAAAAGAAAACCATTGCTAACCTTGAGAAATCCAAACAAAGAAGAGAGGCTTGAATGAGGGTCTTTCCTAAGCTCAAAATCCTTGCAAATGGGTTCTTTGGGAAGCTAAGAGGAAGGAGAAGAAGATGGGAAGCTCAACTCTCCATTTAGCATCAAAGAAGAAGAGATACATGAGGAGAGAGAAAGGGGCTGGGAGAAAACCTTATCTCCTCCCTTGTTGCAGGAAAAGGAAAAATGGGGAAGGAGAAGAGCCCCATTGGCTTTATAAAGAATAAATGGGCTGGGCCCCAAAGTTACAAAGGTCAAAACTAGCATTTGTGGGTCCCGAATGAAAACGACGAAGAAGACAAAAACGATCAGCGAAATTTCTACTTTCCAAAAAGTATATTTTCCCCCTTTTCTGAAATTTTCGAAATTCATGGACAGATTTAGTGAAAATGTCATTTTTGCCCATTTTCCTCGAAAAACGTGCTTTCTGAGTATCAAATCAAAATGATCAAAACATGAAAGTTGTTAAACTTCATCAAATGAGTCAAAATACAAATACGTCAAATCCGGAATTTTTAGAAATCAAAAGTAATTTCTCATAAAAAAATACATATCGTATAAACCGGGTCAAACCAAGGTCAACGGTCTTCAAAATTTCAAAGGCTATGGAAAAATCCAATCAAACTCAAAAACAAGGTCAAACTAAATCAAATCTCACTTAAAAAGCTAAACCACGATTAAAATAATACTAAACAAAAGGACTTGGGGTCGGGATCTTACAACATGTCATTCTGGAATTACTTAACAGGGGCCGAGGTGCTCTTCCCATTTTTATTTTTACATCTTCTTGTTCAAATGTGTATCACATATGAAACTGTCTAGCTTTTAGTGTTCAAAATGTTCGTCACAGTAAGGTTTTTGGGTCCCACTTACAGGATGTAACTGACAAAAATTTAGGTTTGGAGGATGTCTAAATTTAGACTATTAAGGATACATAATGCAATATCTTTAGTTATGACTTTCCATTTCTTTAAACTCTTCTTGGCATAATTGGATAGAAAATCTTCTTCTTCCTCAAATCCTCTAGGCTTTGCTTTGTGAAGGGTAAAGCCATAATGGCAGTCAAAGGCATCTGTTTTTGCTTTTTACTCTCTTTTTTTTTGTCCCTCTAAATTATTAGCATTTGTCCTGGAGGATTTCAAAATCTCTTTGCACTCCTACAGAGACTCCAATAAACTCCGACAGTTAAATTATTGTTGGGTTGTGTTGGGCGACTGGTTACCATTAGTGTGTTGGCAGAAACTTATAATTTGGTTTTAAGGCAAATTACTGATCTGATCAATTTCTCCCACTGAGCAACTGTGCCAAAATTTCACTCAAATAAGTATTCTGCTAAATTATTAGCAGTTGTCCTAGAGGATTTCAAAATCTCTCTGCACTCCTATAGAGACTCCAATAAACTCCAACTGTTAAATTATTGTTGGGTTGTGTTGGGCGGGGCGACTGGTCACCATTAGTGTGTTGGCAGAATTATAATTTGGTTTTAAGGCAAATTACTGATCTGATCAATTTCTCCCACTGAGCAACTGTGCCAAGATTTCACTCAGATAAGTATTTGCGGTTAGTTTTCAAAAGCATACTTGATCATGATTAAGATTAATCATGAGCCATGCGAATGTGAATTCCAAATGGGACTTTTCAGATAGCCACGTATCAACTAAGATCTCCATCCATCCTCGAAATCGGCCCTTATCTCTCAAATCCCATTCTCATGCATTAATTTATTAATATAAACCTACTGTGGAGCCCACTAATGGATTATCCTCTTTCAAAAGAGGAAGTCTCAAATTTGGGTTCGAAGTGAAGATAAGCCTATTTCTTGCTGAATTTAATTGAACTACAATGAACATTGAGTGGTGAGGAGGATACCTTGAGTTGTTAGAGTGCGGTGGAATGAAACCCTTCTTTTTTTTTAAGGTTTTCTATAAATTTTAATAATTAGGAGATAATTGAGGGATTTAGAGGGTCTTACTTTAAATGGACAAAAGATAAGAAGGAAAGAGTTTGATCATTCCTTGGTGATTTGAAGATATATTGTTAGATGGCCCCATTCATACCATGAGAGGGAAGAGAGATGAGAGAGAAACCAGGGATTGTCCTAATCATATTAGGAGAGAAGTGAGAAATTTTAGGAAATGTGGTATAAATTGAAGATTTGAATTGAACTATCATGGAAATTAGGAAATGGATGATTTAAAAACTATCCAAAATAGAGACCAAAGCTATTTCTTTGTTCTAATCTTTATCATCTCTCGGTTCTCATCATCTTCATCTCCATCAGTCCCCTGTGCAGATCCCAGAACTCCACCATCACACACTCCATCATCGATCATCTCCATCCTCGGTTCTCATCATCTTCATCTCCATCACTCCCCTGCGCAGATCCCAGAACTCCACCATCACCCACTCCATCATCGATCATCTCCATCCTCGCCTCATCTATGAGCCACCTGCGCAGAACCCACTCTCCATATCCACGCAGAGCATCAACCACTTAGAAGCCTGGGAGGGAAACGCTTTCACGTAGAGAGGAATCCTCATTCAGAAGGTAAGGGCCCTCTTCTTCTCCAATGCATCATCACCCACATTAACTGCAGTACTCTGCATCATTTCATTTTTTTTTTCTTCTTTCTTTCTCTTTTTCTTCCTTCCTCTTCTTCTCCATCCCCTTCTTCCTAATACTTGTCCCATCTCAAGATAGGATCGAACATGAGCAAGTCTACTTTGGATAGTGGAGTTCCAATTAAAAAAATAGAACTCATAGACGCAAATCATAGGGGAAAGCTCTTACTATCAGAAATATAACATTTTGAGCCTTTACAATTTTGTTCTAATAAGATTTATTATTTTACAAGAATGTTTCATTTCACTAACTTATTTTCACTTATGTCAACAGCATTGAAGATGAAAGATAAAATCAACACTTCAGCTATTCACACAAGTAATGCACCTGGTCAATTGGAAAGTAAAGTGACAACCTCAGTGACTAACGCTGATACAAGTGGATGAATTGCAAAATCTTCTTATTCTTAAAAAATTCTAATGATTTATTATTCACTTTTACGTTTGAAGCATAATTCATTATTTATTATTGTGGTTTATAAATTTTGTCTTATTACATTATCATGGTATGACAGTTATGTGCAACTATACTTATGCTGCAACGGTGTCTATATGATACTATCTATTTCAATTGAATAATATCTTTTCTCTTACTTTAATTCTAAATATATTCTCACTTTTAGCCCGGGCCTTTGTTGCTAGTTAGAATTAAAGTGAGGCGGTTGTTGATCTAAAAGTGGAAATTGAAAATATATAAGAAAGTCAATCAAATGCCATAAAAGAATTTGATCATTTATAATAATAAGAGAGACTCAAATCATTTATCCAAGTGATAAAAAGAAGTGGAATACTAACCAAACAATAAAAAACCTTCAATTCCCTCATCCGGTAGTAAAACAAATGTAGATTTCTATGTACCTTTATATAAAAGCGAAGAAGATCCACCTGCTTATCTATGTATGTTTATCTATGTACCTTTATTTAAAAGCGAAGAAGATCTGCTTATAAACACATGAAAACGCTATACTCCCCCGTGGGTCCCCTTCTTTTCTTTTTTCTGTCTACCCTTACCCTTAGAAAAGCCAACAAATGACCTGCTTATTAACTTTCTCTACCCATACAACTGGGTCGACTTGCATGCATCTTCATGGGGTATGTGGATGGACATTTGTTGGCCAAAATGGGAAGCCAACGAGACTCTCTCAAACAAACACAACAAACACAAAAATGGACTACCTTTCGTCATTTCATCTCCCTTAAGAATCTCCGCAGGAATGATGCTCAAATGCTCAAAGGTCAGATTTTTGTATGCAAAGCCTTCTTTTCTTCATTGCTCCTTCTCCATCTATTTGTTACTTGATTTAGTAAACTTTTTATGTGCCGGAATTGGTTGGTTTGTTGAGAATAAGTGTCCTCTTCTCTCTGAAATCTCCCATGATACAGAAAAAATATTCTTTCAAGAACTTTACCATTTTTAGAGTAAATGGCATTGGTGAATTCTCTGCAATGCTCTTTTTTCTTGTGTGGAATTTTTTTAAATGTCTTTATGAAGTTGAAGTTTGACTAATTAAATTATTTATAATTTCATGTAAGAGATTTAAAAATTCTCCAACTACATTCATGCCACGACCCGAGCTCGAGATTATGATAATTAAACATCGAGTTAACCCCGAGTCGCGTCACATACTTACTCCCGTGAATATCAATTATTTAAAATTCACAAGGGATATCATACATACATTATGCGGAAACATTTACTTATAAACAAATGTACATTGTTCATATTTCAAACAAAACTTATTTACACATTCACTTGCATATTTACATACAACGCAAGGATTCAAAAGTATGAAACATTCTAAACCAACTCTCATCAAATTTACTTCCACTCTACGAGTCCTCCTGAAGGAACCTGACCGATCTCCTCCTTTGTCTTTGTGGTCTTGGGACAGGTAGAGGTAACTGGGCCTGTAATGCCATCAATAACACAATGTGAATTTTACAATTCAGCAAAGTATAAACAGTTCCATGATTACATATTCTAATCATAATTTTATACATCTATTTCAATGTTAGATTAAATCAATAACAGTAATAGTAACATTAACAGTATGAGTCTTTATTACAAGTTTGGCTACTACTATAATATTTCTTTCACATCGCATCTTCCAAATAAAAGGAAGGAATCACATCTCCCTAAACAAAAGGAAGGAAAGAATCGCATCTCCCTGAACAGGAAGGAACCGCATCTTCCTAAACAGAGGAAGGAAAAAGTGGAAATTACCAGTGACCGGGCCAGGGACTACTGACATCACCACGGAGTTCCGGAACACTCCCAAATAAACTGCTGCAGCCAGTAACAGCTCAATGAGCTTATAGAAATCATCATGTAGTGCCAGACTCAATGTATAATATAATTTAATTTCATTTAATTATAATGAACGGATATAATCTAGTGTATAATCATACCAACCAAATGGGTGTAATCTTTAGTTCTTTAATGTACTTGTGTTATTCTCGATAAACATTACAATATATGTACATTAAAGTCTCCATGATTAACACCTATGAAGGTATAAACAATATAGACAACCTTGACTAAATCAGCAAGATTCAATTTAGAATTTACCCATAAAAATATCACTTCGTCGGTTCGCTCGTCGGTTGACATGTCGGTCAACCGATACACGCTTATCAGCTGACCGACATGTGTCGGTCAGGGTTGGTTTGAAAACCAGACACGCGAAGTTTTCTCTCTTATAACGTCAGTCAGCTATGTCTGTCCCTTGTCGACTGACCGACACTTTCGATCAGGTCTCGGTTCGAAAACCAGAGATGAACTTCTTCTTTCATTTGCAACGTCGGTCAGGTTGTCGGTTCAGTCGTCGGTCAGCTTGTCGACTGACCAACAATGCCTAGAATTCCATTACAGAATTCGTTCAGCATTTTTATTTATCTCCACTCTTTCCCAACCTGCAAGAAAGTATTGGAACCTCCTGTTCCCTTCTCATACAACATTCACACACAAGAAAACTTCTATTCCATTCCATCCCATCAATTACTTTCAAACCCTCTTTCACAATTTATACACAAATTCTATGTTCATAAAACTGAACTCAACTATAAGAAATTAACATTCAATCACTGGTATTTGTTTATACTTGCCTGATTCTACTATAAAACTTCCTCTCCTTAAGCTTTTACTTGATCAACCCAAGTTTCTAACCTTGAGAAGATTTCTTTCCCAAGCTTTACTTCAAGCAAAACAAGAAACTAGAGGAGGAATATGATGAACATAGTCCTTGTCTTAAAACCCACTTGAAAACTTCTTTCCAAGCACTTGAGCTAAGAAGAAGAAAGAAGAAATGAAGAAGAACAGAAGAGCTGAACTTGTAACAGCTGAAACGATGAACCAACTCAATTTTTATTGAGTTCAGTTGGTTGTGCTGTAGCAATTGCATGAAGGACACATAAGTCCTTATTTTACAACTTAACCCCATGTATTTTCATTATTTCAATTTCAAGTCAAATGAAGACCTACTTAACTCATCTTAAGTCAAATGAGTTCAAGTGTATTATGAAATTTCATGTACTCATCAAGATACACACGATGGTATAAAGTTCTACCAAATTTGACAAAGTACGTATAAAGCTGAATTTACATAAAAGTCCTTAATCCTACTAATTTAAGTCTCATACCCAATTTAATTCACTTAATTTCTTCCAACTTATCTAATTAGGTTTAATTCATTTAGTTGTAACTAACTTGATCCATTTCAATCTTTAATTACACTTAAATCAACTAATCATGCTTAATCCATATTAATCGAGATTAATTAGAGTTAATCGTGATTAACTCGGGACGAGGTGTAACAATTCATGTAGCGCACGGTAACTGTTTTGATTAAATGCTAGTGAGAGAATGAGAATGTAATGTTGTGCGGGTTGTTTGATTGTTTCTATTGAGAGTTTGAATTGTTGGCTTTTGCAAATTTTGATGATTTTAGTTTTAAACCGATCCAGCTGATCTTACACTGTAATCAAATGGATATTATTCTGTATATCTTTTTCACCATCCAAAAGTCAGGGAACACATGCACAATGAATTGGATGCTCTGGATTCAACCTGACAAGCATTTAAACCTTTGATGGACAATAGGACAATGCACTTCAATAGTCATAGTGCATTAATGTACAAACTATCTATGGATGACATGAATGTCACCAAATTTAGGGACATGGGTATATCCCTCCTTTGGAGTGACAAAACAAATAAAAAAAAACCAGTTCAAATTTAATCAATAGGAGTTTATTATAGATTTATAGTCATAGAGACATGTATATGGATACTCACATCATAAGCTGCATTGATCCTATGAAATTTAACTCCACAGTTGCTAACCTTGCAGACATCTGGGTGATACTAAAATACATAACAAAAAACAACCCAAAATACCATCATCAATCAAAAGCCCAACAAAACACCATTCAAAGAAAAAAGAGAATCTCAATATCAAAAACTCCCAACAAGACATGAAAAAAATAAATAAATTGCATCAGATAAAAAAAATCCACTTGCAATGCAAGCTGCCTGAATGCTTTCTTCACCTCTTTCTCAGAAGCACCTGGTTGAATTCTTAAAGTCCTGTACTGATCTGTCAAACTTGCAGAAGAACAACAAACCCTTCCAATGTTCCTTCTCTTTCCCTTCAAATAACCTCCTTCAATCCAAGACCCACATGCCATTCCCATAGAACTAGCCATCTTCAATCAAAAGCACCAAATGCAAACACTCCAAAAACCAAAAATCAACACCCTCCAATAGGAAAAGATAACAAAGATATCAGATGATTTCCTCAAACCCAGAGACATCAGGACAATAAATATGTAAGGATGAATGCCCCACAAGTCCCAACAGCTCAGATAGATTGAGACCCAATGAATAATAAAAAGAGAGCTTTGAAAGAATCAAATGACACAGCAAAGTGTACGCAATGTAGTGCTGGTTGATGGTGAAAATACCGACATTTAAAATAACAATGATATTCATATAAATGAAACTTTCCAGGAGAGTGAGACAAAATTAGGAAGACTTCTACACATTGTTGTGGAAGTTGATGGTGAAAATACTGACATTTAAAATATCAATGACATTCATATAATTGAACTGTTATATGAAATTCATAATTTTTTATCATAGATGTTATTGCTTTATTAGTGATCTCTAAATTATCATTTGCTCATTCTCTATTATCAAGATGTTCTTCCTATACTCTAAATTTTGATATATAGTTGGCTATTATGTTTCCTTTTGCACTTTCTCATCAATCTACTCAAAATAACCAAATTCCACTTACAGGTGCCTAAAAACAGAGACAAAAATTGCTATAATCTGAGCCCCGCTTGGGTTTGATGATTTTGATTTAGAATGAAAATAAGTATTGTGCTTTCTATTTAACTTGCCAATGAATTGAAAAACATATCTCAATGCAAAATTTCAGTTACCTAAAAATTAAGAGCGGTGCAATGACAATAGGCATGTAGCTTTGCTTGCCAATCCAAAAGCGTATCCCCTTATCCCCTTAACATTTATTTTATATTCTAATCTGACCTACTCAGCTACTCAAATGAAGTTGGCAAATTATTTTCCTTTACACATGAAAGCAGACCTGTTAGCCGTTATCAAAAGCTTAAAATTGGCAGAAGTTAGATCCAATTTTCCTACTTTTGATGGGTTCCTTATCATCAAAAATACATTCCATCACGTTTGGGGAAACTCTATGGTCCTTACTTATGCCATACTCTATCATAAAAAAATACATTCAATCACGCTCGGAGATATTCTATGGTTATAAAAACGAAATAAACCAAAAAAAAATTATTGATGAATCTAAACCAAAAAAAAAACGAAATAAACCAAAAAAATAAACCACAAGCTAAACTAAATCTAGACTCAAAATAGAATGTTGATTGTGGATTTCTTTGTAAATATTATGATTAGTCTAACATGAAAATATCTTATTTCCATTTCAAATATGATTAATCAAGTATCTACCGATTGACAAATACTTACATATTTTTAAGTTATATATACATGTTATTCTGTTATTAGGTAACCAACTATGCATTTGCTAATTATTTTTTTAAAGATTCTTATTGTCACTTTGTCATTATCTTTTAGCTAATTTAGAAATGTACTTATTTTTTCATTTGCTTTTGCTGCAACAAGCAACAATGAATTCATGCAAGACTTAAACTCTCTGTACTACAAGCGACAATATATATAATTGTGGTATGAAAATATCTTATTTTCATTTCAATATTAATATTTCTTAATTTTTTAGATTTTTTGAAAAAAATGTGATTAATGAAGCATATGCTGATTGACAAGTATTTACATAATTTTTTTTATATACATGCTATTCTGTTATTAGGTGTAACCAACTACGCATTTGCTAATTAATTGTTACAAATTTTTATTGTCTCTTTCTCATTATCTTTTAGACTTATGTTGACTATATTACATGCATATCTGCTACTATGTATTTTAAACAATCTTTTTCTATTTTTTCCTCTATATGCCAAATCATATCATATATTAGAAGAAATTATGCTTAAGAATTACTTTATTATTGAACCCTACTGTTTAGCAGATATAAAAATGAGCCAAAATAGAGATAAAAGAGACTATTTCAAAAGCTATTATGAAAACATTAGTGATGATAAGAAAGAAGAACACCGAAGAAAGAGAAGAGAAGCATAAAAAAAAAGAAATTGGCGAATGTTCTTGTTGCAGATGCGCCGTCTTCAACAAAGATTAATTTTGAAGAAGGTATATTCATAACAATATGAAATATAGTTTCTACATTTTTTTGGAGCTAATAATAATATTTTATCTTCTCTATTGAAATTGATGTAGGATCTACATCAAACGACCATGCTTACATTAGATACGGTCAACAAACAATTGAAGATGGTACATATAAAAATGAGTTCAAGCAAACACGCTCCCAAAAATATTATGCTGCATTGAGTGAAGAGAAGAAAGAAATACTATGAAAAAAGAATAGAATTTCATACAAAAAGAGAAAATTATGCAATATGACTTGCAAAGAAGCAAGACCTTCAATCGATACCATTCCAGAACAACAAGGTAACTACTTACTGACTAATCCTTACTAAAAGAAATTTAACAATATGAAATAAATTTCATTATTCTTAATAAATCATTAGCAACAACAATCATTTTTTGAATAAGAAATATATCAATTACTAAATTTTCTTATAAATGACTAACAATTTTCCTGTTTATATGGCACTCACTATCATAGTGAATGAAGTTCAACAAATTCCATCAAGAACATCAAATAAGGGGAAAGAGCAAATTGAATTCTATAGTACCTATGAAGTTGGTAAAACTTGAAACTTCTCTAAATACCTTTATATAAAATAATCATTAAATAAGAAAAACTAAACCATTTGGTAATACTGTCAAAACTTAATCTAATAGGTTCAACATCAAAGGCTGGTCATCATTCTCCTTCATAAAAACGACATAATAAGTATTCCAAAGGTGATGAGACATTCCGATTGTTACTTGACCATCTTTGAAATTTGATGATATCATTTATTATAAATAAAGTCAATGCATCTGGTAATGTTGTCAAAACTTATTCCAATAGGGCCACTGTCAAATGCTGGTCATTGTTCTACTTCATCAAAAAGACAAAATCAAGATCTCAAAGGTGAAAAAAAATTACAGTTCTTACTCAATCCTCTTTGAAATTTGATAATAACTTTAATTCTAGTACAAATTTTACAATGGTAGAAATCATCCAATCATTTACCTCAGAAATACCAAAAAAGAGAAGAACAAGTACAACTATCCAAAGTCCACCAATTTACACTTTTATAATAATTAAAAATATAGTTTATATTTGATAATTTTCTTATTGTAGACAAAGTCCCCTCTAGCTCCATATCCATCGATGTGTTTCTTCAAAAAATACCTCAAGAACCTTCTGTTCTTATATCTTGTCCAAGATGTGAACACTGTGATGCAAAGCGATTTTTCCATGAGCCCGCAGGCTTTTGTTGTTCCTCTGGACAAATATCATTGGCCTCAAATGACGTCCCTAAAGAACTTCATATACTCTTCACGTCCAAGTCGAAAGATGCTGTTGAATTCAAAAAATATGTTCGTACATACAACAATACTTTTGTATTTACATCATTCGGTGTAAAATATGATAAAGAGCTTTGCAAAAGAGAAAATGGTATATATACATTCAAGGCACAAGGTCAAATATACCACTATATCAATGACTTGATACCTGCAGATGGGACATCCTTCTTGCTTGCAATTATATTTTTATGATACAGATCATGAAGTGGAGAACCGGATGCAAGGATCACAAAAGATTAATTCGGACACTGTTCAAACACTCATAAATATTTTATCAATCAACCCATATTGCTCATTCTTTCAGAGTCTTCGGCATGTACCTGCTTTGGAAAGCCTTCAAATTATAATCAAGTGCAATGTCGGGTTAGATCAGAGAGTTTATAATTCTCCATCAGAATCGCAAGTTGCAGGAATATGGATAGAAAATGATGATTCCGGTATTACTGTTGAATGTCATATAATTGTCCAGAGTCATACAGGCCATAGTCACAAAGTGCATTCTTATTTTGGATGCTATGATCCATTACAATATCCATTGTTATTTCCTTATGGTGATACCGGATGGCATCAAGGCATTCAAAGATTCAATTCAACAATTGCGACAACATACTGCCAGGGACAAATACCTCTTAATCCTTCCCAAATCCAATCAATAGATGAACTTCTTGAAAATGAAAAAAAAGGTACTGGGGACATTATTTATTCAAATAATATCATGAGTATTAAATTATAATCTCTTTTCATAATTTTTCCAGTGGTGCAGAAGAAACAAAACAAGAGGCAGCTTGTTTGCTACAAATTGCAAATACGACCAAATACTACTTCATTGCTATTACACTCTGGTCGTTTGTTACAGCAATATGTTGTTGATATGTATATCAAGCTGGAAAACTCCCGATTAGACTACTTCCGTTATAGATAAAATGAAATAAAAGCTGACTTATATCAAGGACTTATTGATAGCATTGCAGTTGGAGAGACTCATGGTTCCAAAATTGGACACAGAATTGTCTTACCATCATCATTTATTGGAGGGCCAAGGGGCATGCGGTGTCGTTACATAGATGCAATGGCATTGGTTCAACGCTTTGGAAAGCCCGATATCTTTTTAACAATGACATGTAATCCTTCTTGGATTGAGATTAAGGAACAATTACAATCATATGAAGAAGCACATATAGGCCAAATTTGATTACACTAGTATTCAGAGCAAAACTCGAAGAGCTAAAAAATGACTTGTTAAAAAAAATTTGGACCAATTGCTGCTTATGTCTATGTTATTGAATTTCAAAAAAGATGGCTTCTGCATGCTCATTTCTTGCTCATTCTAAAGCCAAGCTATAAAATCATAATGCCAGATGCATATGACAGATTTGTTTGTGCTGAATTGCCCGAGAAAAATAAAACTCCACACTTATATGCAGCAGTTCTGAAGCATATGATGCATGGACCTTGTGGTAACTTGAATCCAAAAAATGTGTGCATGAGAAAAGACGGTTATTGCAAAAACCGTTATCCTAAAGAGTTTTTTTTGTCAACAACTCAAGGAAAGAACTCATATCCAGTATATAAAAGGCATTACAGCAATGAACAAGTGAAGGTGTGTGGTGCATATTTGGATAATCGATAGGTTATACCATATAATCCATACTTGTTAGCAAAGTTTGATTGCCACATGAATGTTGAAATCTGTTCAACAATTAAAGCAATCAAATATTTATACAAGTACATTTATAAGGGCCACGATCGTGTTGTTTTCCATATTGTTGGTGATGAAAATTGCTACGATATTGATGAAATAGAACAATTCTAAATAGGAAGATGGATTTCACCTCCAAAAGCTGCATGGAGAATTTATAAATTCTCATTGAACGAGATTTATCCATCCGTGAGAAGCTTACAGCTGCATCTAGAAGACAAACAAGTTGTAGCATTTAAGAAACAAGATGATCTTCTTCGTATAATCTCTAATGATCGTGCCTCAAGGACAATGCTGACTGAGTTTTTTCAAATGAACAAAATTAATGTAGAAGCACAGAAATACCTTTATAAAGAATTCCCATAACACTTTGTATGGCATGATGACAAAAGATACTGGAGCGCGAGGAAGAAAGAAAATGCTATTGGAAGGATTGTCACTGCAAATCCAGTTGAAGGAGAAAGATATTATCTGCGGTTATTGTTGAATCATGTAATAGGCCCGACATCATTTCAAGATTTACAATATCTAAATGCAATCAAAACATCATCATTCCATGAGGCTGCATTGCTACGAGGCTTGCTAGAATTAGATAACAGTTTTGAAGAATGCTTACAAGAGGCATCTCAATATCAAATGCCGCAAAGTTTACGACGGTTGTTTGCTATTATTTTGTTATATTGCAACCCAAGTAATCCTAAGATGTTGTGGGAAAAGTTTGAAGATTCAATGTGTGAAGATTACAAATATGTTATACATTCATCAAACAAAAAGTAGGTCAAAGCATTGGAAAGCATTAAACTCTGTTCTTCAGTCAATGGAAAAAAACATTACTAACTATGGTTTTTCTTGTATCAATACTGAAACTATTGACAAAAAATCTTATTCAAGAGAAGTTGAAGAAGAATTAAATGTTTCAATTTCCGAACAAGATTTACTTGCAATGCATACACTTAATGGCTAACAAAAGCAAGCATATGACATTATATTGCAAAGAATATTCAATGGCAAAAATAGAGCTTTTTTCATTGATAGCCCTGGTGGAACTGGAAAAACATACTTGTACAGTACTCTTTTAAGTACGTTGAGATCAAAAGGTTTCATTGCTCTTGCAACTGCAACGTCTGGAGTAGCTGCATCTATATTGCCAGCTGGTAGAACAGCACATTCCCCCTTCAAAATACCACTTAACATTGAAGAAATCAAAAGTTGCAATGTAAGCAAACAAGGAAGTGTTGCGCAGCTAATTCAAATGGCAAAACTCATTATATGGGATGAAGCATCGATGGCTAAGCAAGAAGCAATTGAAGCATTGAATCAAATGTTACAAGAATTAACAGATTCTCAACTACCGTTTGGAGGTAAAGTTGTTGTCTTCGGAGGAGATTTTTGTCAGGTCCTTCTTGTTGTAGGCATGAAGCAATTAAAGCAAGTTTGGTTACATCAAAATTGTGTCCAACATTAGAGAAAATCAAATTGACCGAGAATATGAGAGCAAAATTTGATCCATCATTTAGTCAGTTCTTGTTATGGGTTGGAAATGGAACAGAAGAAACTATCAACAATGACAAAATCAGGATTCCAAAAGCCATGCTTCTTCCTTACAAAGATGATGTGACATCTAGAGCTGATTTGATAGAAGCAACATTTCCAAATTTACAAAAAGAAACATACAATTCAGATTTCTTAGCGGCTCGTGCAATATTAACTCCAACAAATGATTTTGTTGATGAACTCAATGATTTGCTAATAAATCATTTTCCCGGTGACTCTATGAAATATTATAACTTTGATTCAGCAATAGATGATACAGAGCAAATTCATCAAGAAGAATTTCTAAACATCTTAACACCAAATGGATTGCCACCTCATGAGTTAATACTAAAAGCAAATTGTCCAATAATATTGCTTCGGAATATTGATCCACCCACAGGATTATGCAATGGGACACGATTAGTATGTCGAAGATTTACAGCAAATCTCATTGATGTGGAAATAATTGTTGGCCACTATCGTGGAAGAAGAGTATTCTTACCAAGAATCGCACTTCAGCCAGTTGAAAATGATAAGTATCTGTTCATGTTCAAAAGGAAACAATTTCCAGTTCGTTTGAGTTTTGCAATGACAATCAACAAAGCACAAGGACAAACATTAGATCATGTTGGTATATATCTTCCACAACCTGTCTTTTCACATAGTCAACTCTATGTTGCCTTATCCAGAGCAAAGTCAGCTGCTACTGTAAAAGTTCTTATTAAACCAGGCATAGATGATACATCAGGAAATACATACACTTCAAGTGTTGTATTTTAAGAAGTATTAACACTTGTCACTTGTCTTTAGCATCTAATGTTGTTAAAGGTAATTTTAACAGCAAAACTTCTTATAAATTTGATTTAATTTCTTATTACATAAATCCTTTCTTTTCACAAATATACATAAATAAATTAATATTTTAAAAATTTTTACTGAATATTTCACTTAATATTTTAACATTATTTAATGAGACTTTCAATTGTTCTCTTCCAAAGTAATTCTGATAAAATAACTTTTTATTAATATGCTTTATTGTAACGACCCCGACCACCTGGTATAATATTGTCCGCTTTGGCCCTTTGGGCCCTCACGGCTTTGTTTCTGGACAGAGCCCGCAGGCATCTGGCCCAAAACGCGTTATACCAAGTAAGATGGGGCTCGCACATATAAGTCCAGTCTCTGGGTGCTTCATGGGAGATGTGGGATGTGGAATCTCACAATCCCCACCACTCAGAGGAGAGCCGCCCTTGGCTCTGATACCATTTCTGTAACGACTCAGACCATGTAAGACCCCGACCCGAGAGACCTCGTTTAGAGTTGATTAAGTTGTATTTTAGTTTAAGTGTGTTTAGTGGTTTTGGATTAGTTGGGGATTAGAATAGCTTTTATAATAGCTTTGGGGAATTTGGAGAGCCTTTTTATTTGTGGGACCCTTTGGGGGTTCTTGTTAAGAATTGTGCGAGATTGGGGGTTTACCGATGATTTCCAAGAATCGTGTTTTTAACCCCATTGGACTTATCTTGTTAATCCCTACAACTTTCATGTTGACATCGTTTTCATTCAAGGACCTTAAACCTGATTTTCACTAATTGAGGGCAAAATGGTCTTTTTACTCAAAATCTGGACACCGATTTCAATGTCACCAAAAGGTACAAAATATATACTTTTTGGAAACTAGAAATTTTGCCGATCAACTTTGTCTACTTCGTCGAATTCATTTGAAGCCCCGAGGACCATGTTTTGAGCCCGAGAATTCTTTTAAGTTGTGGGCCCCACTCCCACTTACTATATATAGAAAGCTTCTTCTTCTTTTTCCCATTTCTGGCAAAAACCCTAGAGGAGAAGAAAAACCCCAGCCCTAAGGGTTTTCCTTTACCTTTTCTTGCTTCTTCATCTTCAATCCCCCCACTAAGCTAGTGCTAATGGAAAATTAGTTGCTATAATCTTCTTCCTCATCTCAAGACCATCATCTTGACACCATTTTGGAAGAAAACCGCCCACTCCAAAACTTACTTTGGACAACACCTTGCTTTTTGAAGAACTTCCTTGTAAGTGATCTTCCTAAAAGTTTTATAATCTTGTTTGTTTAGCCCTAGGGTAGCTCTATTTCAATTATTGGAAGATTCCGTTTTGTTTTAATTAGTTTTGATAATCTAGGGTTTGGATTTGGGGGTTTTGTGTATAGGTGTTTGATTATGGGCCTAAGAGGTGATTAGAGCTCAATTGATTTGCATTGGACCCAAGAGAAGTGGATGAAACGATTCTCATGTGTTTTATCATGTTTTATGCAAAATCTTGATTTGTTTTCCTTAATAGTTTTAATGGTTTATCATGTTTGATGGTTTAGTCTTGTTGATTTGATTGATGATTTGATGAGATAAGGAGGTCAAGGAATAGCCCAATTATTCGTGAAGTTGTGTATGGAAGGAGGGAAAGAAAGGAAATGGATAGGAGTTGGACAAGAGGAGAATTCAACCAAATAGGTTGGGATTCGTTGCAGGACCGATCGATCGCCCATCAGGTCCGATCGATCGGACTGTAAATAACTGGAAGCAATTCAAGACCGATCGATCGGCCAAGGAGCCCGATCGATCGGACTGAAATGGGATGAACTGTAAATTAAGAGAGTTGTGGGACTATTTTCCAGATTCATTCCAAGCCCATACTCAAGTCCAATTCAGCTCTATTCCTTATCTTCTTATTTGAAGGCATTGAACCTATAAGGATGCATTTAAACCCATGAATGAATTGGGTAAATTGTAAAGGGTTGTAGTGGGGAGGTATTATTTGGTGCCCCATTGTTATTTAGGGACTTGTAAGGCATTACGTGAAGTCCGGAGGAAGGGGAAACTCATCATGGAGATTCTATGAGATTTTCTAGATTGACCAATGTGTATAAGGACCCGGAATGTCCCTAACTCTTAAAGAGTACCAAAATTTCATCATAATTGACATACGGGACCCTATTCGCACTGATTCAATTCTAGAAACCCCATTGTTAGCCTGTAAAGGTATGGGAAAACTATTTGTATTTGATTTTCAACCAAACTCCTATTTTGGGATTTCAAACCCACATGATATGACTAGACCGTCTTGAGAGTATTGAAAGTGTATTTAGCTTTTGCTAACCTGTATATGACCGACCAGATATGAATGTGTATTTGTGCCTATGAGCACCCCGTTTCTTTAATATGTACACGATTTGATTTATCGTATTTGACCTATGAGTCGGCACCACTGAGCTTGGACGACCTAGTTGGTTTGATCCACCGACTTGGGGTTCCTTCCCCTCCTGATAGTCAGCTGCAGTCTGGAATTTGCATAGTTTACCCGGTTCGCTACCGTGGTCCTGTATAGTATATATATTATAGTATTTTATCGTTGCTCCTCCTCACCTCGTGTGACTGAGGCCAATGATCCTGTTTATCGTTGTTCCTCATCACCTCGTGTGACTGAGGCCAATGATCCTGTAGGGTATGTGCTCTCTTCACGTTAGTGAAGGGAGGATCTAGCTTTGTGTGGTTGCCATCTTGACAGTTTCCGAATCCTTGTTACCTTACATGATTTATTGCATATGTGCCTCTTTTAAAATGATATATCGCCTTTTATGAAGTTCATTATTTACTCACAAGTTTTCTAAACTTTTGCAAAGTATTATCGTTTTATTATTACATATCTTTTCACCCATCTGCCAGACCGTCGTGTCTGATCCATTTATTTTGGTACTCAGGTCCCGAGCTTATTGCCATTGAGGAGGAGCCGGAGGAGGCGGTCGGTGAACCGCAGCGAGTGATTGAGTGGCAAGCCGATGATGTCATGTAGACATTCGGCCTTGCCTTGAGAACGATACACTTTGGGATTTATAATATCTTTGTTTTAGGTTTCATTTGGTTATACGGTCTTTGTTGACCGTTATTTTGGGAGCATTAATCAACTGATATTTTATGAATATACTTAACTTTACTTTTGGGGAAATATGCTTATGATCATTGCTCATTCTGATATCTTATTATGTTAATCATAAATCAGTCTCGTTTATGGGATTGGATTGAATAGTACTAATATGGTTTGCTACACGCTTCCGCAATCTTGAAAATATATTTGATATGGTTACATGTGAGATGATGTGTACAGATAATCCTCACCGCGGAACCCTGTGGGAAATCACGTGCACGGATAAATATTCTTTTAATTCCGTGTGCGTTTTAGCCAAAGAGATGCACGTGGCGCGGCATCACCCCCCCCCCCCACTGTCCCGACTCCCGGACTCGGATCCTCCCTTCCCCCCCTAGTTTCCCGGTCCGGGGTCGCGACAGGACTGGTATCAGAGCGGGACATGTTTCAGGCAATTAAAAGAAACTAGAAATCTTAAGTACGTGGCGAGGATTCGTTAGATAGAATCGTGTGAGCAATGTGTGACCACCCTGTACTTGATTTATATGTGCTAACAATTTGTTTTGCAGCGTTATGCCACCCTCGCAAAAGAACTGCAAACAGTAATCACGTTGTCAGTAACAGTGAGAATACGGAGCCTATTGGAGAGGAACCACAAGACAACAACATGCAGAACCAATTCCAACAGATGATGCAGGCTATGATAGACCAACAACGCCAGGCCAATGAGAACCAGGCTAGGCTCCAAGCACAAGCATATGAGACACAGACCAGATTGCAAGAACAGATGCTTAAGAAAGACGAGGATCATGCTAGGGAGATAGCTCAAATGCAGGCACAGTTGTTGGGGATATTGGAGAGGAGACCGGAACCAATCCCAGTTGCACCACCTGGTCCAGTGAATATTAGAGGGAATGATCCTAATGTGTTGTATGAGCGGTTCAGGAAGAGAGGACCGAAAGAATTTTTGGGGACTGAGGATCCAATGGCAGCAGATGATTGGCTTGAGCACACCGAAAACATATTTGAGATATTCATATGTACGGGTGTAGAACGAGTACAGCTTGCAGCCTCTATGTTTGTGGGTTTAGCAGATATATGGTGGAAGACCATCAAGGCAGAATACAGGACAATGGCTGATGCAGAAGCTTGGGCTAGTTTCAAGAGACAGTTTGGAGAGAAATATGTACCTACACATGTCAAGAGGCAAAAGGCAGTAGAATTTCAGCAACTTGTGCAAGGAAACATGACAGTCCTCGAATACCTCACCAAATTTGAGAGATTGTCAAGGTATGCACCGGAGTTAGTAGACACAGAGGAGAAGAAGATAACCAAGTTCCTTGAGGGACTTCACCCGATTATTGAGAGGGATGCTACCGGGGTTGTACCACCCGTTACTTTTGAAGAAGCTGTCAAGAGAGCATACAAATTTGAGAACTTCCACAACAAGATCATCAAGAACCAAGGAAAGGGTCAAGGCCAGCAGCAGAACAATCAACAGAGGAACAATCAAAACAAGAGGCCAAGACAAGAGCAGAATGCACAGAATCAAGGAGCTTGTATCCATTGTGGAAAATATCATGGGAATGCCCAGTGCCGTTCTATCACGGGGGCATGTTTTAGATGTGGTTCGATGGATCATCAGATGAGGGAATGCCCAAGACAGAATAGACAACAACAGGGAGCACATCGTCAGGCACCACCTCAAAATGCGCTAGTGGTTCAGAATCAAGCAAGGCCACTACAACAACAGGCACCTCAGCAACAGTTTAGGCCACAGCAACAACAGCAACAACAGGCCCGTCAGCAAGGGCAGAATCAAAATCAGAATCAGCGTCCTCAGAATCAGAACAGGAATGCACCACAAGGCAGGCAACAGCAAGGACAGAACAGGCCACAACAAAGGGCACAACTCTATGCTGTCAATAGAGCTGATGCAGAGGCTGAAGGCAATGTAGTGGAAGGTACACTTCTCGTCTGTGGTTTTGATGCTAAGGTTTTATTTGACCCTGGCTCTACTCACTCATTTCTATCTCCAAAATTTGCTAAGTTGATTGATATGCATGCTAGAGAGTTGAGTTTCATTTTGACTGTGACTACCCCTTTAGGTAAGGAAGTTGTTTGTAGAACTTTTTATCCTAGTTGTCCAGTCATGATAGGAGAAGTAGTATTACCGGCAGATCTCATTTTATTGGAGATGCAGGATTTGATGTCATCCTAGGGATGGATTGGTTAGCAGGATACCATGCTACTATGGATTGTTTCCACAAAACCCTAACTTTTAAGTTAGAGGAGACCCAAGCAGGGGTGTTGTTTCAGGGAGAGAGGAGTAATTCTGGTGCAGGATTTATTTCGGCATTGAAGGCTGATAGACTTCTGAAAAGTGGTTGTGAGGGTTATTTGGCGTTTATCACGGAGGATAAACGGTCCCAAGGGGTGGAGGAGATCCCAATTGTTTGTGAGTTTCCGGATGTTTTCCCGGAGGAGATACCAGGATTGCCACCCATTAGAGAGATAGACTTCACTATTGAGTTGTTACCGGGGACTGCTCCGATATCTATCGCACCTTACAGAATAGCCCCGGCAGAATTGGGAGAGTTGAAGATGCAATTGCAAGAACTTTTGGACAAAGGTTTTGTGAGACCTAGTGTGTCACCGTGGGGAGCACCAGTTTTGTTTGTGAAGAAGAAGGATGGCTCTATGAGAATGTGTATTGACTATAGAAGATTGAACCAAGTGACCATCAAAAACAAATATCCATTGCCAAGGATAGATGAATTGTTTGATCAGTTGCAAGGAGCTGCTTACTTTTCAAAGATTGATTTGAGGTCAGGCTACCATCAGTTGAGAGTCAGAGATTCGGATGTGCCAAAAACAGCTTTTCGGACAAGATATGGACACTATGAGTTTCTAGAGATGCCATTTGGTTTGACTAATGCACCGGCAGTTTTCATGGCATTGATGAACAAAATATTTGCGGAGTATTTGGATCAGTTCACAGTGGTGTTCATTGATGATATTTTGGTGTATTCCAAGACCAAAGGAGAGCATGAAGAACATTTGAGGATAGCACTCCAGCTCTTGAGGGAGAATCAGTTGTTTGCAAAACTTAGTAAGTGTGAATTTTGGTTGGACCAAGTCACATTTTTGGGTCATATCATCTCCAAAGAAGGATTATCAGTGGACCCGTCCAAGATTGAGGCAGTCATGAATTGGGATAGACCGAAGAATGCATCAGAAATCAGGAGTTTTCTTGGATTGGCAGGATATTATCGGAGGTTTGTACAAGGATTTTCATCGATTGCGTCACCTTTGACGAAGTTGACAAGGAAGAATGCACCATATGTTTGGACAGACAAGTGTGAAGCTAGTTTCCAAGAGCTGAAGAAGAGGTTGACTACAGCTCCAGTCCTTACTTTGCCATCTGGGAACGGCGGTTTTACCATTTTTACCGATGCTTCTAATGTTGGGCTTGGATGCGTGCTAATGCAAGATGGGAAGGTAGTTGCATATGGGTCACGGCAGTTGAAAGATCATGAGAAGAACTATGCAACACATGATCTCGAGTTGGCCGCAGTTGTTTTAGCTTTGAAGATGTGGAGACACTACCTCTATGGAGAGAAGTTTGAGGTTCACTCCGATCACCGTAGCCTACAGTACTTGTTTTCTCAGAAGGAGTTGAACATGAGGCAGAGGAGATGGATGGAATATATTAAAGACTATGATTTTCCAATCAAGTATCACCCGGGAAAAGCGAATGTAGTTGCAGATGCCTTGAGCAGAAAGTCAGTGAGCATGGCAAGTCTTCGGGGGACTTATGTGGTACAGCAGTTAGAGGAGATGAGAGTGGATTTTCAGCCACTAAGAGAAGGTGTCATGTTAGCAAACATGTCAGTGTCAGAGCCTTCGTTCATTCAGAAGATCAAAGAGAATCAGTTACAAGACCCAGAGTTGGCTAAGATTTCTGAGCACTTAGCAGATCGTCCGGATTTTCGTGTTGTAGATGGAGTTTTGTATTACCGAGACCGTCTGTGTGTGCCTAACTTGGAGGACTTGAGGAATGATATCATGTCTGAGGCTCACAATACTAAGTATTCCATACATCCGGGCAGTACGAAAATGTACCAGAATTTGAAGGGCAGATTTTGGTGGAATAACATGAAGAGAGAGATAGCAGCTTTCGTCTCTCGTTGCATGACATGTAAGTTGATCAAGGCAGAACACCAGAAGCCTCCAGGGTTACTACGACCATTAGAGATTCCGGAATGGAAATGGGAGCACATTACCATGGACTTCATATCGGGTTTACCGAAGACTAGTAAGGGCAATGATGCTATTTGGGTCATAGTGGACCGTCTCACCAAGTCAGCTCATTTCCTACCGATGAAGACTGGAAAGAAGATGCATATGTTACCTTTGGCACAGTTGTTTGTCACAGAGATTGTCAGTCGTCATGGATAGCCAGTTTCCATCACATCCGATAGAGACAGCAGATTTGTCTCAAGATTTTGGAAGACATTGCATGAATCTATGGGTACAAAGTTACAGTTCAGCACAGCCTATCACCCACAAACCGATGGTCAGTCAGAAAGGACAATTCAGACACTTGAGGATATGCTTCGGGCTTGTGTGTTAGATTTCAAAACTCAGTGGGATGAAGCCTTACCGTTGTGTGAGTTCGCTTACAACAACAGTTTCCACTCGAGTATCGGTATGGCACCTTTTGAGGCTTTGTATGGCAGAAGGTGTAGAACACCTGTTTGTTGGGAAGAAGTTGGTACTCGCAATTTCCATGGACCGACCATTGTTAGCGAGACAAGCGACAAGGTCAAGTTGATCCAAGAACGTCTGAAAGTGGCTCAGAGTAGACAGAAGAGTTATGCAGACTCTCACAGAAGGGATTTACAATTTAAAGAAGGAGATAAGGTTTTCTTGAAAGTGTCACCTACTCGGGGAACTTTGAGGTTTGGACAGAAGGGCAAACTATCTAGGAGGTACATTGGACCGTATGACATTGTGAGTAGGATTGGTGATGTGGCTTATAGGTTAGCCTTACCACCTGAGCTCTCCGGCGTACACAATGTTTTCCACGTGTCTATGTTGAAGAAATACGTTCCTGACAGACTACACATACTCCGTTATGAGCCATTAGAAATCCGAGAAGATGCTACATATGTTGAGAAGCCCAAGCAGATCATTGACACCAAGGAACAAGAATTGAGAACTCGGACTATTCAGTGGGTCAAGGTACTTTGGGAGAATCATGGACCGGAAGAAGCAACTTGGGAATTACGGGATCAAGTTCAGAAGAAGTACCCACATCTTCTACCGGAGGTGAGTTTTAATTTCCATTTGGAGGACCAAATGTCCTAAGGGGTGGAGGATGTAAGACCCCGACCCGAGAGACCTCGTTTAGAGTTGATTAAGTTGTGTTTTAGTTTAAGTGTGTTTAGTGGTTTTGGATTAGTTGGGGATTAGAATAGCTTTTATAATAGCTTTGGGGAATTTGGAGAGCCTTTTTATTTGTGGGACCCTTTGGGGGTTCTTGTTAAGAATTGTGCGAGATTGGGGGTTTACCGATGATTTCCAAGAATCGTGTTTTTAACCCCATTGGACTTATCTTGTTAATCCCTACAACTTTCATGTTGACATCGTTTTCATTCAAGGACCTTAAACCCGATTTTCACTAATTGAGGGCAAAATGGTCTTTTTACCCAAAATCTGGACACCGATTTCAATGTCACCAAAAGGTACAAAATATATACTTTTTGGAAACTAGAAATTTTGCCGATCAACTTTGTCTTCTTCGTCGAATTCATTTCAAGCCCCGAGGACCATGTTTTGAGCCCGAGAATTCTTTTAAGTTGTGGGCCCCACTCCCACTTACTATATATAGAAAGCTTCTTCTTCTTTTTCCCATTTCTGGCAAAAACCCTAGAGGAGAAGAGAAACCCTAGCCCTAAGGGTTTTCCTTTACCTTTTCTTGCTTCTTCATCTTCAATCCCCCCACTAAGCTAGTGCTAATGGAAAATTAGTTGCTATAATCTTCTTCCTCATCTCAAGACCTTCATCTTGACACCATTTTGGAAGAAAACCGCCCACTCCAAAACTTACTTTGGACAACACCTTGCTTTTTGAAGAACTTCCTTGTAAGTGATCTTCCTAAAAGTTTTATAATCTTGTTTGTTTAGCCCTAGGGTAGCTCTATTTCAATTATTGGAAGATTCCGTTTTGTTTTAATTAGTTTTGATAATCTAGGGTTTGGATTTGGGGGTTTTGTGTATAGGTGTTTGATTATGGGCCTAAGAGGTGATTAGAGCTCAATTGATTTGCATTGGACCCAAGGCAAGTGGATGAAACGATTCTCATGTGTTTTATCATGTTTTATGCAAAATCTTGATTTGTTTTCCTTAATAGTTTTAATGGTTTATCATGTTTGATGGTTTAGTCTTGTTGATTTTGATTGATGATTTGATGAGATAAGGAGGTCAAGGAATAGCCCAATTATTCGTGAAGTTGTGTATGGAAGAAGGGGAAAGAAAGGAAATGGATAGGAGTTGGACAAGAGAAGAATTCAACCAAATAGGTTGGGATTCGTTGCAGGACCGATCGATCGCCCATCAGGTCCGATCGATCGGACTGTAAATAACTGAGAGGGTTCTCAGGACCGATCGATCGCCCATCAGGTCCGATCGATCGGACTGTAAATAACTGGAAGCAATTCAAGACCGATCGATCGGCCAAGGAGCCCGATCGATCGGACTGAAATGAGATGAACTGTAAATTAAGAGAGTTGTGGGACTATCTTCTAGATTCATTCCAAGCCCATACTCAAGTCCAATTCAGCTCTATCCTTATCTTCTTATTTGAAGGCATTGAACCTATAAGGATGCATTTAAACCCATGAATGAATTGGGTAAATTGCAAAGGGTTGTAGTGGGGAGGTATTATTTGGTGCCCCATTGTTATTTAGGGACTTGTAAGGCATTACGTGAAGTCCGGAGGAAGGGGAAACTCATCATGGAGATTCTATGAGATTTTCTAGATTGACCAATGTGTATAAGGACCCGGAATGTCCCTAACTCTTAAAGAGTACCAAAATTTCATCATAATTGACATACGGGACCCTATTCGCACTGATTCAATTCTAGAGACCCCATTGTTAGCCTGTAAAGGTATGGGAAAACTATTTGTATTTGATTTTCAACCAAACTCCTATTTTGGGATTTCAAACCCACATGATATGACTAGACCGTCTTGAGAGTATTGAAAGTGTATTTAGCTTTTGCTAACCTGTATATGACCGACCAGATACGAATGTGTATTTGTGCCTATGAGCACCCCGTTTCTTTAATATGTACACGATTTGATTTATCGTATTTGACCTATGAGTCGGCACCACTGAGCTTGGACGACCTAGTTGGTTTGATCCACCGACTTGGGGTTCCTTCCCCTCCTGATAGTCAGCTGCAGTCTGAAATTTGCATAGTTTACCCGGTTCGCTACCGTGGTCCTGTATAGTATATATATTATAGTATTTTATCGTTGTTCCTCCTCACCTCGTGTGACTGAGGCCAATGATCCTGTTTATCGTTGCTCCTCATCACCTCGTGTGACTGAGGCCAATGATCCTGTAGGGTATGTGCTCTCTTCACGTTAGTGAAGGGAGGATCTAGCTTTGTGTGGTTGCCATCTTGACAGTTTCCGAATCCTTGTTACCTTACATGATTTATTGCATATGTGCCTCTTTTAAAATGATATATCGCCTTTTATGAAGTTCATTATTTACTCACAAGTTTTCTAAACTTTTGCAAAGTATTATCGTTTTATTATTACATATCTTTTCACCCATCTGCCAGACCGTCGTGTCTGATCCATTTATTTTGGTACTCAGGTCCCGAGCTTATTGCCATTGAGGAGGAGCCGGAGGAGGCGGTCGGTGAACCGCAGCGAGTGATTGAGTGGCAAGCCGATGATGTCATGTAGACATTCGGCCTTGCCTTGAGAACGATACACTTTGGGAATTATAATATCTTTGTTTTAGGTTTCATTTGGTTATACGGTCTTTGTTGACCGTTATTTTGGGAGCATTAATCAACTGATATTTTGTGAATATACTTAACCTTACTTTTGGGGAAATATGCTTATGATCATTGCTCATTCTGATATCTTATTATGTTAATCATAAATCAGTCTCGTTTATGGGATTGGATTGAATAGTACTAATATGGTTTGCTACACGCTTCCGCAATCTTGAAAATATATTTGATATGGTTACATGTGAGATGATGTGTACAGATAATCCTCACCGCGGAACCCTGTGGGAAATCACGTGCACGGATAAATATTCTTTTAATTCCGTGTGCGTTTTAGCCAAAGAGATGCACGTGGCGCGGCATCACCCCCCCCCCCCCCCCACTGTCCCGACTCCCGGACTCGGATCCTCCCTTCCCCCTAGTTTCCCGGTCCGGGGTCGCGACAGACCACCTGGTATAATATTGTCCGCTTTGGCCCTTTGGGCCCTCACGGCTTTGTTTATGGACGGAGCCCGCAGGCATCTGGCCCAAAACGCGTTATACCAAGTAAAAGGGGGCTTGCACATATAAGCCCAATCTCCGGGCGCTTCATGGGCGATGTGGGATCTTACATTTATTTACTAAGTAAATAAATCATTCCTTTTTACACATATAGATAAATAACTGAATTTTTAACCTTGTTTAATGATTTTTCAATAATTATCTCTACAGGCTCAAGAGAATGGCTAAAGATTGCAAGAAGATCATAGACATAACAAACCATACAACAAATTGGACGGCAAAAATAACAGTAAGTGAAAAAAGCAATGCTCGTCAGTCATAAAGTGGGACTAAAAGATATCAGAATCTTATATTTAGTGACTCTGAGGTAAATATAGAACTATATATATATATCTTATATTATTTCATGATCTTCCGTATTATGAATACTTTTATCATCAAAGTAGTTTTCTTTCTTATAAGTTTAAATTACAAATGTAATTCCCTTTCAGCAGTTTATATTTCAATTCTTTGAAATATCAGTTATTGAAAAGTAAATAAATTTCAACTTTATGCAGGGAAAAAGAGTACGAGCCACCATCTTTGATAGTGATATTGATTTATTTGAAAACACATTGACTGTGTTGAAGAGTTACTATGTATCAAACGTGTCTGTCCACCCAGCTTATCCATCTTATCATTTTGGAGATACCGAATATCAATGGTTTAAAACAGTCAATCTCATATTGAAGAAGTGAAAGAAGAAGAAGACGACATCAAAAGAAGCTTTTACAACTTCATTCCATTATCTAATATCAAAAATTATGATTCAAATGCAGAAATAGGTAAATAGTTTTTCCAGTCAAATATTATTTCTCTTATGTCATCATCCATATAATAAAAAATATATATGTCAATTTTATTCATTAAGATCACATTCTTAAATATATTTTTTTATAAAAATGCTCAATTTGCATCATACAATATTGTAGACATAATCGCTGTAATTTTGGAAATCCTACCCCCAAAGGTAGTGAAGTCACAAAGTCTACCACTTCAACAATTAGTGCTAACAGATTCAAAGTATGCAGTCTAACTTTTTACTAACTTTCTTTACTGTAACCTAATAATTTCTTCTATTAATATTTTGCTTTGACAATTCTTAGTTTAACGAGGATTGTTCTATCTACATGGAACAACATCATGTCAACGGAGATTGAAGCTCTTTCAAAACTAATGAATACAAAACCCATCATCATTGTCACAAGTACAAAGTTATCATCCTATGATGGTATGCAAATAACAAATTTATTTATTCTAATATTTATATAGTAATATCTTAACATGCTTCTTCTTTCTCACGTATCTTAACATGTTTCTATTCTTTCTCAGGAGTAGCAGGATTAAATACAAGGGCTTCTTCAACAATTATCATAAACCCTCAAATACCACAAGCTACTTTGCTACGCACTTGGTACTTATAAATCATTTCATCATAATAATATGAAATAATAATATAATCAATTATTACTATAAATTTTTTTTCCTGCTAGGTGTTCAAATCATCATGATGAGCTTAATCAATTGCAAAAAAAATAAGCATCATACAATGACTGCAAGCACATCAGAAACAACAACCGTAGACATCCATGAAATTCTTACTTCAGAAAAAACGATACTTAATTGCCCAACTTAAATTCCTTTCAAATGAACTAAATTTCCTCATCCATATCTCTTATTTCTAACCACTATATATTAACATATATTCTCATATGTAGGATGCTATATTTTTCACAAAAACAAAAATTCTGGTAGATGATTTGCAACAAAATTTTTGGTATATGGGTTGTAGCAATTGTAAGAAGAAAACAACAGCAAAGCATAACAATAGAATCTCATGTTTATGTCCTAACAAGGAGACTACTGCACAGCCATGGTATAACAATTTTAAGATACAAATAACTATCTTTAATTGATTACAATTACTAATTACTGCCTTCAATTTTTCAGGTTTAGAATTATAGCAAATCTATCTGACTGCACAAGAACCATCTCAGCCACGGTATTTTCAAATGGGATGGAGAAACTATCATCATGTACACCAACACAAATGATGCAGTTTTTAGAAGAGGTATAATTACTATCAAATTGACATCCACATAAGTATCCACATATCTTATAAGTAGAAAACATTAAACTTACACTTTTATTTTAATCCTAGGGACACACAAATCAAATTGAAGATGTTTTCAATAATTTCAACGGGCAAGAATACAGCTTTCAGTTGAAGGCTTATCAATACGGCTCAGGAGTTAATTTCACAGTTCTATCAATTAATGACATTCCTACAGAGAGCCAAATATAAAGAATGTGTCAAATACTATGTTCTTGTAAATAATCACCTTTGTTACCATATCCACTACAGTTCTACATACGATGTAAAAAAAGGGGGGGAGCTATTGTAAGTAACAAGCTCATTGTCTAATATGCTTAACCATTGTAAATAAAAATATCAGTGCCCTGTTTTTTTTTTTTTTTTTTTGCTTTTACACTTTTACATGTAACTGATACATGCCAGAATGTATAAGTTTTCTTCTCATTATATCTTATTACTTTTCATAACTTTTGCCATTAAATAACATCTAGATTTCTAATAGAAACAACAATCTTTATACATCATTTGTTAAAAATGCAATCAAGCACAAACACGCACACACCCCTTTACATTATATTTGTATGAAAATGCTGGTTATAAATATATCTTGTAAGTGAAGATAGTTTCAAAAATGCTGATGAATATGCTATTTGTATGGATTTTGTTACTAAAAAATTTATTCAGGTAAAACTCTAAATAAATGTATGAGAATTCCATTGAATGATCCCCTACATCAACACCATTTTCACATGCTTCTCTTTCGTTTTGTTCCAATCTTTCCATGAAGCCCAAATAACTCAAAAGCTTATTTAGCTTATTCAAATTAGAAAAAAAATCAAAAAAATTAATGCCAACTGCAAAATCAATTCTCTACTCCTCTCCTTATCAAATCAAGAATAAAGCATGAAACAACTCCAATCTCATTTAGGTTAGAATATCTTGCTTATATTTTCTTCTTTCTTTATTTCCTCTTCTCCCCACACCAAATCCTCACTCCAACTCTCTATTTTTTTATCAGCTCGCAATGATTGAAAGACTTCTCAGGTACGAATTGCATAGAATGTCCATGAAAAACTCAACTTCCAACTTTCATAAATATATTGATGTATCCCACAACTTTCAAGCCACTTATTTTACAAACTGCTTATTCCTTTTGATAGCACAAACCCACTTCTTCTAATCTTGTTAAGAACCAGCTGTAGGTATTTATAATTCACTTACACAAATAAATCTAGAAGAACACTATCACTGCAAAGTAAGTTTATTATCCTCATTGCTTAGATCTTCAAGTCAAATTACCAAGTACTATCTTATGAAAAATGTTTGTCTTTCTTCGTTATTTTGTGTTTCTTCAATTTTCACATTTATAACTTTATATAATAATGCCTTCCTTAAAATGCTTTGAATTCGGTCTTCAATAAGCTATAAGTTTTATGGTTATTTAGCTTTGTAAATATTTTCAAAAAACAAACTAAAACTTCTCTCTCTCTTACATTTCAACATATTTTCATGATCTTCAATTTAAGAAAATATCCAAATGAGATGCACGTGCAGGGCACCACTAGTTATCTATTCAAATGAACACCCCACCCAGCCCATAGTGTGAAATACTTTGTCAAACTGAGAATATCTTTTAGACAGTGCATTGTAAGGGCATATTGGAAATAGATTTCTCTACTTGGAAATGGCCATTTAACGGGCTTTGAAGGTCCTTTTTTTTTTTACTCTAGAATGGATGCTAGTTCCACAGCCAGTGCACAGCAAAATAAATCAAATCAAATCAAAGTGAACTAGTCTACCAATCACACACCATAACAATTTAGAAATGCATGCCATTGTTTAAAGAGAAAAACTTACATGCGAATAACATACTTTTTCTTCCCTTCCGCATCTTCTCTTAATGGGGCCAGCAATATCCGCATGACTTTAGGAGAAACGTAACAAGAATGGACATGTAGAAGCTGTGATGTCAAAACACCGAAGTGGATACCTTTTATGATGCGCAGATACTTCAAAATGGGCAACGTATCGTGTCGTATCGTATCCAATACTTCACTTTTTATATGTAAAATCCGTGTCCCTGCCATGTCTATAGCATGACCTTGTTGTATCCATGCTGTATCTGTGCATCATAGGGATATAGCAAGGACATGTTATGGTTATGATAAAGACTCGGACTTAATAGAGAAAGTGAAGTATTGAAAAGGCTTTATAGGCTTTTTTAATTAAAATTATTAAAACCCACATTTTAAATCACATTATTGGTATTGGTAACATTGGTTTCCGCAGGCTAATTTTCTAAAATGTCCCCTTTATGAATAATTGTAAATCATTTTATTTTGTTCGGACTCATAAATGTGCATTTTTTTTCCAGATACGTACCAAATTTGCATGATCAATTAAAAAATGACAAAAGTAAGATGTCTTAATTTACTGACTAAATGTGAGGGATTTAAGGTAATTATAGTGGTGTTCTAAGGACCTTCTCATTCAATGTTCTGGAATGGCAGGCCAACTTGTAAAATTATGCCTTTCATATTTGTTTAGATGCCAAAGCACCCTCTTCCATCTTATAATTTTTGCATTTTGACAATGTTTTGCCCTTCACAGATGGCATTGTCTCTCTCACAGGTGCTAAACATTACTGATGGAATGCTGTTGAGCTGCCGGGATGCACGCATCTTCATCTTCACTTCTTACTGTCACCAGATACCCGGTGTGAACCGGACTTTAAATCCTCATCCTTTTTTCTGGGCTTGGGACCGACAATGCAATGCAACAAGCAACATGGCAGAGTTAAAAACTTTTTTTTTTTTTTGCCGGTGACAGTAGAAAATTAATAGAAATGAACGAGTATCCTATGTGCTATATGGGTCAAAGTATTGTAGGAACGGTTAAAACTGTTTTTTTTTTTTTTGCTGGTGAAAGTAGAAAATCAATAGAAATGAATGAGAATGAGTATCATATATGTCCTATATGAGTCAAGTTAAAGTAATGTAGGATCGGTTAAAAACTCTTTTTTTTTTTTTGGCTGGTGAAAGTAGAAAATCAATAAAATGAATGAGAATGAGTATCCTATATGGGCCAAGTATGTAAAAAAGAAATCAACAGAATTTATTTTTCTTTTAATATGTCTAAAACATCAGCTAGTGCGTTCCCATCATTGTATAAATCATCATTACTAGTTTTTTCATGACTAAACCAATCTTGGGCACAAACTGAAATGACTTTGCAGCAGGCTGGGCCGGGCCTGAACGGGCTGGGTTGTTTTTGCCCAATTCCATTCCCATTTTGGCTGGACTTTAAAATGTATTGTCCAAGCCCAGCCTACTGGGCTCAGATTTTTTTAAAAGCCCTGTATTTTGGGGCTTAGGCCGGGCCGGGCCGGGCCGAGCTTTCTATCGGTTGCAACGCGTCCCATTTACAGGCCTAGTGAGTGGCATGACTTTGACCCATTTGTGATATCTATATGAGTCTACCAACCATGAGTTGAGCTTTGCATCCTTCAAGCCCAAGCGTAGAAATATTTTCATCATATAAGCGACCTAAGTTAGCTGCTGCTCGGCCTGTCATATACCCTAAAACCCTAGAAAGCTACAAAACCTCAGAAGCTGCAGTTTTCCTAATTTCTCCCTCGCTTCTCTGAAGTCTGAAGACGGAGGAAGATCTTGATCCTCCATCTACGTCACCATGGTCTGATTCTTCTTTCTTATTGAAATCTCCTTCTTCCTCTTATTCTTCTTCTGCTAATCTTGTTCTGTTTTCTGATCTTTTCAGCCGCAAGGAGATTATATAGAGCTTCATCAGAAGCGGCATGGCTACCGCCATGACCACTTCGAGCGCAAGCGCAAGAAGGAGGCTCGTGAAGTCCACAAGCGTTCTGCCTTCGCTCAGAAGGTAGACACCAAACAAACCCAAACCCGGATCTTTTTGTTTTTCAAGACAGATTTTTTTGATGCTTTTGTGCTTTGATCAACGAATCTTGGGTTACTCATCTTATCATCAAATGTAGAGGGGAAATTTGTGTAAAGGGCGTTTCACAGACGCGCCCAATTTACGTCTTCTTTCTGACCCCATTACATAGGAAATGGTTTTCTTTCTTATCATACCCCTCACCCAGGAAATGGGTTACCTGGGTATCATGAAAAATGAGTTGATTTCCTCAACTTTTCATTTGGTGGGGGGGGGGGGGGGGGGGGGGGGACTTTGTTGCACCACACTTCCACAGCTAAACAGTGTTACACAACATTTCCTACTTAAGAGTTCATATGTGCACAGATGCTTGTTGGCATGGGTTTTCCTTTACCTATGACGCTCTGTTTTTGTTGATGCGTGTTTGGAGGAACTTTTAGGGCCTGTTTGAATGGAATTGAATTCCTAGGAATTCTTAGAAATTTATTCCTAAAAGAGGCTGAAATTGAAGAAGCAAAGGAGAAGATCTATAAATGGCCATCAATTTGTCTCCAAATCAATACCAAGCCATCAGCCTAGTAAATCAAATCCTATGAAAGTGAGGGTCGCATAGATTATATCCTTCACCCATTACCTCTTTAATAATCTCTTGTTTGAAGCCTTTTTACCATGAATATCTATGAATTCAATTCCAGGAAGGCAAATGGGCACTTATGGTCTTCTGTGTTTGGTCGGCTTTTCTGAGATGAGGCCATTGAGAATGATTTAAGACGACAGTGGAAAAGGAGGGAAATTGAGTGTGAGAGGAAATGGAATTTCATGGAAATGCCTGAAAAGGGAAAGAATAACTGCTGAGTATTTTAGTTTGGAAATAGGCTGGGACTATTGAGCCATCTTCTGCTAGTGAGAATGATCAAGGGCTGAATTATATCGGAGGAGGAAAGAGATAGCCATAGATTTCCCCTAATCTTCTTGGTAGAATCTGTGAGCCTCTAATCTTCTTATTATAATCTGTGACTACAATCCCAGAAGCGCATCATATGACATTCGCTGAATCCCCCTTTATTGTAAGTTGGTTCTAGGTAGAGTGAGTATTAAAGTACTAATAGATGCAGGTGCTACATCCCATGCAAACCTCCCATGAGTAGATGGATGGCCACCCTCCAAGCATGCAGAGGAGGGTATGGGGTATGAGTTAAGATGAGAGAGATTCAGTATTAGATGCCATATCATGGTGAATAAAGTGACACTGTAATAGGACTAATGTGGGGCTTGCACTTATGACCTAACTAATGGGAAGTTGCTACAAAGACCTAACTAACATGAATTGACATAAAAATAATGACTCGTGTTTGAACATGGTTTGCGCATGGAAGAAAACCTGACATTTGGTCTTACTTCAGTGGAATGGGTTTGATGTAGATCTTGGTCCCTCGAGATTTTCCACACTGCCTAATTGCATTTTCATCTTCTGTTTTGGATCAACTTTTCCCCACTTATGTTGTGTACGCACAGACTAAATATTAGCTACACAAATACCAATTTGTCAACTGGATCAATATACACAGGGAGATTGAAAGAATTAAGTAATGAATAGGCACACTAGATGGAGCAATTAACTGGGCGCCAGAGAAATTAAAAACCATTCTAACACACAGGTCACTTAAAAAGGATTAAGGAAATGAATAGGCACATTAAATAGAGCAGATTTCAACATTGTGAACAGCCACCCAAGTATAGATATTTACCATTCTAAGAAGAGAGCTTCCGGTCAAGGTTCAAACCGCTCAACAACTGGATACCTCAGCCTCATTTTTTTCTGGCGCAAAACAAAAATATTTGAAAGAGCTTGAAGTTTTATGGTTTCAACATGAATACTTTGCAATTCATATTTTGCGTAATTAATTTTCATACCTGAAATCAGCTCAAACCAAGGCGTAACTTCAGTGCGTGTTTGGATGGATGGTGAATTGAAGTAAAGTGAGGTAAAGCATCAAATCAAGAGAGAATAAAATATTAGGGGGTTATGACTGTCTTTTGTTTTTAGTTGTTCGATTGGGAATCTTTTAGCTTTTTGTGTAAAAAGATGTTTTTTTTTGTCATTTAATGGAGAAAGGATGTTGCTTTTTGACTTTTTTTTTTTTTAAATAAGGAGGAGATTTTGAATGTGTACTTTTGATATGACCCTATTGTCTTTTCTTGTCTGGATAATGGAGGCTTTACCTCATTTTACTTCAATTCACCACCCATCCAAACACGCCCACAAGTTCTCCACTTGCTCTCTGTCAACATCACTTGAAATAATCATTTCATGCACAAATTTTAATGGGTGATCTGAATTAAAGAATGGTTAGTTTGAAAACCTTGACTAAGATCAACCGACTTAGCTCAAGCAAGCATCAAGTGTACAGCTACTTCAACAATAACAGATAAAAATTGGAATTAACATATGTACTTGTGGTAATCTGCTTGAATTTCAGAAAAAGCCTCTCGGAGAACCACTCACAATATTGAAACCTAACCAAAGGAAAAAATTATCATCTCTCTACGCTGTCATCTCCAATTGCCATCCTCTGCTTAGAATAGTCCAGTCATTCCTTTACCTTCCTTAGATGATTTTGTGTGGAATCTCTCATTTTCCTCTTTTGTCATTTTCAACAGGCCCTTGGTATTAAAGGGAAGATGTTTGCAAAGAAACGCTATGCGGAGAAAGCTTTAATGAAGAGAACGTGAGTGCATTTGCATTTTGTAAGCTTCTAAGGTTTTTTTAATCTTTTATTCGATATTTCAACTCTTTTGTTGTTGGTATTACCTTTTTCTGTGAAAGATTGTGTGGTTCATGGCCTTCAGAAAATATTACTATATAGATTACTTTGTTGTAAGTTGGATTATTCATTTTTGTTGCTCGGCTCATTGGAAATGGAATATATATTTCAATTTTGTTTGCTGGCATCTATTATTTGGCTATTTGTTAGAATCCTCTGGTGGTTGTGAATTCACCCTACGCTTTATTCATCATCTAGGAGACCCTTGATATTATTTTTTATTTTTTTAGTTTTGCTAAAAAAGTGATATATTAAACATAAGAAGGGGATACGGGACACTGACTGAGTACATACTTTAGGGATAGATAGGACCACTACCTCATAAACAGACGCATACAAAGTGTTTCATACTGGACTATTACATGACAACTGAACTAACTGTATACAGACGCATAGAACTGATGATACAAACTTCCACAGATGAACACACCACCGTACAGACTGCTCCCTAGATCCTACTAAGTTGTATGAGAGGGCTCCCCTCTTGACACTTTAGAGGCCTCTCAAGGAAAACCCTGATTAGGATGGTATGGATCAGAGAGAATGTACATGATGGTGTTGAGTGGATGACTGCCACAATATTTTTCTTCATGGAAAGCACCCATTTGTATATGTCTACTGCCTTTATTTCATGGCATGAGGATATTTTCAATGCCCAAGTTAAAGATGTTTGCTATTCTTTTTATTTCTTTGTAAAAAATAAATAGAAAGCATCTCATTTAAGTTTCAGATGTTTGCTTCTTGTGCTAGATAGATGATTTGATCTTATTTATTCAAACAGTGTGTTGTTATGGTCATCATTATCAGAATTTAGAGCCTTATTCCTTCAATCCGTGGTAGTTAAAATAGTATGTGAACTAGTAAGCCAATGCTAATTCGACAGATGATTGAAGCCTGAACTATCTCATGGATTTAGTTGATTAATTTTACCTCCCTTCATAGTATCTCATTGTTGCACTCATGAGTTTTGCAGCTTAAGTCGTTACCAAAAACAAAGATATTAAGTATTCTTAAGTATTGTAAATGATCTTTATTTAACTGACCAGTAATTATCAAATATAATTGTGCCAAAATATCTATATAATGAGGATGGGTCTCACATGGAGATCATTTTCGACAAAAAAACTTATTTCTTTCCAATGGGTGTTTCACGAGATAAATCAGGTTTTTGCCGCCATCAACACAATACCGAGGACAAATTGGGAACATTTTTATTTAACATATTGTGATGGAAAGTTGTTTTTACATGGGCAAGGTTTCTATGGAAACTTGCTGCTGAAACATATATTCACTGGAGCCTCCCATTTTTTTTTTCTCTCTCTAGAAGAACCCACATCTGAAGGTGAATGGATTGTAATGAATGAAGATGTTTCTTGCTAATTAAGTTCCCCTCTGTGTTCCTTACCATCTTGGTTTGAGATGTTGGCTTATAAGCACTGGTGGGATGGTTGACCCCAGATCCCACGCCCTATGTTAATCATAGTGATGACGAGTTTAGAGTGAGGGTCAGTTGCTACTTGTAGCCTTATGTCGCTTTGATTTTCCTCGTCTTATTGTTCTCTTTTGCTCTCTGAGTTTGCTCCTATCAGCGATTTTCTGTTTCTCCCCATTACCTCATAATTTCTTTTCATTCTCCTAGTCCTATTTGCTTGCATAATACATATCACAAATATACATAACCATAGAAAATATACATGCTCGAAAATCTACGGAACCAATGAGTATACAGATAAATCTGTTTTTTATATCCATCAATTATCATCCATATTCTGTTATAAAAAAAAATAAAAATTATCATCCATATTCTGTTCTCATTTTTACCTAGTAGTTTGGTATAAGTTGTTTTTCCCCAAAATGCTCCAATGTGGTTGCAAGCTTTTGAGATATTCATAGTAGCCTTTGCTATAAGCTGTTTTCTACAAATTGCTTCAATGTGGTTTAATATCTATATCATTTTAACAGGCTTGCTGTGCATGAGGAATCATCAACTAGGCGTAAGGTCGATGATAATGTTAATGAAGGAGCAATCCCTACCTACCTATTGGATCGTGAAACAACAACTCGAGCAAAGGAATGCAGGTTAAATTTGCGCTGATGTTTCATGATTAATGATAGATTTTGATGCACACAAAAGATAATTTTGTATGTGCCATTCTGTTTCTTATCTTGACGTTTTGTTTTTGTAGGTTCTTAGCAACACTATCAAGCAAAAGAGGAAAGAGAAAGCTGGTAAATGGGAAGTTCCATTGCCCAAGGTGACTCAAGCATCCAAAAATTCCTTTTTTTAATATTTATTATTTGAGTAATCTCTGTAGCTTTTTAGCCGTGAATTTTCTGTTAGCACTCATGTTATGTCACCTTGTTCAGGTGAGACCTGTGGCCTAGGAAGCACGGACACTTCTCCGGGGCCAGAGTGTCGGTGTCCGACACGTGTCGGACACGGACACGCTCCGACACGTGTCGGACACGCTCAAAAGAGTGTCCTGATTATTTTTTTTATTTTTAATATTTCGGACACGCTGGGGACACGCTGGCCTCTTTTAATTGGAAAAAAAATAATAAAATTAGAGTAAAAAATGAAAAGAAAAGGGGGCTGTTTGTAAAAGGTCATAACTTATTTGTTTGCTAAATTGATTACAAAGTTAAAATAATAAATTAGAGTAAAAAAATTAAAAGAAAGGGGGCTAATTGCAAAAGGTCGTAACTTATTTGATTGCTAAATTGATTACAAAGTTAAAATAATAAAATTAGAGTAAAAAATGAAAAGAAAAGGGGGCTGTTTGTAAAAGGTCATAACTTATTTGTTTGCTAAATTGATTACAAAGTTAAAATAATAAAATTAGAGTAAAAAATGAAAAGAAAAGGGGGATGTTTGGAAAAGGTTATAACTTATTTGATTGCTAAATTGATTACAAAGTTAAAATAATAAAATTAGAGTAAAAATGTGAAGAAAAGGGGGCTGTTTGTAAAAGGTCATAACTTATTTGATTGCTAAATTGATTACAAGTTAAAATGATAGTATCTTTTAGTATATGATTAGATTTTTTATTATTATTATTATTATTATTATTATTATTATTATTAATCATTAACGTGTCCCGAACGTGTCCGTGTCCTACTTTTTTGAGAAATGCCATGTTGGCGTGTCCGTATCGTGTCCGTGTCCCGTGTCCGTGTCCGTGTCCGTGTCCGTGCTTCTTAGCCTGTGGCTGAAGATGAAATGTTCCGTGTGATACGGTCTGGTAAAAGAAAAAGTAAGTACTGATTCTCCCTCTTTGTCACATGGATTATGTTGAATGAGAAGTCACTATTCTGAATGTTTATAAAGTTGTTTATTTTTTTTTTGTCTTCATATAACATTGGGAATTTACAAATAGTAGCAAAACAAAGGGCTGCCAAACTTGGGTAGATTTCACCTTATACAAATTAACAAGGTCATTCACGCAGACCAATCAATCCAGTTATCCAAAGACTTCATGTAGCCAAGATTTAATTTATTTATTTATTTTAATGGTGCCAAGATTTAATTTAATCCTCTGCTATTTTTAATTAATGCAATTTAGTCCCCTGTTCAGTATTCCAGATCTCACCATGCTGTCTCATGGTGAAAACTATAAAATTTGTTGAGTGTCTTTATTTTATTTATTTATTATTTTTTAAGGTGACAACCAAAGTTCAAAATAATCCTGGTCTTCCCCGTGGAAGGGTGCATGCTTTGCCACTGATCCAACAGCGGGGACATGATTCAGTCTTCTGCCAAGATTGATGAATGGTGAAGTAGTTTCTTTTCTTTAGCATTTGGAGTCAATAAATCTTAATGTTGTTCCTACATATTTGAGATTGTTGACAAGACACAAGTACATACTTCTTTTCCTCGTGCCTCTCTTCCTGCTTTGCCTTCAAATTTTGTTAATGGGAATGCTTGATCTACACGTGTAGACATTTCCATGTCTCTCCTCCTAGGCAATCTTTTAGCTGATGGATGAGATGTTCTGGTCAGATTTTGTATTATTCAGTTTCGGATTATTCAACAGATACCGTGGTTTTGAATTCTTGACCTACTTGATATTTAGAGTATCAAACCAATTTAAATACATGCCTAACTCCGGGGAAATCCTTTATAATATGATTATACTAGACTCCTATTATACCCTGTACCCTGATAACTCAAGATGTAATGGATTCATTGTACCCTGATCAGGTGATCATTTGTATAATTATAAGAATATTTGAGTAGCATATTGTTTCAAATCGATGCTACTCAATCCTCGGATGCTAATTTGTCTTTTCGAAAATGGTAGTCAAACAGCTCATTCTAACATAACTGATGCAAATTACTGATTCCCAAATCCTCAGTGCCGGTGCTATATGTAGATTCTTTGTGAGAAAGGGAATCCAATCACCCATAGTGGCAAAATCATTTTAATTGTGCAACTCCTTGCAAATTACAAACCAATGCTGAGAAGCATTAAAGCAACTCTGAGCACTCTATTCCATCAATGTGCTATCAACTGCCCTAGAACTAATTATTACTATGAAGTGCAGTCCAGTGGCAAATTTTATTAAGATATCTATTTTTAATACAGTGATTATATTTCTATAGTGTTGCATAATTTATTATTTTCATTCTACATTTATAACAAAGAAAAAAGAAGGGTAAGAATCGGTCCACTCTCTCTGTTTGTATGCATGCTTTGGTTACATGACAATACCTTTCCAAGACCTATTATGAGGATAATTCTGATTCAGCTGAAATACATAAAATCTATATGCATGATTTCTAACCTTTCTAAATTGGTAAATGATAACTAAATAATATTTCTGAGAAAGAGGAAAAAATGCTACCATGAGTGAATCCTTCAAAAGAGCTGAGTGTCTCCCTGTGGATTCTAAATATTAGACCAAGGATCCGTCATATTTTAGAGTCCAGCTGTATATGTACTTGTTTTTTTGAATTCTGTACGAGTTAGAATTTCATTTTAAACACCACAAATCACATGTTTGTTAACAATGAAAATGCTAGTTGTTACAATCTCTGTAAGTTCATTAGCAAGTAACGATGTAGGCCAATATCTCAGCCACCTTTAAGTAGTTGATCATGATTTCAAAGTCTTAGTTGCATCAGGCATGTGTACTATCGACTCGATAATTTAACATTAATTACTATGAAGTGCATCCCAGTGGCAGAATTGTATTGATTTCTAGTTTTAGTACTGTTGTCATCTTTCTGTGTTATGCATGTTTTTTTCCTCCATGTTGTAAGTGAATGTCCTGTAGTTGGAATTGTTTAAGTTTGATTTCCTTGAAGTGGGTGATGGACATTAACATTTCTGGTTAATTATTTTGGTTTCTGCAGCCAAGCAATGGAAAGGATGGTCACCAAAGTCACATTTGTAGGGCCAGGGTTTACCAGGAAACCTCCAAAATATGAGCGCTTCATTCGGCCAAGTGGCCTGCGTTTCTCAAAGGCCCATGTGACACACCCACACTTGAAACGCACTTTCAATTTAGAAATAATTGGAATAAAGAAAAATCCCAATGGTACGATGTACACTTCTCTGGGTGTTGTGACAAAGGGTACCATTATTGAGGTAATATTTTTTTTTATTGTTATTGTGGCTCTAACTATTTTTTTTTTTTTCACCATTTCCATTACAAGCCCATGGCACAGTGGAAGGTGCTCACTATTACAACCTTGAGGTTGTGTGGGTTCAACTTATGTTACAATTTATATATAAAAAAAAGGTTAGCCATTTCCATAACTTTCCTGCTAATATCTAATGGCTGAAAATTCAGGTGAATGTTAGTGAGCTTGGTCTTGTTACACCAGCAGGGAAAGTTGTGTGGGGTGAGTAACTCTGTACTTTTTTGTTTATAGCAGTATGGTTTATTTATGGAATCGTGGCAGTATATGTCACCTTTCTTCACTTGTTTCATTTATGGAATTGTGAGAGTATGTAACCATTCTTCATGTGTTTCTATAGAGGTTCAATTATTATTCTTTAACGTTTAATCATTAATGTGTACAAATGAATCATCTGCTAGGTCCTACCCATGGGCAATAAGCCGAAATGTGGTTGGAAACCTGTAGCATTCTGATCCAAGATGATTTTTAGTATTATTATGGTGTGGGCTGACTTTTCTTTCATCCATTCACTTCCTTTCTTCAATGGTCATGGTATGCATTTCCCATGTATTAAGTTACATTCTGAAATAGAACATGCCATTGGCTTGCATATTGTGTGCAGGTGGTGACTGGTGACCCATCCAAGTTTGGCCCTAGCTCATGCAACTGGCTTGGAGTTCTGTAGGTTGTGTCTGGAAATAGGGGTGTTCATGAGCTGGGCTAAGGATATCCAGGCTCAGTCCGGCTTCAAAATTATAGGCCCAAGTCCAGCCCAGGCCCAAATCTGGCGGTAAATGGCTGTCACAAGCCTGACCTGCCAGTATGCCCGAGTTAGATACATAATTTAAAAGACTAGAGTTTTGTTACACTGGATTAAGTGTAGCTCAACTGGTTTGGTCTTGTGTGCATGTGTGAAGAATCCATGCTCTATATTTTCCTATTACTATCTTTCCAATCAAGACAAGTTGGACTTTGAGCTCTCTATAACTGAACCAAGCCCGGCCCATCTACTAAACTATCCTAAATAAAATATCTGAGCCTGGTCTGAGTACTAAAACTAAGGCCCAGGACAGGCCCAACTTGGGCTGGGCGTGAGTTGGGCTCAGGCTGGCCTGGTCGATGAGCTCTCCTATCTGGAAATAGTTGCTGATGACTGAAAGGGGGAATGACTGTTAAAGTCCTAGGATGCACGGACACTTCAAAATGAGCAAAGTATTGTGTCTTATCATATATGATTCTTCACTTTTTACATGTAAAATCTATGTCATTGCCATGTTTATGCCGTGTCCCTGCCGTATCTAGGGGCATCATAGCTGACAGCCTTGTTTGCGCATTATTATTTTTTTTCTTCCCCTTCAACTAATATTTTTCAATTGATGGATGTAGGGAAATATGCTCAAGTTACAAATAATCCAGAGAATGATGGTTGTATAACTGCAGTTCTGCTTGTCTGAGTGGCGCCCTGCGTACTAGAAGCTGACTTGTCATGTTCCAACCCTCTCAGCTGCAGGACTCCTGTTGTTTTCACTGAACTACATCCTCATATAACTTTTTAGGCAGCAAGAATTTTTCCTTTTTTTTTTCTTCCAGTCTCATAAAGAAGACTATCATATGTAACCAACGGTGGTCACCATTTTGTATTAAAACCATTCTTTCAAGGCATCTATGATTCTCTTTTTGGTTCAGTTCCCCATCATAAAGGCACAGCTGAAATGCTCTCAGGAACAATGGGGTTTTAATTTTGCAGTAGATGTCATATTTGACGGCCTGTTTGGCATCATTCTTTTTGAACTCTGCAGGATTTCCCTAGGACAAAAAATTAGGAAATTTGTTTGGATAGTACTTTTGCATTGTTCCAAAATTATTTTTCTCAAGGAACGTTTGACAAAACATCCTGAATTCTTCCACACAATTTACAATTTGTTTTACCCTCTCTTCTTGGCACCACCTGTAGAGACCTCTTGCGGCTTGTCTCCTGCACTCCATTGCCTTGCATCTCGTGTCTCCTGCACTCCATTGAGATAGTCTGTCTCTCTCCCTCTCTCTCTTCTCTGGCAACCGACTGCCTCCAAGGATCACAAGCTCATTCGTCTCCTGCAACGTCCGGCTCGTAGGGTTCTCCCAATGATCTGCTAGGTGATGCCTCCCATGCCCTTCCTCCTCCCCTACCATTGCTTTTCACGACACTGAAAGGGTCACAAATTGGGTGGTTTGGGTCAAAACAGGTTAGCTTGGTGGGATGCCTAGAGGCTGATGGCGAGCCTATATCCCAGGTCCATGAAAAAAAGAGACAGAGAGCTTAGAATTAGGATTTTTACTGAGAATTTTTACCATCTCGTATACATTATTTACCCATCAACACTAGCCTCTGTTTCAAGAATCCATGGGCTACAGAAACGAGAGAAAATGAGTGGTTTGGCAAACTTTACATCTTCGGAAGCCCACTTAATGTTTGCATAATGACATGCTAATCTGTTATATGCTTTCTGTTTGTTTTCATGGAATTGAATTCCTAGAGATTCAAGGTAAATCTGAAACCTTAAAAGGGCCTGTTTGTTTCATGTTAATTGAATTCGTAGGAATTCGAAGATGTGTTTTTCTGAAAGTGGGTAAAATTGAGAAAAAAAGGGTAAAGATTCAAAAATAACCATCAAAAGTTTTTCTCAATTGCTAGATTCCCTCTTCAAATTAATCAACATCGAGGACAACACTTGGTGTTTCTTGAGTTGGAGTTGGAGTTGCACTTATACCATCATGAGTAAACATTTAGTAATTTAGGTTTGACCCTTGAATTTCACTGGGTCCCACATGACAGCCAGCATGGATGTGCTCTCCCATAGAGTAGTGCAGGAGCACAGAAGAAATCATCCTTCAAAGAAAATATTCTCTAAATATTCTCTTGCACAAGTGCTCCTGTGAGAATGCGATATCGACCTTCATGAAACGTGATATCGACCTTCATGAAACGTGAGTCCCCCGTTGAATTTCATTGGGTCCCACAACATGACAACACGGATATGCTCTCATGTAGTTCAGAAGCATAGGAGAAAAGCATCCTAAACTTCAAATACAAACATTATCTCAAAGCTGATTGCTGACTAAGGGGTAATTTGCCTTTCATGCTTAGGATAGAAAAAATGACTTTTATAAAAATAACTGTTACATATGCACATGTTACACCTGTGAAAACATATTACCACAATTTCCTCAATCACAATTTTCACTTCAGTAAATGAATATATCCAACGGTTTTAGATGCGTTTAGATTATTTTCATATGTTTACTAATTTCTCACAATCGATAAAGTGTTAAGATATAAAACTAAAATATCTTGATTCTTACCAATAATATGAGAATATTGAATTGCTCATATCATAAATTAGGGGCCGCCCATAGATGTGTAGAAAATTAGATCAGATTGGAATTTTTTTAGAATTTTTCATATATTTCTCAAAATCCATGAAGATTTAAAACATAAAATTAAACATCTTAGGGATCTTTAGCTCTGTTGGCATATATAGATGATATATAGAACAGAGGTTGTGTTTCCTGAAGAAAAAATATAAGTCATGTAACCACCAATGAAGCGTTACATGGGAAGGTAGGTGTGTTACTTTTTTCAAACTAGTTCGTAATGAGGATGTAGTTGCTGATGCGGTTAATGGAGGATCAAGAATGAAGTATTATATTATAAACATTTTTCAACTTTAAAGAAGATGCAAATCATTGATGACTCTCGCTTGTAAAGTTCATCAACATCTTCATAGCCTTAGACATGTCAAATATCAGGTTAAGCTTAAACAGTGGTACTCTAAAACTTTTGAGTACTAGTCGGCCACCTCTCTAGACACCCACCAGCGTCCAACGCTCACTTATCATGTAATGTAATTGCACATTTTTCATGTCTCTGATGAAAATGAGAAATTTGGGTGCTTTTCAGTTCCAGGGAAGAAGCTAACATCCAGTGGCTGACCATTGGATGTTAGCAGTGGCATTTTGAATCTCATCCATGGAATGTAGTTTAATTAGCGGATAAAAAGTAGGCCCATTACTTCAATCACACACTTGTAACAAGGGGCTTTAGTTTGCTCAATATCATGAAGTAGGCCCCCTTTGCTACCAATGCACATCTTGGTTATGCCTAAGAGTCAAAGGACGTGGGCTCCTTAGGGGACTCATAGTAGGTGGGCTCCTTTGGGATTTTATAGATGTGTAGAAAGGGAGAGAATGCCTCCCAAACAAAAACCTCTAGGTCAATGCCTATTTCCTTGCTCTGAAACTTTCTAACTCAACGTTCCACCCATGCCTATTTCCTTTTGCCTTCCACACACATTGGGGACCATTAACAGTGATCACTGCAGTCATTCATCCCTAAACCAGGAGGGCAAAAGGATGCCAACGAGTGCATCTGATCCAAAATGAGATTTTTCAGCTGATGGGCAAAACAGCCCTAAACCCCATCCAGATTTAGACATGTACCGCCTGTGGTAATCAAGTGCCACAAGCCATGACAAACGATAGGAATTTATAAGATTGGGTCCCTGCAGGCTTGGCCCTTATATTCTGAAATGGGATTCATACTTTTTTGGGAAACAAGTGTTACATCTCAGAAAAAAAAAAGGATATAATGAACAGCCCGCGACCAAAAACAAGAAGTTCTTGATTATCTCCAACAGTTTAGAATTTAAGGGAAAAAAAAGCTAATATCAGAATTGCCCTGCCTGCAAAACAATAGAACAGTTGGACCTTTTTCTCCCCCCAAAATCCTCTCCACTTGGGGGCACGATACACGCATTTTTATTATATTACACAGAAATTTTCATCATAGCTTGTAATCCACAGAAATTGTTATCATAGGGTTAGAAGAGTAAACTCTGAAGCCACCAATCCTCCTTGTGTCTCTGCGGTTGTATGAGTAGAAAGCACACAGAGGTTAGGGGGTTCAAGGATTGGTACACCATCTTCTTCACTTAAAAGAAAAAAAAATCTGAAGCCACCTCACTCCCAATTCATGCGATGAGGCTCGGATGACATTGATTATCAAGTAACTAACCAAAATCAATGAACATCAGAACAACACCTTGCAGCAACTGAGTTTTAATAAAGACATCAACATGTCCGGAGGAACTGAAAGTAATATGCAACTCACACCCACAGCCTTTTTTGTCACTGAAAAGACTGGCCGCATGAAGACCGACCAAGAGCAAGAGCAGGTCAATCACCATTATGGTAACAGGATAACTTAATCCTCAGCTTCTCCAACATTGAAAGACAACAAAACCAAAGAACTGAAAACCAACCAGCAAAGGAACTACCAGTGATGGTAACAGTTTCAGTAGACTGAACTGGTTCTAATCATATCCATAATTGAAGAACATCAATGTCATGTCCACATCCATACCCGCAAAGTAGAGAGAATGTATGTACACTTATATAAACAGCCCCATCATGCAAGTAGGAGAGAAGCTTTTTCATAGACTAAACTGCATTTCCACAATTCATACTTTTATGCAACTCATCTACTACATGTGATGTAGATGCACACCATTCCATAAAGCCAAGGCATGAGCCATATTATGAATAGAATTAGCCCAAAAACCATGATAGTCTGAAGACCGAAAGATTTGATTTCACAAGGTGAATTTTAAATCCTCAATCAGTCTATAGTTCAAACCAAACATGGAACATGAGTCCTTGTGGGGGTTTTCCTTTTCCAAGGGAAGTGAATGGGCAGGTAAACCAGTAAAGACTGCATATCCCTCCCTTGAGGAACAATGGGAATCTTCAAATTCCCTCCCCTGTTTTAACTCTTCCGTTTGAAAGCATCTCAAATTTCAAATTTAACATAAGAACATCAATCTGTAAATCATAGTTCCTTATGTGATAGAATGGAGAAAAAACATCGTGTATTTTAAGGTTCCTAAGCATCTCAAATTTCAAATTTAACATAAGAACATCAATCTGTAAATCATAGTTCCTTGTTCCTAAACATCTAATGTGATAGAAGGAGAAAAATCTTCCCTACGCAATTTCACCAATCATATGCATGCAGCGCCATCCCGATCCTGTAAGAACCGATCACATACACGGCAGCGTGGAGCACCTGCCTCAGTGTGAGAACCGTCCCAGTTACTCAGAAACACATCAAATGGAGTCGCAGGCACGTGATATGATATGACGGCACTAACAACTTGCATGGTCGATTGCGTGGCAAGATGAAAGTCTCCGAGCCTGGCCGTAGCCAAATAGCGCAAGTCGCGCGTGTTCGCTCAAATACGGTGATGCTCCCAGAGTAGTGGTGTGTGCATCCCATTGTCTACGCCTACCAAAAGCACGTCAGGGAGGAGGAAAAATTGCTGCACAAGATGTGGAATGCCGAACGGCACGACCTCTGTGAGCTGCGAGACGAGGCAGTCGGCATCTTACACAGATTTGGATTGTGGCAGCCCGTCCTTCTGGAGCGGGAGGAAATGTTGGAGCGGGAGGAAACGTTGGGCAGAAATTCCACTAAAGAAACAAGGCCTACGGCTCCAGAAGGACGGGCTGCCACAATCCAAATCTGTGTAGATGTCGACAGCCTCCTCGTCTGGCAACTCACAGAGGTTGTGCCGTTCGGCATTCCACATCTTGTGGAGCAGTTCTTCCTCCACCCCGACGTGCTTTTGGTAGGCGTAGACAATGGGATGCACGCACCACTACTCTGGGAGCATCACCGTATTCGAGCAAACATGCGCTATTTGGCTGCGGCCAGGCTCGGAGACTTTCATCTTGCCACGCAATCGACCGTGCAAATTGCTAGTGCTGTCTTACCATATCACGTGCATGCGACTCCATTTGATGTGTTTCTGAGTAACTGGGATGCCCGGTTCTCACATCGAGGCAGGTGCTCCACGCTGCTGTGTATGCAATCGTTTGTTACAGGATCGGGATGGCGCTGCATGCATATGAGTGGGTTCCTCACGAACCAATAGCCGCTCTATATCATGGAGATCCAATCTTCCACCACCTCAATATTCGATGTTAGGGTTGTTCGTATCAGAGGAGGATTGAAGGACCTTACCGTGGAGACATGAAAATTCTGACCAGGTGGTGTTGGATGGACTTCGATTGTGATTTGAGGATGATCGCCCATTTTTTTTCCACTTGGATAGAGTAGGGTTTTGTGGTCTGAGACTAGGGTTTGGAGAGAGCGAAATGAGATGGGGATTTCGGATTGGGAAGGGTTTAGAGATGAGGAGCCATAGAGTGGGGTAGTGCTCTGTTTGTTTGGGGGATTTGGAGAGACCGTCAAAACTTCTTTTTTTCCCCTTTAATATGAGTCGTTAAACTTGTCAGCCAACCACATATCAAGGGGTTAGAGGCATGGGATTTATGATGGCTAGGCCCATCAAGGATGGCTCTTTTCATCCCCCTTGTTCCTGTGATAAATGGGGCCCATTATGGTGTCTTTCACCGTAAGACGGTGAGGGTTACTCCCACACGAGCGTTTCCCCCTTACTTAAATTTAGATCTAACAAAAAAAAAAAAGTGCAATATGTACAAATTTACATGTTAGGGTATTTATTCTGTATGATTTCTTTAGTTAGGATAAGATGTGAAAAGTTACCTCCTTATCTTGATTACTCATCTATCATTAACCCATATGCATTTCTTCTTTAATTTCTTAATGTGAATCTACAATTAATTTGGTTCCCATGTACTGTTACATGGTCTCATAACAAACTTTGAATGATTCTAGGTGATGATCAAGTTGTAAGTGGACCGCTCAATCATCCCCTTGATTGACTTGATTAAGAGTCGTCGATCTTTCTTTATTATCAGTCTTGAATCCGGGGGGATCAGTTGAAACTCGGCGGGGCCAGTAATTTCTCTCGGGAGGAGTAGGAGTAAAGGTTGTCGACTTGTCGATGTACATAATGTTGGTAATTATTTTGCCGCATTTTTTTACTATTAACAATCACAAGAAGAAGAAAAAAAAAAGATGTAGGAAAATTATAGGAACAATAGCAAGGTGTATAAAAATAAATTGTACATCAATCAACCATTTGATTCCACAAAAGATGTTCTTTTACAATTCTCCACTGCGAGTTTTCGTATTCTGGAAGCATTGTATGATAGCCTCATTATCGATGTTATTAAAAATGTCTTTCTCGATGCATGTAACCAAGCAGTCATTCATCCATTTATCTCCCATTCGATTCCGCAATCGATCATCGACGAGTTTTAAATCTATATAAACATTTAAGTTTATTGGCTAATTCTTGATTAATCAACTATTACACTGTTCATCCCAATTCACCATATGGCCCACACCATCATTACTTTTTTTCTTTTATATTGCAACATCTCGCCAACATTATCAAGGGACGTGTAGAATAATAAAAAAAAATTGAAAGAACATGCATAAAAAAAACAACTAATCTAAAGTAAAACAATCATCAATGTAGGAAAAAAAATTAAAGAGAGTAATCATCATTGGTTCAATATAAAAAAAAAGGATATGTAACAAAAAAAAAAGAGACTTGTATCAAAAGGAACCTAGCAAAAACAATTACAACTATAAAAAAGTAGGATATTCATTTATGTAGGAAAAAATTAAAATTTAAAAGGATAACCATCGGTCCATCACTCCATCAATAATGCAATGTTAAAATAAAATAAAAAATAAAAATAAGTAGTCATCACATTCACTACATCACTCATCAATGATGTAGACATACTCTATAAAGCAAGAACCTCGTCTAGAAAGAAAGAAGCTTACCTAAAAGAAGCTTACCTAAGTTGGAATGGACTTGTACTTGAGCTTTGAAATCGAAATATACTTTTGAATATTGAGTAGAAATGTTACTTAAGACAATGGGGAAGGGTTGCTGTCGCGCAATAGAAGAAGACAATGGGGAAAGGGAATGTGAAAGGATAATGAGAAAGGAATGTGAAAGGACATCTTGTATGAAAGGACAACCTTGCCCTCTCATTTTCTTCTTTTGCAACATTTAAATCCTGAGAAGGGCATTTAGTGAAATGACAAAGTAACCCACTATAAAATTTGAATCCCAAGGCATATCTAGAAAAGACAAAAATCTAAGAAGGGGCAATGTAAGGAACAATCTATAACAATTCCAAAATCCCTTATATATCAAAAGAGACAAAAAAGATTTGAGGAACCCCCCTCCCTCCGCCACTGGTTAAAGTGGGGGCTCCCAAGTAGGTGGAGAAACTAAAGAAAATCCTAAAAATAGAGAAATTCTATGTGGAGAAACTCCACCTTTCACTTATTTGTATTTGGTATTGCCAAGAGAATTATAGGGAGATAAAGTATCCAATGCCTAAAGTGGAGAAACTCATATCTGTCATGTCCTTAGTGAAGCAAAACCTAAGGGCACATTTGAGTAGCATTTGCAGAAAGAACAATCTACGGGCTTTGGGTTTTCCATAAAACAGAGAAGCCCCCGGCCCCGCCCCCGCATTATGGGAAATCAGTTGTTTTTTACCACTTTTTCTCAAGGAAAATTTGTTGATGGAAAAATGGAATTTTCCCACAGCATTTCTGCACAAAACAACATGTTACACAAATGTTCCCTAAGTGATCTCCATTTTTCTCCCAAACTAAAAGTGCACAGAAGGAATTCATTGGGGCAAATGTTTCCCACCCCACTCTCTGCACATTCAAATAGGAACAACATTTTCTTTAGATACAACTCAATCAAGTTGTTGCCTGATATCATACTTTATATGAATAGAAGGTAGCAACTTAGTGTGTGTGTGTGTATATATATATATATATATAGTGGGGAAGAACATCAAACCTTAGGTACTTTTCTCAGCCCCACATTTCTATCATGTCTTATTTTCTCATTTGTAAAGCACTTGAACAACTTTCTCAAATAAATAATTGATCTAAAAGAGAGATGCAAGCTAATTTTCAAAACTGGTATTTGGTACAAACAACTATAGCATAAATAATAGTCTACCTCTTCAATTGAAACCTTAGATTACATCTTGAATTTCATTTTTGTAAATCTTAAATCCATTTTTCTTGTCTCAATTGATGTAGGGGCTGACTACGTGAAGCATCGCTATATTATACTACAATGCAACACTGACTCCCATAAATAATAGTCCACTGCATCAACTCTCAAAGAGTGAATATGAAACACCTTTTTTTGCTCCTTTCAAAAAAAAAATAATAACCAGAAGGAATATACTCAAAAACTTATCTCCTATGTCTCTCCCACAATCTCTCTCTTAGAGAACCTTTACCATTCTCATCCAAATATCTCTCACCATCTCTCTTACAAATTCTTTCTCAAGTTGTCGCTTGGTCCAATCGATAAACACGGATGCCCCTAATAGCAATTTTTGGATGTTCTAAGGCTAGGTATAAGTAGATTCCTAGAAGAAACTCATAAATTCATTTGTGGGATCATTTGTAAAATCCTATAGGATCAAATGACTGCTAGAACATGGGGGTGTGTGGTCCACTTGACCGCATGACCACAGTGGGTCACATACTTGGACACCTAATGCAATTAGAGACTCCTCTATATTTGGTATTTTAGAAATCCTATTGGATTTAGAAACTCACAGTTTCTTCCTATCTCAAGTTGATAGGCTTAAATTAGGAGTCCCGTGATCTATAATATAAGGGTCTAAGGTAACTTGCTTTACTTCAATAGTGAATCTCTCTCTTTGAAAAGCCTCTCCCCTTGCGTTTTTTTTTTTTTTTTTTTTGTTATTTTTTTTTTTTTATGGGGAAATAAACCAATTGAGTAGCACATAAATGAGTGAATCTTTCTCTGAAAAGTCTCTCTCCCCTCGTGTTTTGATGATCTAAGTTCAAATGAGTGAACCTTGGTATCAGATGGAACAATAAAGACCTTTTTTCTGAGAGTAGGCTATAGGATTTCCTCAGGCCCCCATATCTAAATACACTCCCTTCATTAACTCTCACAGTTGGTTATATCATAAATAAAAAGGTAAAGTACCTTAATCTGATGGTGGTTCTAACTCCAAGTGGAGTGAATTTTGGCCTAGGGTAATAAATAGTGATTTTTAGCAGTTCAAATGTTAGATGTGGGATGATGGACTTAATCAGGCTCGGTTGAGAGTTTGTGAAGGGTAGTTTTGGACAGAGTTCCATTAAGAAATTCACATTGGTAGTTTTGGAAAAGGTCAGTGAAGGGTATTTAAGGAAATAAATGTAAGTAATTATGCGAACCCCAACATAGTTGGGACAAGGCTTTGATGATGAAATGTTTTTATCCATGCCTTGAAAGAGGGAGTGAGAAAGTTGTTTCAATTTTTTCTCTTCGAAGACTGACGTGTAGGACTGTTATTTGTGGGAGCCTGTCACTGCATTGAAGTATAATGCAGTGAAGTTGCAGTAAGTGTGAGCTTAGGACACTAGAACACCAAAAGGATTAAATAAAAAGTCCACTAAATCATCTAGATCATGGAGAAGATAATTGTCTGTCCTTCAAACCACAAATCTAGCTACAATAACTAGGATAAAATGTGGATTATAAAATCTTCAGCACAAAAATATTGTACTTCCAAAAAACGAGTCAATCGCAGACGAATAAATCATGAAAGCAGTGTGTTTTGAGTTTTTCTTAAATGTTAATTTCTTTTTTTTTAGATCAATGGACATGACCTCAACACTCATTGCTTCCTACAGATGGAACTGTGCCCCAACAATTTATGTACTAAATATTCAGTTCAGATTCAAATACAAGTTCTTTCTCAAGACTGGCTAAAAATGTACATGAGTAAACATTTAGGACTTCGCTTTCTACAATCGCCAGGAACAGACGTTTAAAATGATGCTTTCAGGTTTGGGATGAATGATGTTGCACCAACAGTTTCAGAATGGAAAGTTCCATTGGCAATCATGATGATGATGATCATGATGATCTTAAGTAGCTCAGCCTATGGAAGCTTCCTAAATGCATTGCAATCATGGGATTGATGGCTGGTGTCCCACAAGCCAGGCCCCCAAATTGTATCATAGCAGCATGGTTATTCACGTTAGCATCATCCTCTGCTTGCAAGCGCACATCATATTCGAACAAACCATGACAAATATATAGTGGAACTAGCAAATTTGATTGAAACTCATGTCATTGCCACAAAGGGAGTGCATGCACATCATCCAGCACGCTCCCAAAAAAAAATCGAGTCGCAAAAAAATAAGCTCCATAAACGAACTGAGGGCTTGTTTGTTTCCATCAGAATTCACACTAAAAGTGGTTAAAAATGAAGATCAAAGGTGACGTACAAAAAATGACCATCAAATAACCTCCTATTTAATGGAAAGTGAATCATGGGAAATGGACAACGAGTACCCAGCCATCACCCTATGAATTCAAATCCTAGGAAAGTCAACGGCCCATCTACATTGCTACCTTATATCCTTCACCTCTCACCTCATTTCATTCATGCTTCTCTTTAATAATCCTTCAGTGAAGCTCATTTAACCATGAATTCCTATGTATTTTAATGCAAACAAATAGGCCCTCGGGGCTGTGCACATTTGTGGAATGATAAAACTAGACTATGCCACTACTGCTATTTCCACATAGGGTAGAATCCTCGTTCCTATCCCTATCCTCAAAAACAAGAATTCGACTCGATAGTGGAAAAGTCAGCAGCACAAAATCGATCGTGCAACCAAACATTGACAGAATTTCTCCACTCTCCCCACATGTGAATAGTCCATGGAATTTGATGGCAAACCAAATATGGCCATTCTGCCTAGGTTAATTTTCTATATGAATATAAGGTAGCATGCCATGTTACCATTCAATGAAGTAGGACTCCTTCCCTTGTTTACGTACAACTTCAGCAGCAGACAAATGCATCTGATATAACATTATAACCAGTCTACATATTGGTTTGGAGGCTTACATTGTTTCTTCTTAGGCTTTTGATATCTATTGTTCTCGAATTTCGCTTTTGCAAGAAGAGAATCCAGTATTCCAGCCTCAGCTGAACTATACGGTGAACTCAGGACACTGAAACATCAAAAGGACCAAAATTGTTAAGAAAACAAGTCATCATCCAAATCTGAGAAGCACATATATATATTTGTGCAACAAACTTAACTACCTTTCAAGTAATTCTTCCAAAATAACTCTTTGAGAAGGTGTGACATAATAGATACAGCTTCTTGGGCACTGACCAACTGCAAGCTGAACTTGGTAGTCTTCACCATGTCCTACAAACAACAAAAGCATATGATGAAGTCCTATCTATCCTGAAAGTTGGAAAATATAAAGAACAGAATTGGGCGGCATGGAAATAGTAAGAATATAAATTCAGTTTGCGTTGGTGGCATGTCTATTAACATATGCTGTTTCAGTCAGAAGCAATGGAAAATTGGCAGCTGTAGCCTTTGAGGTCAAGCAATTGGCCAATCACTTGGATGTAACAAGCAAGGTTCCAGAAGATGCAAAGACAAATTTGAAATTGCAGAAAATTAATTCTAAAGTGGTAATTTCGATCTTAAACTCTGTTGATCCAATTAGAGAATTTTCTGCACACTTCTTAATCTGTGCCTTTGAAATTTGGACTCTGCCTAGGAAATTGTATCATCAAACCAACAAAGCATGGAAGGATCATCTAGAAATGAAATTGTCACATTTAATTGGGGCAATTCAACCAAGATATTTAAGTGTGTATGTCCACTGTATATTGTATTTGATAAAGAACAGGCCACCATTTTTTTTACTTTGAAACAAGGGACCCTCTTTGTCTTCCATGATGGAGACCAACTTCTCTGCCTCTCCAACTGAGAAAGGAGTCTTCAACCAGCTGAAACATACAAATGGCTATGGTGAGAAATAGCAGACCTCCAAGAAACTACTTCCAATCAACAACCCTCTTAACTCTCACAGTAGAGACCCACTTTCTCTACACCTATTACTCGGACATGAGTGCTTCAGCCCATCTAAAAGACTGAGCTGTGGCAAGAAATAGCTGCTGATGGCCTTCGACTGAATGCGGGCATCTCGACCAACTTGAACTGTACTGGTGAGTATAGTAGCAGGTGTGAGAGAGAGAGAGAGATGTTATTAAATATGCATCTGGGGTATAGACTAAGTTGAGAAAAGGGGTATCGACCCTGGAGAACATGTGGATGCAAGTGGTAGTTTAGATAAAAACAAGTAAAAAGGCACCACTAAATTCTTCTGTCGCACCACATGCATAGCACTTCACACCATCTAATTTCACCTTCCAGACTGACCACACAAGAGAGATTCCAGTTAGGCATCCACACCAAGTCGCCATCTATCTGAGACAGTATCCATATCCCATTGGTCTTCTTCAAGAAATTCAGGGCACATTTGGTATTGGGAGGGAAGATTGGAAGATTCCTTTGTGGCACAGAATGAGGCATTCCTCAATGAGGATTTACAGGGGAGAGGATTAATGACATCCCATGTTTGGCTAACACAGAGATATCATCACTAATTTCTTCAAATCCATGTTTGGCAAGAAAAAAAACTACAAGAAAAAAAAAAAAAAAAAAAAAAAAAAAAAAAAAAAAAAAAAAAAACTAGAATTTGGGTTCATGATGTTGGTGAACATTGAAAGGAATTCAACAATACATATCAAAATCTACAAGAAAAAAAAACTAACGACAAACAATACTTATGAAAGGAATTCAACAGCAAGTTGGGTTCATGATCATGATCTGTTTCTGCACATTGAACATATAGGAATTCATACCGTAAGATGTTGGTGAACATAGAAACCTGTTAAGTCCATACAAATGATTCTATCTTGCAAGTGGCGACAGAGGGTATTCCATCATACAGGTGGCGGACAATACAGCAACCAAAAGCAGCAATATATAGAGATGGAGAGAAGTTCACTCCCGGATCATCCAGAAATGAAGAAAGAAAGTCATAAATCAAGAGGGTTTTGGGGATTTGGAGAATGTGGTGCGATTTAGGGGTTTTGAAGATTTTGGGGCTTTCATGTGCGATGAAGAATACAAAGAGGGAGGAAGACTAGCTAGGGTGGGGGCTTTCATGTGTGATGAAGAATAGGGAGGGTCACAGAGACCGACGATGAAGAAAAGAAAAAGGGTGAAGAGACGGACTAATGTAGGGATTTTGAAGCCACGACCGATAGAAAACAGAGAGCAAAGGGACAGAGGGAGGAAGAAAAAGAAATAGGGATGTGGGGTTGAGGTCGACCAGCACCGGAGGTTTAGCAAAACAGGGAGGTTGAGGTAGATCCAGCAGGAGGTTGTCGTTGAGGTCGATCATCTTCGGTCTCGTTTTCTGTAGCGAAGAAAAGAGTATTTATAGTGCCCTTTAAAACGAACAATTTAAGAGATCCGATGGGGGGAGGTCGGACGAAGGAAATCAACTCTAGCATGGAATGCAGAAACCAGTTTACTTTGTTGGTTGAGTTTACCAAACATGGGTTTTCCTCGATTTCGAGAAAAATCGGTGAGGATTCCTCTGCCAGGACTGTTACCAAACGTGCCCTCAACAGTACCAATTACAATGTACCATGCTTTCAGATTCCCGCAAAAGGAAGGCAAGGAGTGGGCCTTGTCTCAAGACCAAAGGTTGAATGCAGCCAGCCAACTGAAGCAGCTGGTTTCAATGGTGAGAAGATGGTTCCGTTGGATATAATCCAAGGGATTCAGTGGTATAAAAAATTACCCAACGATTTTTTCCAAGACCCCTGACCAGAGGGTAAATCAAATTTGCTGAGACAGAATATGGGTTCTAAGGATTGTGTCCATCCAGATCGACAAATAAAATCGAACAACAAGAAGTCCATGTGTACAACGAGAATGCACAATTTCTTTTTTTACTCATCTTCAAAACAGTAAATTTTATACTCTGCTGGTCACGATTCAGTGCATTGTGGCCTATTTCTTGCAGTAATTTCTGACCAAGTAGCACACTGTGTTTTGGTCATGTTTGCCACAAATAAGTTCTTATTTTGAGGAATCAAATCCATTCCATCTCATGTTAACAGCCCAATGGGGTCTGTTCTCGAAGAGAGTAACTGGCCTCAACCGTCTGGAAAGTTAAAAAAAATAGATACCCATTTTTTCATCAAATCCCTATTTAACGCATAAAAACTGTAAAAAAATTTACAGATATTTTAAACGTAACTTGAATCAAACCCACAACCTTGTGCTTGCAACAAGCACCTTTAAACTGTGCTGAAGGCTCTTGTCCTTTTAAAAGGTGCTCTTCTGGAAATCCTTTGGGTTCAAGAAGAATCCCAAATTTTTCAGTTTTGAATGAATATGTGCCAAGAGTTTTGAGTAGCACTTGTGAATAGAGAAACGCCTCCGATATGGAGCTATGTACAAGAGGTTTACATAAAGAATTGTTTCCACATAGCCACCATAGATGAGCATCAAAATCTCAAGCTTTTTTACTTCTTTGAACAGTCCTGACAGTGAATTTATGCAAATCAAGGCAGGAATGGAAAGACTCTCTCTCTCGGGATTACGTGCCCATGCAAGGAGTTTCATGGAGCGTGGACTACTCACATCATACAAATGTGCTATAAAGGGGCTAAAATAATTTCAAGAGCCTTCAATCTTCCTGGCAAAAGAATCAAAACACTCAGCATGAAAAGGGGGCATGGATGGTACTCTTACAGAACTCTTCTGCCAATCTCTGAGACACTGAGTCAGTATTAAGGGGGGTCTGCAGCTCCTTTGAGCTTATGCAAGATGCAATACCTCTTTCAAAAACGGATTCAAATCCTTTTTCTCTATCCAGTAAACATTCTCCATAGAGAAAGACGCCAACAGTTTACTGCCAAATGTCTGACCTTACATGACTAGCAGCAGCAATCTCTGAGAATTAGCAACTGTCAACCAGCATGTCTCCCCCTCCTCGCTAGCTGCCTCTCTCACAGTAAGCATATTGGCATTACAACCTCTTCCTCAATTTCTACCAACAAAGGACTCTCTGATGGAGTGCCATCTAGTGGTTTGTGACCAGGATACTCCTAACCAACTAAATCCTCCAAGAAGAGGCAACAGGCCCTATCAGACTTCAGCCTCCCTCTCTTCTCTAACTACAACATAGTAGCCAATGACAAATAAATAAACAAGGATCTCAATTAACCTTCCGCTTCCAAATGCATCCCGTCAAAGTCAAAGCAAGAATTGTATCTGGTCCCTCTATCCACACGAACAAACTCTATGAATCTTCTACCAAGAACCACCAACACTGATTCATCCCAAGCATGCAACTGGAGACCAATACACCAAACCCACACCATCCTCCTGGGGAAGAACTGTCACGAACAAGCCAGAAGAGAAATAACAAAGATTGAATGGAATTTGATTATCTCCTTGAGGATTCACCATTTGTATTTATAGATCAGAAATGCCCAATCTTGGGCTACAATTACAATCAATTAGATATCTTATTTTAGTATGTATTGCTGTACAAGTCAATCTAGTATCTATCAAACTTAGTATGTATTGCTGTACAAGACTTATAATACGATGGGCTTTATAGATGGGCCAAGGATGGATCAATATTATAATGGGCCTGTGTGGATACCGCCCCCCCCCCCCCCCCCCCCCCCAAATTGATGCGGTGGAATCAGTAAGCATCAATTTGTTGGATAAGAATTGATGACGTGGGCGAGGAAGTCCCTTCGTGAATATATCTGCAATTTGGAGTCCAGAGGAAATGAACGGTAGGGAAATGACGTCCCGTAGATATTCATCACGAATGTAATGACAATCAACTTCAATGTGCTTGGTCCGTTCATGAAAAACTGGATTTTCTGTAATACGAATAGCACTAGTGTTGTCAGCATGAAGAGGGATAGGGGAGCTTTGTGGAAAGCCAAGATCGGAGAGAAGTCCACGAAGCCAAAGTATTTCAGAACAGGCAGCAGACATGGCGCGATATTCAGCTTCTGTGGAAGATCTTGAAACCTTATCTTGTTTCTTACATTTCCAAGATATCAATGCATCGCCAAGATACATACACCACCCAGTTGTGGACCGACGGGTGTCAGTACAAACCGCCCAATCAGCATCAGAGAAAGCAATGAGATTTAGTGGAGAGCCGGCAGGGAAAAATAGACCACGAGTAGGCGTACCAAGAAGGTAACGAATAATACGTCGGACAGCCGTCAAGTGAAGATGCCTCGGTTGAGTCATATACTGGCTGACCAGGTTAACAGCAAAGGAAATATCAGGGCGAGTATGAGTTAAGTAGATCAAGCTACCAACCAATTGCCGATAGAGCGTGGCATCGAGAAGAAGATCGCCACTATCCTTTGAAAGCTTTAAATTTACTTCAAGAGGGGTATCAACGGGAGTTTATTGCAGGAGGCCTGCCAGTTCAATTAGGTCTAGAGCATATTTGTGTTGATGCAAGATGATCCCTTTTTCTGTGTGATGAACTTCAAGACCTAAGAAGTAGGTTAAGGGACCCAAGTCTTTCATATGGAATGATTGATGCAACGATAATTGCAGCTTAGAGATCATTGCGGAATCAGTTCCAGTAATAATGATATCATCAACATAAACAAGAAGAATAGTGATTCCTCTTGGAGACTTATGTAAAAACAGCGATGGATCATATGGGCTTTGCTGGAAGTCTAACATAAGCAAGGCGTCCCGAAATTTTTCAAACCAAGCACGGGGTGCCTGTTTAAGGCCATAGAGGGAACGTCTGAGTAGAGCCACATCTGAACTATTGGAAGGAGTGGACCCGTTAGGAAGGCGCATATAAACCTCCTCTTTAAGATCCCCATGAAGAAAGGCATTCTTTACATCGAACTGAAGAATTGGCCAAGCTTGAGATGCTGCAATGGCAATAATCATCCGGACAGTAGTCATCTTTGCAACAGGAGCAAATGTTTCATCATAGTCGATGCCATATTCTTGGCGATTTCCAAGAGCGACCAGACGAGCCGAGCCTTGTATCGGTCTAGCGAGCCATCGGATTTTAGTTTGACCGAATAAACCCATTTACACCCAATAGGCCGAACTGTAGGTGGACAGGTAACCACATCCCATGTGTGATTAGTCTGTAGAGCTTCTAATTCCTCAAACATAGCTTTCCGCCAACATTCATGTTTCACAGCTTGAGAATAGGAAGTGGGAATGTTAACAGATGATAGAGTGGCAAGAAAGGATGAATGAGAATACCCATATCTATCAGGAGGCCGAGAGACACGCGTGGTGCGTCGAAGAGTGGGCATCATATCTAGTTCGGGTGTAGTGGATAAAGGAGTTGGATCAGGTGCCAAATCAGGTGAAAAAGATGGTAATATATTCATGGAAATAGTAGTGGATGAAGCAGTGGGTTGAGAAAAAAATATATAAATTTTCGAAAAACACGATATTTCGAGAAACACGAATTCTTTTGACAGATGGATCATAGCAAACAAAGCCTTTTTTATGAGTTGCTAACCAAGAAAAACACATCTGATAGCTTGCGCCGACAATTTCGTCCTTTCAGATAGAGGAAGATGAACAAAACAAACACATCCGAAAGTACGAAGATGAGTATATGTAGGATGAGAGTTAAAAAGACGAAAATATGGGGACTGATTTTGAAGTTTGGAAGACGGAAGCCGATTAATAAGATGAGCGGAAGTAGAGAGAGCTTCCGGCCAGAAATTAGGGGGAACAAAGGATTCAAGTAGCAGACAACGAACCATGTCAAGTAAATGGCGATTTTTCCGTTCAGCAATGCCATTTTGCTGTGGAGTATGAGGACAGGTTCGTTGTGATATAATCCCCTTTTTTGGAAGAAATTCTTGAAATCTGTTTGACACATATTCACCACCGGAATCGGATCGGAGAATCTTTATGCAGGTGGAGAATTGTGTTTCAATATAGGCTATTTTTTTTTTAAAACCTCAAACACCTCCGATTTAGCCCTTAAAAAATAAACCCAAGTGTATCTGCTATGATCATCGATGAATGTGAAAAAATATTTATAGTGAGAATGAGAAATAACTGGTGTTATACCCCAAACGTCACTATGAATCAAATCAAAGCATTTTTTTGATATAGAGGTATGCACAGAAAATGGAAGGGATTTACTTTTTCCTAATTTGCAAACAGAACAATCAATATTGACATCAGAAGTAGAAAACTGCATTCTATTAATCAAACCAGAATTTTTCAAAGATAACAATATGTTCGAATTAGGATGTCCTAATTTTTTGTGCCACAGATGCACATTATTTTGAAGAACACATGAAAAAGCTGAAGTAGATTCATCCCTAGGTTGTATAGGCAGACTAAGCGGAAACAACCGGCCGCACTTAGGCCCCTTCGCGATCACCTGTCCCGTCCCCTGATCCTGTACAACACAACCAGAAGAAGAGAATGACACATTATAATAATTATCAACGAGTTGTCCAACAGATAACAAATTCGTAGAGAGGCCATGTGAAAGAAAAACATGATTCAAAGGCAATTTGTGTGGAATATTTCCTATGGCAGTGATAGGTAAATGACCCCAATTGGCGGTTTGAACTTGGAGTTTCCCATCATATGATTGAATATTAGACATGAGTCTGGAAGAGGAAGTCATATGATTTGATGCTCCAGAATCAAAATACCACATGGAAGGAGATGGAAAGGTTTTACCTGAGAGGCCCAAGGTGGAGAATGCTTGGAGAATCATTTGTTGAATCATTTCAGGGTTGATAGGAGGGCTGGGTGCACATTGCTGTGAAGACATAGATGAAGACGGAGAAGCAGGTGCCACAGAGTGAGAATCTGAAGAAGCAATAACAGAATAAACACGCGAATTTCGATTTTCTGGTCGTTTTCTGCATTCAAAAATGATATGCCCGCTAGCTTTGCAGTAGTTACAAACTTTTCTCTTGCACTGAGAAGAATAATGTCCATACTCCTTACAAGTGAAGCATTGAATTTTGCTCAAATCTTGGGTCGAAGTGTTGCGTCTGGGAGGTTTCCCTTTTGCCATATATGCAACTTCAGCGGGACCAGTGGATAATTGTTGGGATAGTTGATGCTGAGTGACTATCCGTTGCTCTTCGCGGAGCACTTCATTGAGACATGTATCCAAAGAGGGAGATGGATGCCGACTCATAAGATTGGATCGAACGTTTTCAAAGTCAGGGCGAAGTTTCATTAAGAATTGATCTCGTTGAGTAATTTTATGAACTTCCTGAACCCCAGATAGAGTATCTCCAGAGACAGTGGCATATGCAATATCCGTGTATTCAGTCCAAAGGGCAAAGAATCCGGAATAATACTCCTGGACAGTCATCTGTCCTTGAGAATATTGAGCAATTTCATGTTCTAATGGGAACCGACGGGCTGAATTCTCTTGGTGATATATGCGTTTCAGATATCCACACATATCTTGAGCAGTTCTATAGGGCTTAAGATGTAGAAAAAATTGGGGTTCTACTGCGCCCAACATCCAGCTCATAATTTGTGCTTCTTTGGTTTCCCAATCTTCCAATTTCTCATTTGCCGTTGGCTTTTGCGTAGAACCAGAAATGTGTCCCCATAATTTTTTGCCTTTCAGATATAACTCAAATTGATAGGGCCCAAGCAGAATAGTTTTTCCCATTGAATTTAATCAATTGCATTTCATTTTTGTCCATTTTCAATCCACAGAGGACAATAGTAACAGACAGATGGATAGCAGATAAAAGACAGCAAAGCAAAACAGCAGAAGAAGAAAGAGAGCAGCACACAAACCAACCAGAAAAAAAAATGTTCTGTTCTGCTATAAAAGGCGAATACAACAGTGTTTATACCAACAGTGCACTAAAAGAGCGGTAACCAGAACTGATCAGTTTTTAATCAGCCTTAATCAGTCATAGGCAGCATCAACAGCATATAGCAGCACTCAGTACAATCAATAGAGGAGGAAGACACCAACTGATAGCACATTCAGTGCAATTTTTCTCCTACACAACCCAGACGAACTGTGAATTTGAACCTGGATCTGTTCGTGACAGGGTGGTCAAATCACAGATCAGGTTTGAGTGCTGTAAAGAGGATCAAAGATACTTCCTTCAATCCAAATCTGATGAGATTTGGAAACAGATCCACAAATCTGGACGGTCTTGATGAAAACTATCTGACAGATTTTTATTAAAACCGACAGAAGAAGAAGTGGATGGAACCTACCTCAAAGGTGATGGAAAAATTCCAGAAAAATCCTTAAAAAGACCTCCAAGGATGGTCGATCACAACTGTAGAGATCTCTTGGAGATATGAAGATGATCCGTGGTGGGCCACTGTTGATCAGTGACACTCACAGAGAAGATTTCCACGCCAAGATGAAGATCCACGCCAGGGAGACTTAGTGGATCAATGAGAGGAGGATTGATCAATGATAGAAGAGGTTTGACCATAACCAGAGCTCTGATACCATGTCACGAACAAGCCAGAAGAGAAATAACAAAGATTGAATGGAATTTGATTATCTCCTTGAGGATTCACCATTTGTATTTATAGATCAGAAATGCCCAATCTTGGGCTATAATTACAATCAATTAGATATCCTATTTTAGTATGTATTGCTGTACAAGTCAATCTAGTATCTATCAAACTTAGTATGTATTGTTGTACAAGACTTATAATACGATGGGCTTTATAGATGGGCCAAGGATGGATCAATATTATAATGGGCCTGTGTTGATAAGAACAGCTATCTCTTCATAAAGTAAAAGTTATTAAAAATATATATATATATATATTTCCAACAATAATCCCAAAAAAAAAAGAAAAAGGAAAAGAACAGTTGGATGTTCTTCTTCCTCCAAACTTTAACAAGACAGATGAACTAAGGGTTCGAATGATAAGTGGAATTTCTAACTAGAATTCACCTTGCCTGGGAATTCTGAATCCAAATTCATGTTCAGCCTTGTCTTACTGAGTTTTCTGAGTTCTCTGTTTGACAGAGAATTCTAAAAAGCATCTGGATTTGAAACAGTGATATCGCTGAAATCATATTTGTCAATTCCGTTCCGGTTTGGCCCCATAGTGGAATGTTTTGGTGTTCCGGTCAATTCCGGCATTCTGTTCTGGAAAAGATGCGAATGAAATATGAAAAATACATGTAATTGAAAAAACATAAAAACTTTTTTTTTTAATGCAAAAAAAAAACAGAAAAACTCACCACAAAAATATAATCGAATAGATTAACCTAAAGAAAAAACAGAGTTTAATAAATAGAACTGTATGCATTACGAGAGGAGAAAAATATATGAACAGTTGCAAGCTTGCAGCTTTCGGCTCAGTGATAGAGAGAAAAGCATGATGAAAAAAAAAATTAACGGGCCAGAGATAAAGCAATAGCTGCAAGTGCAACAAAAAAATAATATTAAAAGAAAAGGATGCTGACAACTGTGACAGACAGAGAGAGCGAGTTGGCAGTCAGTGAGAGAGAACAAGAAAAAATACTTTCCCAGAAAGTGGTCTCCAGTCAGTGAGAGAAAGAACAATAACAATAAAAAGAAAAGGAAAAAGGCAAGGGAGAGACTATTAAAAAACAGCAAAAGGGTGCTTTTGGTTTTGGAACTCTCAACAGTCGGCTGAGAGAGAGAGAGAGAGAGAGAGAGAGAGAGAGAGAGAGAGAAGAAGAAGAAAGAAGAGAGGAGGGGTAGGGGGATTGAAAATGGGGGGAAAAAGTTGCAGGTCGAAGGTGCGCTGGATGTCGCCTGCACTACTACGCTGGCTGCTGCATTTCATATCTTCTTTCTTTCCTTTTTTTTCTCTACTGCTTCATCAGCCGAGGTGACTGGCTGTGGTGTGTGAGAATGCTAGGGTTTTCACCCCTCTAATGACTCTTTCATGGAGTAATCAAGAGAAAAAAAATTGAAAAAAAATTAAAGCATACCATTGGGATTTATTTCTGACCGGGACAGACCCATTTCGGTCAATCGGGCCTGAACACCTTTATCCCGGCTAGAACTGACCGGAACGGCCAGAATCGACCGGAATTGGGGCCAGAAAGTTTCTAGGGGGTATTCCGTTCCATCCCAAGCCAAATCTGGCACGTTCCAGCCGGAATTGGCCAGAACATAACAAAATTGACAACTACGGCTGGAATAGCCCTTGTAATGCGTCCAATTCTAGAATTCGAAATGCTTTTATGAAATTAGCATAACTTGAGGGATTCTGAAACTCCCCAGACAAGAATGCATTAAATTCTTGCCATCAACTATCTGAAAGCCTCCAGCCAACTTGGGAATGAAACCCCCTCCAACCCAGAACAAGGGTAACTATGAACAAGGGAATAGTGGATTCCAATCTCGCCTGACCCACTAGGCTTCTAGGTTGGGTTTCTGTTATAAAATTTCACATGAAATGAACAGAAATTCCACCGACTTAAAGCGTATGAGGAATGAACTTGGCTAGACAAGCTATGTTATATATTTTTTACAACATCTAAAATAATTGCAGTTTTGATGGAAGTCATTCAAGAACATTGATCTATGCCCTAGGTGTAATGTTCTAGATAAGTTCCATTTAATTTAAGATATTAATCAATTTTTAAGGAAACAAATTATATAGTGTTCACTCACTATCCGGCTGCAGAAGTTAAAAGTACAATCTGACCTTGAGAAATTGCACGTGCAGTTCCATATAGAGCGTCAAATGAAAAGGCATGGGGTGCTCTTGCTACACATGAATATGGACATCCTGATAACAAAAAATACAGAAATTTTATGTTAAATGACAAATAAGTCGACACACAGTGCAATAGATGTTAGCCCTGTTGAAAAAATTCTCCTAAAAGGAATGCAAAGAATATTAACCATTTCCTCTCTCTTCTGTAAGAGAAGTTTGGAGCCAATTTTTTCCAACTATTTAATTGAGAGTGCTCAATTTTGTGGATTTTCATTGCGGTTGTTTTCCTTTGGTCTTTATGGGTGCAAAGGAATAGAAAGACTTTTATGAATGTGACCTCATCAGCTTCTGAAGCTACCCATTAAACTTTATCATTGATTATATACTCAATATTGTGACACTATTATTTTAGTTGTTGGTAAGTTTTGAAGACTTCGTGGGTTAGTTTATTGCTTTCTTTTAGCTTAATATAAACTTCATTTACCATCACACCATAGAAGAAAAACCCCACAAAGGAATGATAAGAAATCCATTAGCAGATATCAGTAGCGACTGCAAGATTTCCATAGGCCTATCACTACACAAGTGGTATGTAAGTGTCGAAGCTTATCTTTAAAAAATGAAAGAAAGAAAGAAAGAAAAACAGTAACAAAATTTATTTCAACGAAAACTAGAACAAACACAAAATATCCAAGAAAAACTAAGAAACCTCTAGCCTATAATTAAAACCCAATACAACCCTCTAAAAAAACTCAAAAAAAAAAAATCAAAAATATAAAGCACACATACAAAATTAACCAAATCCAAAACACCCCCAAACATCATCTGCTTCTAGGGTGAACAAATGATAAAAATCACACTAAACAAATAATAAAGCACCCTTCTCCGTTATCTCTATCAATCAAACATGTTTAATTGAACTATGGAGATTTTTTAGTTCCTGCGTTCCTTTACATTTAAATGTCCTATTAATTTTGTCCCTTTCTTAATTGTTATCCAAAAACCCCCTTTGCAAATAACTGCATGCCATTATTTTATTTTATTTATTGGAAAGAACCATTACTGCTCCACCAATATTCAACATCCCATATTTTCAACATAATCACAATTAGAACAATCAAGTACTCTCTTTTTTCTTGGTTAATTTTTTGTTAGTGAAGGGTCTAGTCAGAATCTTCTATTAGATAGGTTCTATTTGAAACTGGTATCAATCAAGTCCTAGTTGTTGAAGAGTCCAAGCATGATCTCATAAAAATCTTATTAGAGAACTTTAGCAACAGTGATCAAATCTGGAATAGTAAGGTGGTTTTGACTGCATGAAAAAGTTTAATTACAAACCCTTCCAGCAACGACGACTCAAAATTTTCTTCTTTTTTTCTCCTTTGTAGAAATTGGGTTCTCTTACATTTATCTCCTTGAGATGTGTGAAAGCAACCCCCTCATGGCTTGAAGTCATGAGCATTCATGAGCTGATTCTGAACCTTCTCCAGCATCAGTCTTATCAGCATAGTAAGGGCTCCTAGCCTATTTGTTTCAATAATGAAACCTGCGCCTCAATTCAAGTTCAGAAATTGCATTATATGCTTTCTTCAAATTGCGCACAATTTGAATTTACGAAAACTCTACAATTTTTTTTTTTTTAATTGTCATGGGACGCCCGCAATCACTAAGTGGGAAGACATGAGTGATAAGCTTGAAAGCAAATACCTACCATCTAACTATCTTGATACCCTCCAGCAAGAGGCCTTTTTTTTTCTCTCTTCAGGCAGGGCACCTTACCATTAGATGAGTACACAGAAAAATTCAATGAGTATGTTGTCCGATGCAAAGTGATGGAAGAAGAGCATACAATAGTCAACCATTATCGAACTGACTTGCGCCAAGAGATTAGGCGTGAGGTTGTGGTGCATGATTTTGAAACAGTTGATGAGATCTATAACAAGCCAAGATGAGTCGAGCTGGAGCTGCAACCACAAAATATGCGATGGTTTGACACATAAGCCCGGCAAGTCTGCGACTCTAGAGGTCCTGCTTCAGCAGGCTACTGTCCACCGCCCTGACAGTCGCTGCCTCCTCAGCAACCTTTTGCACAGAACCAGAGAGTTGTAGCACCACACAAGGATCAAAATACCAACTGTAGCGGCACCCCCTGCTACACATTTTTTATGTTTGCGGTGCCAGAAAATGTAGCAGTGATACGAAGCGGCTGTGATATAAAAAAAAACAGCCGGTGAATTTTTATGCCTTCTCTCACTAATTTTTACTGCTCCTTTCCCCATTTCCACTATTGTTTCTCTCCAAGTTGGGTCCCTAAGGTCATTTTCTTCCATTCTAAAGCTAGAAGACACACACACACAAAGATCAAGCAAATCAAAGCCGTTCATCATCATTGAACCAAAAGGCATTATTCTCAAGGTATTTTTTTATGTGATTTTTTCAGTTTTTTGCTTTTATTTCTCCCTTTTTTCCATGAGTCTTTTCAAAATGGATTCTCAGGTTTAGATCTACAATTCCCATAGATCAAACCCACATCCTTTTATGGTTTTTGAATTATTTTTGTTCTTTATTATCATTTTTAGTATTTTTTGAAAAAAACCATTTTTTCTTAAATAAAATCAACCAAATCACTTGAAAATGGCTCCTAAGTGTTAGATCTATCAATCCCATGGATGAATCCGCCATTCTTTCCTGTATTTTTTAATTTATTTAAATTCTTCTTTTCATGTTTTAAGGTTATTTTTGAAAAAGCTATTTTTTATTTCAATGTTGTCGACCAAATCACTTGAAAATCACTCCCATGTGTTAGATCGATGATTCCCACACATGAATCCCGCATACCTTGATTTTTTTTCCCAAATTTTTTTAATTTTCGTATTTTTTAGGAATTCTTTAAAAAAAAAAAATTTATATCAATGTGGTAAACCAAAACACTTCAAAATCATTACAATGTATTAGATCTATGTATTGCATGGATGAGTCCGACATTCCTCGATGTTTTTGAAATTTTTTTATTTCTTATTTTGGATTTTAGGATTTTTTTTTGTTTTTTTTAAATCTACAATTCGGGCAACCAAAACACTTTAAAATCCTCCCAAAGTGTAAGATCTATGAACCCCATTAATGAAGCCACCATTCCTTGATGTTTTTGAATTTTTTTTATTTTTTATTTTCAGGTAGGATTTTTTTTAATTATTTTTTTTAACAATTTGGGGAACCAAAACATTTTAAAATCCTAACAAACTGTAAGATCTATGAACCCCATAGATTGATCTGACATTCCTTCATGTTTTTGAATTTTTTTCTTTTTTTTATAGGATTTTTTTAAAAAAAAATTGAGGTGATGTAGCCCACATATGGTAGCCACACGATGGGCGTCGCTTATAACAACACAATCAGAAGAAATGCACCATGAGGCACAAGTTGACGCCATGCGAAGAGGAAGACACTACGAGTTGGGGGGGCTCATCTAAGAGCAAAGGTATGGTCAGGGCAATGCATCGAGCATTCAGCACTCGACAATGAGAGGACAATGCAGAGATTATTTCTTCACACGGTGTCACGGAATCCCAGTAGTGCAATACATGGTCTAGTCAATCCTCTAGCACATAGAGAGAAGTACGCTAAACAGCCTAAAATATCAAAGATGTTTAAGGGGGCTTTTAAAAATGTCAAAGAAAAATTAGCAGCTACTACAGCAAAGTAGATAATTCATAAGAACATACCCCCTCAAGCAGTGGATTCTCCTTACTTCCAAACCATACTAGATGTTGCAACAAAGGTTGGTCTTGGTCTGACAGCGCCTTCCGTCGATGATATGGGCACCAAGTATTCAGCAATTGAGTATGAAGATATAAAGACTTGGGTGGCTACTTTTAAGGGTATATGGGAGGAGAGGGGAGTCACCATTATATGTGACAGATGGACGAGCAGCACATAAATACAATTAATAATTTTTTTGGTATATTCTGCTGCTGCGAGCAATGATCAAAATAGCAGTTGCGGCGGGCGTAGTGGCCAATGGCCAAAACGCTACATAACGGGCAATATGTAGTAGTTGCTGCGATATGTAGCAATGTGAATTTTTAAATGGTTAAAAAATTCGAATCTTGTGTACCAGTAAATCTTGTGTTTTTTAGTGATTTAGAACCATATAAGGGTAGAGACAACTTTAAGAAAGGCTATTGAGGAGAAGTAAGAAAAATAATATTTTAAATTAAAATTGCTCGGCTCTACTAGGTTTTAAACTGTAGCGCCGCTATTTTAAAAATAGCGTAGCGGCCTCAAACAATGTAGCCAATAATATGGCTACTACGTGCTATTTTCAACCATGGTTGCGACCATCTTTGTTAAGTCCATTGATGCATCTGAAGAGTCACGGATTGCAAAATATATTTTCCACCTATGGATAAAGTTGTCAAAAATGTTGGTGAGGACAACGTTGTACAGATTGTTACCGATAATGGTACCATTTTCAAGGCAGTCGGGCACTTGTTATGGAAAAAAGAAAGCACTTGTTTTGGACCCCATGTGCTGCACATTATATAGACCTAGTGTTGGAGGACATCGGAAAGCAGAAAAATATGAAAAGTGCCATCAAATCTTGTAAAAGTATCACAAGATTTATCTATGATCACATGTTGTTGTTAGCATTAATGAAGACATTCACAAATGGAAGAGTCTTGGTGCATCCGGCTTCAACAAGATTTTCCACTCACTTCATTGCCATGGATAGCCTTGTACAATTGGGTCAATTTAGCTCAAGCCATTGATTTGGCCCACGGGTCCAATGGGATCAATCAATTTTTTGATATGGGAAGTTTATGTTAATTAGGATTTTTCAATTGATTTAGTTTCCTATTTACTTCAGTTAATTTGATTAGTTAAGTTTCCTTATTGATTAGAGTCTCGAGTGCCACCCGTGAGAACGTAGGGTCGAGACCTACTAGCAGCCACTTTGTGCAAAAAAGCCAAAGGTTAGGTCTACCTCCAGTCTGGACCCTCCAAGGACCCTGCTTCGGCAGGACCCACATTGGGCAATGACCTTTTTTTAAGTTTCCTTATTAATTAGAAACTATTTATCTTTAGTAAGCAGAATCCTAGTAGGAAAGGATCATTCCTCCCTGCTTTTTATAAATATATAAATCCCCTTTGGGGATCAATACCTCTCTAATTAATGAAAGAAGAATTCCAATTTTGCCTTTGATCTGTGTTTGTTACAAAGCCCATGCATTCAACTGTTCTTTGAATCCATCTAAATTTGGCCAAATCCAATCTGTAGGTTTGGTCTATTCGATCTCAAATCCCATGCTGCGTCAGCTTTTCACTTTGGATACAAGCCCTACCCCCAATGTGCTCACTCTTTGGATTTTACAAATGAGAATAAATTGTGGTCCGTTTGGCATAAATGCCTTTGACAACTGAATATAGCTATATTGATTTCATTGTTTAAACTTGGACAATTGGATTTGTCTTTTACTAGAAATAAAGTTACATGTTCTTTATATTTGCATCCTAAATGGGTTTCATGGTGGTTGAGTAAAAGCAGATGAACCCTTTTATACTATCCATTCAGAAATTTGGGACATTGCTCCAACTTCAAGGCAATTAGGATATAAAATATTATGTGACATTTGTCAATGATAACACCCATTTTACACGGATTCACTTTCTTTGTTTGAAATCTGAAGTTTTCACCAATGTTTAAACAATTTTATAACCCCGTGGAAACCAATTCAACAAATTCTTTAAAATTTTCCTCTTCAATGCAGGGTGAGAGTATATCTGAGAAATATTCATTGATCTTAACTGCTAAAGGCTTTGTTCTTCAAAAATCATGTCATCATACCCCTCAAGAAAATGGTATAGATGAACATAAAACTTCATAATATTGGAAACAGAGCTTTTCTTCTTTGAATCCAAAGTACCATCTACTTTCTGGTGTGAAGCTACTCAAGCTGCTCATACAGCAATTCATTAAATTAATCGATTTTAACTTGTCTTCTCAATAATATTTCTCCATATGAGCGTCTATTTGGAAAGTCACCATCTTATTCTCACCTTCTTGTGTTTGGTTGTCTTTATTTTGTTCATCTCCCTCCACAAAAATGTAACAAACTTTCTGAATAAGCTGTTAAATGTTTGTTTTTAGGATATGGTGATAATCATAAAGGATTCATTTGTTATATCCAGTGGTTCCTCATCTTCGTATCTCTCGCATTGTTTTGTTTCTTGGAAAAAATCTAATAGTATTATTCACCTTCCTCCCAAAATTTTATAGATTTCTCACCTTCCTACTTCTGGTGATTATGCATCCATTTCTACGTCTCTTCCCATTCATAAGGTTTATGTCTGATGACAAAAGGCGCTATCAAATGCTGCAACTGTTTCTGGTCCCTCTTCTCAGTTGGATTTACCCTTAGATCCATCTTCAGGTATGGCCCTTACTGCTAACCACAATTATGTCGATCCATTCCGATATCTAAACCTCCAAAGCATCTTGGATTTTCTGCACTTTTCACTACCTTAGACTCTGTTCCTATTCCTTTCTTCTCTATTTTTCATGTTTTCTTATTGTAGGGTTTTCAAGACCATTATAGAGAAGGGCTTAGATTTCTTTGAATTAAATCTTACAATACCAAGGAGTTTGTATAATGTTTTAGCATGCATCTTTGAGCTCCAACAAAAATGTATAGAGTTCTTGCTTCTATGGAAGTATTACTCCATGATTCCCTCTCTCATGCACAATTTTAAACAATATAGTCTCTCTGTAGCATCTGTTGTTCTGTAGTACAACCTAAACAAAAAGAAGAATGTGCACCTTTACCAATACATTGAAACTCATTGACGAAGAGATCAAGTGCCTCACATTCAGGTTCTTCAAAGGGGTCTAAAGAGTCCCTACAGATGAATCCAAACAGTAAAAATAAGTAGATATACATTATAAACAAATGCAAACATGATGAAATAGAGGTGCAGATAGAAATGACAAACAATGATGCCCAAGTATTCATCGGCCGGAATGCAAGGAATGCCTATAGATATAATATTTTAAAAAATAGATTAACAGAAGAATGACTTACCGAATAGTCATCTAAGCAGAAGCAGGAAGAATTGTAGAACTGTTAAGGCACCAAAAAGCATCAAAGGGCCTGTTTGTGTGCACAAAATACATAGGAATCCATGGTCAAATGGGCTCCATCGAAGGATTATTAAAGAGGTGAGGGGTGAAGGATCCAAGCTGAAGAGTGAAGGATGTCAGACATAGATGTAGATGGGACGTTGACTTTCCTAAGTATTGAATTACGAGGGCCATGGCTGGGTAGGGGAATTTATTTCCTATCTTCCCTTGATTAAATTTCAATTTAAGGGGAGGTTATTTAATGGCCACTTTTTATTCAACTTTGGTTCTTCATTTGAACCACTTTAAGAAATACAATCCCAGGTATTCCATTACATGAAACAAAGAGGCCCAAAAGGTAGAGTTCATTCGGACATTTTTCAATACAGAATATGACTGTACAATTTGTGTATTTAACATCATCTGAAAATTAAAAACCGAGCTGAACATTCCTTTTTACCATTGTAAATTTGCAATGGGTGGGTGTGAGGCAGAGATCTTTATAAAACTGAATCTTGTCAAATGCCTTAAAAAATTCATTCTCTAGGTATATGGCACCTCCTCTAGGAGGTTTCACTTTATTCTAAGAGCGAGCTCATGGGCGCTAGCAACATTGTCATTGATCGATCTTCCTCCCATAAATCCTGTTTGATTTGGTAGAATGAGCTTAGGAATAATGAGGGTGGATCGGGCATTCGAAATGTTTCCAAGAGCAAGGATTAAAATAGCGGTAGTGGTGAGCGTAACGGCCAGTAGCCCAAACGCTACGTAGGCGATACGCAGTAACGTAGTGGTGTGAATTTTTAACTGGTCAAAAGAATTCAAATCTTGTGTAGCAGCCAATCTTGTATTTTTTTAGTGATTTAGAACCATATAAGGGTAGAAACAACTAATAGGAAAGGCTATTAAGAAAAATAAATGGGAAAAATAATGTTTTAAATTAAAACTAATTGGTTCTACTAGATTTTAGACCGTGATGCCGCTATTTTAAAAATAGCATAGCAGCCTCAATTGTTATGGCTGATGATGCGGCCACTATGTTATGGCTAATAATGCAGTCTTTACACTACATAGCGGCGGCCGCTATTTTGAACCATGTCCAAGAGGAATAGGTTTGATTTGTATCGAATGTCCCCATCAGGTGATGTACTACCCACATGAATATTACTAAATTTCGATTGTCCAATGCAAGGATGAAAATAGCGGTAGCGGCGGGCGTAGCGACTCGCCGCCAAAACGCTACGAACGTAGCGTAGCAACCCGCCGTAGCGACGTAGCGGTGCGTTTTGAAAAAAACGGCCAAAATTTCCGAAAAAAAAAAAAATTCAGAAAATCCAAAATATTGAAAAATGATAGAAAATGTTTTTTTTTTTTTTTTTTTTGCAAAAGTAAGTAAGATAAGGGGGCGTAGCGGTCCCCTCATTGTATGAGGACCTGTATCGCTGTATGGATAGAAAATAGTAGTAATAATCATTTTTTTCACATATATTCATGTTTGTAATCAAACAGTGTCATCGAAATATTATCACCATCTTTGCTTAGAAAATCACATTCCTTAGTTGTATTTTGAAATGTAAATATATATAGTATATAAAAAAAATTTGATCAGGGCCTATTTCCTATTAGAGTGTAATTCGGTTAGGGTCCTATTTTCTATTAAAACAAAATTTGGTTGAGCCCTATTTCCTATTAGAGTAAAATTTTGCTAGAGCCTATCTTCAATTAGTGTGAAATTTGATTAGACTTTATTTCAATTAGTGTGAAAGTTGGCCATGGCCCTATTTCCGGTTAGAGTGAAATTTGATTGGTCTCTATTTCTAATTAGAGTGAAATTTGATTGAGTTCTATTTTCAAGTAGAGTGGAATTTGGCTAAGGTCTTGATTTCAATTAAGTAATATTTGGCTAAGGCATTACATTTTTATTTTTATATTTAGGCCCCATTGTGGAGCCTACCAATGGTTAAAGGCACCTGGTGCTTCAGGTTTGATTTTTTCTTAGAGGGTTCATTTAAATTTTATTATACCTTTCAAAGTGGCCATAATTGGCCTCTAATATTGAAATAAAAGAGGGGGCCCATTTAATTTTTATTTATGCATTTCAAACTGCCCATAAGTGCCCTCTAATGATTCAATAAAATAGGGTTTGACACACAAATCAAAATATAAAAGAGGGGCTCCATCTAATTTTTGTTTAGAACTTAAATAGGGCCCATTAAGTGCCCCTTAATGAATTAAAATCAGGGCCAAAATTAAATAGGTTTAGGGGGTTGACACACAAATCGAGAAATAAAAGAGGGGCTCCATTTAATTTTTGTTTAGAACTTCAACAGGGCCCAGTAAGTGCCCCCAAATGAATTTAATTTTTGTTTAGAACTTCAATAGGACCCTTTAAGTGCCCCCAAATAAATTTAATTTTTGTTTAGAACTTCAATAAAGCCCATTAAGTGCCCCCCAATGAATTTATTTTTTGTTTAGAACTTCAATAGGGCCCATTAAGTGCACCCAATAAATTAAAACCAAGGCTTAAATTAAATAGGGTTTGGTGCCTCTTGCCTTTCCCAACACAAGGATCGTCAAAAATCGAGAAGGGGAGAGGAAGAGAAGAAAAAAGAAAAGAAAAAAGAAGGAGAAGGAGAAGGAGAAGAAGAAGAAGAAGAGCAGGCGCTGCCGCTACTTTGCCGTGCCTCTGCCACTGCCCGCTGCTGCTACCGCCTCCACCTCTTCTGCCGCTGCGCCTGTCAGCTGCCGCTGCCTTCGGGACAAGTATGTTTCCTGCATCTCTTCTCTGTAATTTTTTTCCTCTTCTTCCTTTTTTTTTTTCATCTTCTTCTTCCTCCAGTAAACAGACTAGTTTTTTTTTTTTTACTTTCATACCCCAGTTGCACCCGATACGCAACATATCGGGGCGTATCGGCCGCTATGTAGCTATTTGCATCCTTGGTCCAATGAGTGGCCTAGTGTATAAAGGTTAAATTTCCCTCCACAGAGACGTAGGGTTGCAGATCAACCTAATCTGGGGATGGATGATGATTATCCAAGCTTTGATCGACATGACAACGAAAATCCACCGTTGAATTGTTATTCTGACAACAATCAACGATTGAGTATTCATATCAAGAAGACCCCATGTGAGCAATCACATTAAAGGCCCCACACTAGGAAGTGCCACATGGGAAGAAATAAATAGCTTAAAGAGTTATAAAGTTTAAAAGAACCATGAAGAGGGCCCAATAGTGGGCCGATACCAAACCGATAATTTGATAATTATCGCTTTCGGTATCATATAGCCAAAATATCCCCAATTTATCGGCCAATACGACCGATAATTTTAAATTATCGATCTGGGTCGATATATCGGCCGAGAAATTCCAACAGCCCTAAAACCCTTTTTTCCCCCTTTTCCTCATCTTCTTCCCCATTTCAACCAATTTCCTCCAAACGCCAGCAGCTCCTCTTCCTTATAAACACTTCCAACACCTCTAAGCCATCGAAAACACATTTTTTGCGAATTTGGTAAGGGGAAATCACATACAATTCTACCAAAGTTGGCATTTTGTGTTTTTTTTTTAGATTTTTTTACAAATAGCTTAGAAATGATGATTGCATGCCCTTTTTTGTTGTGGAGATGTCTCATTCTCTTAGATCTACACATTTAGATGCTAGATCTATATAACGGGGTTTTTAGAAATGGTTAATTTTTATTGTTGTATTTTATAAAATTAGTGATGTTGTAACTTATTTAGCTATATATACATCTAAATCTATTTAATTGTAACCAAAATTTATACAATTTCAGATAAGACAGTGATACAAGATGTCGTGACTTAGGGGGACCGATAATTTGATTTCTAGTTGTTACTAATGGAAAAAAAATATTGTTTTCCAGTATTTTATAATATTCTGGATTTTTTTTATATACTTTCAAAAGTTCTTGGACTAAAAAAAATCACACAGAGGCCTATGATACCGCATCAATTTTTGGGGCCGGCCGATACCGTGATTTTGAACCATGCCCATAACTTAATGAAAAGACATTGGGATGTGTGCACAACTGCACATATCCCTTGCACGCAATATCCCATGATGATGCGGATAGAGACCTCAGGCCACGTGTAGGGCCCAAGTAGATTTAGGATTTTTTTAAATTCACTAATTATAGTTATTAGCCTCTAATTTTATTTAAGGAATTGTAATTAGATTTAGGTTTCCAATTTCATTAGGAGTATTATTTTATTTCCTAAGTTAGATTATTAGGTTTTCTTAGCCACCAAGTTTTCTTTCTAATTTATATGCATTGTAAGAGAAGAAATTCTCAAAGTTGATTAAGGTTTTCCCATTGAGGTGCGTCCTCGTTATCGTCTATGCAGAGACTTTTGAAGTGTCTTCGGTCATGCGCTTGGGCACCAATTGTGCTTCGGCACTTCCCCGCAGCCCTAACCCTAAGTCCTGCATCACATGTGCAAGTCTCGCTCTTTCGACTTGTTTTCTTTTTTTATTTTATTTTCATTATGGTGTAATTAATGTTAAAGGTTTTATGTTATAATAGAACTTTGTCTCGTCTCTTTTCTTGAATAACGAATGATAATAAAACTGAGTTTTGAACTCTCCGTTGAGTTCTTCTTCAAGTGCTCCTTTGATATCTTATTGCCTCTAGTGATTGGAGTTTGTGCAAGGCCAATTCAAGGTATTCCTCTCTATCTTCTTCCTATTCCCTTCCTTTCATCACTATATCCCTCACCAACACACTCAAAATCCTAGATCTACACCATGACCATCAACCATCAGCCATCAAACCCTTAGATCCAAGCCACTACCACCTGCCATAAACCCATCCAAATCTCCACTTTCCCTTCAGCCAACCTTTCGATCCCTCCAAACCCAAGCCTCCATCATCAAAACACATCAGCCGCCTATTGTCTGCATCCATAGCCCAGCCGAACACGTCTAGGCCCCAACCAGCCCAGCTGAACCTTTCATCTCCACTTATTGCCTTGGCCGAACCTGGTCCACACTCAATTTTATTGATTTTCCATTGTTTCCACTTAATAAACTTTAGATTAACAAAATTCCCTAAATCTGAATTTATTTTAAACCTTAACATTGTTGTGGGAAAGTTATTTTCAGATCTTTTCTTTCTTTTTTTTACTTAAAGATCTGAATTCGTTTATTAATCCCTATTACACATTGAATCCATTGCACCCAAGGTTGAGCCAAGACTTTACTTCAAATCCTCAAAAGCGGAGCAATTAATCTACTGGAATCGGCTCATCCCTAAGCAATTGGAAGTTCTATCTTCCATTGGATCCATCCCTTCTTACTTAAAATCCTCATAAGGGATCGCTATTGCAGGACTTGTGATAAAACCTTGGATCATTACATAATTTCCCCAAATCCTCAAGTGAGTGGCTGATTTATAATTTAATTGGATTATTAATTCTTAACTTGATCTCACAACTTCATTTTAGTTTAGGGTTCATATCCCTCCTCTCCCCCCCCCCCCCCCCCCCCCGCGCGTATTTTAACGTAGGAAAAATGCGACATAAATATCCATCAATGTACATATTGTCCCAACACTTATATATCAAAGAATATTAAACACCTATTCTACCTTCCAGTCGCCTCAGACTCATGTTGCTCCAACAATATCTGTATTAACAAACCAGTAGCAAATCAAGTTCTTATATGATTTAAACAATTGAGGGAGACGCAAAGCAAGAGTACATAACGAGATAGAGTAGAGGTATACATATGCATGAGAGAATATACAAAGTTCGTACTCTAAACATATCAAAATTTTGCATGACGCATGAAATAGGCCTCTCTTGAAGCATGCAAATTCTACTATAAACAAGATAAGATACTTTAGATAACTCAAAAAACACTCAACTCAAGACTACTTACGTAATAACCCAAGATTAAGCTAGGATGTAAGTGTTTAACCAATGTGATCAGGTTCCAAACAAAGGACATGTGTCCTTCCTTTACAGGCTTCTCCATTTGCCACCATACGCTTCTTCACGTACCACCACATGCTACTACACTCGCCACCTCATGCTTCTACACATGCCACCACATGCGGGTACCGTTGCTACGGTGGGCCCTGATGTGAAACCTCCTTCCACATATGAGATAAGCGAGAAGTAACTTGATATGGACATCTACGACTTCAAAAGGTACACACAAGATCACATGAAAACATGGGCTGAATACAGTTGCACCCCTTTGTGCAATGGATGGAAGGGCCCTACAAGGCACACACTATTAATTTTATGGTGTATTACGAGACGGGCACTATATTTCTTAAGACCAACACATCAGAAAATGTAAGGGCGCACAGTTCCTTCTTTTCTCTAATCAATGAAATGGTGGCTACAGTTGGATTATGTAGTCCGAGGAGTGATGGATCACAAGACTTCTTTAAGGCAGTCGGCATGCTGTTCTGAATTAAGAGAGCAAACCTTGTTTGCGTCTCATGTGCGGCAAACTGCATTGATCTGATCCTACAGGATATCAGCAAAATGAAAGCAATACACGCACAACACAATAGAGGAGGGAAAGTTGATAACAAGGTTAAGTTATAACCATGCCTTCACACTAGACTTGAATTGTAGTATGGAATCAAATGTTCGGTGGAAAATGAGAAGAAGCTGAAGTAAATGCCATTGACATACGCATGCTAAGACAGCTTGTGTGGAGTTACAAGAAAAAATAGAATTAATACATAAGAAAATAGCCTCAATAGAAGAAGAACAAAAAATCAATTAATGTAATTCAAGATGATTTCTAGAGTACAATAAGGCCTGAATTAGCTCCTATGATAAGATTCAAAGTGCTATAACTTACAAGTTCAAGTTACTAGAAGGGGGAAAACAGATTAATACTTTGGATAAAATAATGAGGCCATGGTCTGGGGAGAAGGGGGAAACAGATTAAGACTTTGGATAAAATAATGAGGCCATGGTCTGGGAGGTGTGTGTGTGTGGAGAGAGAGAGAGAGAGGTTCAAGCAGAATTCATAAAGGCAACAATAAATCATGGGATTAGGCTAAGATGACGGTGACATTGTCAATCACTTGTACCTCTGGTCCTTTCTTCTTTGTTGATCTCTAGTTCTCTCTTTCCCTCACACAAAAAATTAGTTTGAAAACTCACACATTGGGTGCAGAGAAGGATCGTAATAGATAGATAGCTAATATATATTATCTGGAGAGAGAGAAGTAATCTCACTTCATGCGCCACGGTAAGAAATATATGCATATATGGTCATAGCTTGCTTATTTTTACAATCAGAATGCATTAGCTGACACAAGATTGAAGGACCCGAACAAGATGATAATGGTGATAATGACAACAGTGATAATGATGACGAAGGGTTACCTAAAGCTCCTCAAACTCAAGTTATGTTTACTATATTCATTTGCCATCTTTAGATTTTTAGTTTTTCTATATAATGTTTTGAATTAATTCCAATTGACTTAATTCTCTGTGAAAAAAATATACTACTCATGGCACTGAGTTCACTCCTCCCAATGGCCTGCCTAGTTAAGCCCAGGTCACAAGTAAGCAATCTATGGTTTTTACAGTTATTTCTTCAAATTGCATGACACACTAAAATAATTTTCAATGAGCTGCTTGTTAAGTTATTGGAAGAAAGTACCTATATGAATTACACATGTTAGAGGGATCTTTATAGACCTATTATTTTCAAGCTTTTGCTAGGATTTCTTGCATTAAGAGACAAAATATACATTGAAAGAGAAAATTATCTGGACGTTTTTTGTTTTTTTTTTCATATAAGAAAATTATCTGGACGTTATTTTAATAGAAGAAGCCTCTTTCATCTAAGTTTTAAGATAATGTTTCCCCTTCATACGATTGCAGAAATTAACTATCCAAGCAAATTTTATCTAATCCTTGAGTGGGGTTGATTGATCATCTTTCCAAGGTAAGATTGACTTGCTATTAGTTTTTCAACTTGACTTGGTTACATATCTTTGAATAAATGTTGAAAGGCCAAAGCTACAAAAGTAAGGAGCCAACAGATTGAGCATGTGTAGTAGATAAGCAACAACAAATTGAGCCCTTAATTTCCCACTGGTATGCTGAGATCAATAGACCATCTCCTTCCATATATGGTGACAATTGTGTTCATCTCAACAAAAGCAGCTTTTACATCACCTTTCTGATGCAGCGTAGACCTCATGGCCATATGTGTAGGGCCCACTTAGATTTAGGACTTATTTAATTGTTATTACTTAATAGTTTTATTTGATGAGTTGTATTTAGGATTAGGTTTCCTATTTATTTGGTTTCCTATTTTAATTAGGTTTCTTAGGGCTTAAGTTGTGTTTTCCTATTTATATGGCATTGTAGAGAATTATTTCTCAGAGTTGATTAATGAAATTGGGTTCTCCCATTGAGGTGCGTCCTCGTTTATTGTCTCTTCGGAGATTGATTGTGTCTTAGGACACGTGCTTCGGCACCCATTGTGCTTTTAGCACTTCCTACGCAAGCCCTAATCCTAGGGCCTGCATCAATTGGTATCAGAGCCGAACGATTCCATCGTCGGCACGATTACCCCTATCCCTCATTCCGTTCATCATCCCGTGGCCAAACCCTCCTGCAGCCCCTATTCCCTTGACCAATCTTCTTCCTGACCATCCATCATCTCCCTGCACCATCTCCAAACCGCCTGCTGAAGCCCCAAATCCACCGCCTGCCATTCCACCGAAATCCCCAACCTAGCCCAAAACCGGAGAGAATTGAAGAGGAGGAGCCCAGAGAAGACGCTGGCGCTGCTACTGCTTGATGTTGATGGTTGACGATGGAGAGGGAAAGACTTCTTCGTTACACGTCAACAACAACCGATGCCGACTGTGAAGGAGATGGGCGACGAGGATGCACTTGCTGCTGGACGATCTTGGTGCACGGTATGCTTCGCTTCCCTTCTTCTTCCTTTCTTTCTGCCCTTTTTTTTTTTTTTTTTTTTTTTTTTTTTTTTTTTTTTTTTTCGGGGCGCTTGGATCGAAGCAAGGGAAGGGAGCCTGCACGTGCCAGCCCATTGGGCCCCATCTGCATTTGGGCCCAGTCCATCCAGGCCTAGTTCAAGTTGATTTTTTATCCTGACCCATTCAAACAAGAAGCCCAGTTACATCTGCATAATTCAGTAAGCAGCAAATTTTGACAAGATCAACGGTTCAGACTTCTTCTTGCGATATCCAGCTCATCCACCGTACGATTTCAGATCCGTCTTCGCTAGAGTGATTGTTGAAGTCAGATATACACATCTGCCAAGATGGCATTGCAACTTCTTGAAATAAATAGTAGGCTTACAGAAATCAACAAAAGGGCTACAAGGATGACATATGCACTCAGATATGGGCAATGATATTATGCAAATAAAGACTACTTTGAGCAGTATATTACTTTGACACAAGGAAATTTGTCTGTCATGGAATATGCCGATGAATTTGAAAGGCTACATTATTTATGTGAATTGGGAGATACACTTGATTTCAATCACTTTCTCAAAGGTTTGAGACCAAGTATATTGAAGAAAGTAGAGAAGGCATGCAACGATATGTATGACGTATTTTGGGAAGCAATTCGTGTGGAGCGGATGCTTAAAAGATTTCATCTAATGGAAGTTGCTCCTCAAGAAGAAAAGTCGCCACACGTCACAGACTGTGTTGAGGAACCAGTGCCAACAGATTTACAGACCGAGCTGCCAGTATTAGACACCGACAATTCCATATCTACAGTTGGCTTTGAAATTTCTTCTATGCGTACTAATCATCCAGACGTGCACACACCAAGCGATGAAGAGCCGGTTATTGGAATTCCCCACATTAATTCTCCCATTGATTTTGTGTTTAGGGATCCACAATGCCAACTGAGAGATGACCAGCGGATAGTTAGAGATTATGATTTGCTAGTGCATGATCTACAAGTAAGGCACATCAACACATATTTCAGCCATCAAAAGCAATTATGCATGAAGCTGTGCCAAGAAGTTATAGATCAACCGCCAAATCGGACATTCGTCAGATTGATCTTTGATCCAGGTGGACATTTTCCGAACTCGAGGTCGAGTTCTTTTTCAAGTGGGGGAGAATGATGCAGCGTAGACCTCATGGCCATATGTGTAGGGCCCACTTAGATTTAGGACTTATTTAATTGTTATTACTTAATAGTTTTATTTGATGAGTTGTATTTAGGATTAGGTTTCCTATTTATTTGGTTTCCTATTTTAATTAGGTTTCTTAGGGCTTAAGTTGTGTTTTCCTATTTATATGGCATTGTAGAGAATTATTTCTCAGAGTTGATTAATGAAATTGGGTTCTCCCATTGAGGTGCGTCCTCGTTTATTGTCTCTTTGGAGATTGATTGTGTCTTAGGACACGTGCTTCGGCACCCATTGTGCTTTTAGCACTTCCTACGCAAGCCCTAATCCTAGGGCCTGCATCACTTTCCCAATACAGTGCCATAGCAGAGCATACATATAGCGGTGGAAGTCCAATAAATATATGCCAAAGAATACACAAACAAGCATTTTAGCTGTAATCTTCACCCTAAGAAACATTTGATGAATAGGAAAACAGTGGCACATAAATTATGAAAACTTACTATCCTACCTCATAGGCCTGAATCACACGACGAATCATTAAATCTGAATCACCAGCATCTTTGCATACATCAGGGTGGAACTCCTTTACCTGAAATAACACCAAAAATATATATATATTGATGTCCGGCTTGGATTTTTTATTTCCTTTTTTTCTCTTAAAATGGTAAGTCATTGCTTCATCTAAAAAGTAGGTATAAATACAAGCTAATCTTGGGTACTTTGCCTTACTGATGCATGTAAATGTTATACTTAGCAAGGAAAGTTATCTGACAGACTGCATGGGGCCATTTTCTGTGAAAGGAAAAGCTCATATGGTTAGTGAACAACAGCTTGTGATATTTTTGTGCAATTCAAATGCATATTGCTTTCTTTCTTTCCATAGTGACATGACATATACATGATTTCCATTTTGAAGCCATCGTTTCATATGATGGTCTGATTAGTATGATTTGAATACATTAGGCCTTTTCACTATAACATCTAACTAAAATGAACAGGGACATTAAACTAAGAGTCAGCATGTGATTTCTCCACATGAAAGGTGGCATACACTTTCAATGCACATTCCAGAGGTGTATCTGTATAGTTTAAACAACAACAAAAAAAAAAGACATGAGAAGTAGGTGCTGGCTTAGTCACTTTAAGAGGACAAGATAAGGTCTTCATGTGAAGTAGGTGCTGGCTTAGTCGCTCTAACAGAACAAGATGAGGCCTTCTATCAAGACAACACAGTATCTAGAGATGAAACATGAAACCCACCATTCAATTGTTGTCCCATTTGGAAATTTCATTTCACTGATGAGGACTCTGCCTCAATGCCTTCGATAAGCCTGTATTTCCTACAGGAAACGAGATTGATCCTTATTATCATTACTTTGTGATGATGGGAGCTAGTCCTCTTGTATGTAACTAGTACACTTAGATACACCAATCACCATATTAGAAAAAAAAAAAATTTTATAGTAACACTGCTTTGTTTCACCAATCTAAGGTCAAAGAGGATTCAGCCTCATTAAAAGCACACAACTAAGGCAGCTAGAATGACGTCTACTGACACATTTCTGCCAAGAGTACATCTACACCATGTGCAACAGTTGTTTGCACTTACATTTTATCTACCTAAGTCATTAACAGGGTTGTGAACAGGTCGAGTTAGGGCCGTGTAAAGGTAAACTCGAAACAACTCATTGTTAGAGACTACATAACCAGACCCAACCAAGACCAGGGACATCGAAATAAACGAGGTTCAAGCAGGTACCCAGATCCAATTCCAGCCTATTGCCTACTAATTGCAACCAAGTTTTTCAGGTAGGCCAGGGGCCCACAAGCCAAGCAGACGATAGCCAAATTTATAATGTTACATTAAGTATTTAATAAAATCATTATTACCAGATTACTAAGTAATATGAATAATTCCAACAGGTGAGACTGACATTTATTAAGGTTTGAGCAGAATACCAATTAGATCCCACATCCTAGAATGAGGTCAGCCAAACCTCTTATAGCCCTCATATCAAGTGTAATAAATAAAATTAAACCAATAGTAAATAAAAGAATAAACATAAATTGTTAATTTTGAACCTTTATTATTTGCAAAATCATTTTGCCAATAAGTGGACAAGTGCATCTATAGGTGATCTAAGTGCAACACTCGTGTGGATCGTGGGTTGTAACTAATCCAATCTAAAATGGTCATCTGAAACTAGAACAAGCCAGCAATTATAGATATTTCACATTAGTGTAATTGGCATTTAGGAAAATATTATCTTTTAGAGAAGATGATGGATTACATGAGTATGGGTCTCACCTTTCAAATTAATGCTAGCTTGGATGAAAATTTTGTCAATGTTAAAGAGAATAGTCTGGGGGTTTCCATTAGTATGAGTGTACTTTATCAGTCAAGAGTAAGTTCGGAATTCATGGACAAAGGGTAAAGGAAACCTAAAGGATAATGAACATCTTCATAAGAGTTCTTTATTATCAAAGTAAATTAACTTAAAAAGATATTTCTTCTCTTTAAGTCATTAGATTAGAATGTTATGCAAAGTCAACTGGACCTAAAAACTGTAACAGAAGGTCATCCAAGGTTCAATAGGGTCCCACTTTCTAAACCATGGTGTACCACATCAGTTCTCAAATTCTTTAATGGAGTTTGAGACATGCAATTTTCTTATAGTCAGTCAAATAACTATAGTATTCATTCATCATGAAAAGTCAAATAACTATAGTATTCATTCATCATTTTCATGATAAATCATCATTTTTAAATGGCTCAGTCTACATTTTCTAGGGCTTTTCATGTAACACTGAGATTCCATGCAACAAGGAAATTGGTTTCTACACAACATGGACAAGTAGATTTCTACTCACATGATGTAGACGAGATCATAATGGACGATGTAGATGGACTGACTCTAGCCTCCATGGGCCAGTTGGACCAGTCCAAATGGTTAAAGAGACTAAAGAAGTCAAACCCAACCTGATGGGCCAACACATGACCCAACCATATAATAAGCTCGTCATGCTCATGCCTTTTTTCCAACTATCTACTCTTTCAAGATCATTCAATTTCCTATTTTGCCTTTTTCCCTTATCTCATCCCTCAACTTCAAATCCCCAATTCCTTGTCTCCGTACAACATTCTCTTCTTTCTAAACTTCTCTAATCCCTAAAATCTCTATCCTTCTAAGCTTCCCGCCAACTTTCTAATGTAAGACCTTACATTAAGGAATTCTGCTTAAACCCTTTCCACAATGTATTTGAGGGAGATTTCTTTACAATTGCTATTTTCCAATGAAGCTCTTTACATTTTTATGTGTGGCTAGGATTTAAAACTTGAATACTAATTGTACGGCTTGAATTCAAAGCCTACACTATCCTATGTGAAATTTGTAGAAAGTAGCACTAGGAATTGAATTATTATTGCATAATAGAGTTGGATTTCCCCTCCATCATTGAGCGATTTTCATGGTTTAAAATCACAGTCACGGTCGCCGTCACGGTCGAAGCTGATAACTGTTATGACGTGGTATCATGTCATGGTTCGCGGTCATTGTAGCCCACTACAGTGTGAATTTTTATTTTACGCCAAAAAAAATCCAAAATATTATAAAATGCTTGGAAAACAATGTTTTTCTCCATTAGTAAACACTTTATAGCAAAATATTGGTCCCCCTAAGTCATAATATTTTGTATTGTTGTCTTCTCTGAAACTTGTAAAGTTTGTTTGGAATTAAATAGATTTACATGCATATATTAAAATAAGTTGAACGCAAATTTTATAGTATGAATTACAACCATAATTTTGAACTAACCATTAGAAGTAGGGTTGCAAACGGGACGGTTCCGGATCGGAACCATAGTGGACCCGGACCCGTTTTTAAATAACGGTTCCGGTTCCGAAACCGGTTTTGACTCGGAACCTATTTTGTTGGTTCCAGACCCGGTTCTGATAGGAAAATCCGGATCCGGTTCCGGAATCGGGTCCACCTAAAGGACTATAATCTAGTTACAAAATCAATTTTACTTCCTCTTTATTCTCATTTTTTTTCTTAAAATAAGCATATCGTTCAATTTATAACAGTGCATTAAGTCTATTACCTCCAGTATTATACATAAAAACGTCAAAAAAAGTTTATTTTGAGGTACAAATTTGCAATACTAAAGACTCATATGCTGGGTTTCGGGTCCACGGGTCGGAACCTATATGGACCCGGAACCGGACCCGTTTATCAATCGAAACTTAAATTGGGTTCCGGACCCGGACCCGTTTATGAATCGGAACCTAAAATAGGTTCCGGACCTAATTTTTTGCGGGTCGGAACTTTCGGGTAATCGGAGAATCGGATACCCGTTTGCAACCCTAATTAGAAGTCAAGAAACTAGTAGTAGGAGTGCAACACTCAATTACTCAATCATCAAGTAAGTAGAGAGTGAATTTCAACTTTCAAGTAACATTTAAGGTGGATGTGTGGTAAAACTAGGAAGGATAAAATAAAAAATGAGCACTTTAGAGAGCATTTAGGAGTAGCACCAATAGGGAATAAAATTAGAGAAACCCTTCTGAAATGCTTTGGGCATGTCTACTACAGGCCAGCAACGGTACCAATAAGAAAAAGTTTGACTATGCAGGTTGATGGCCCACCAAGGGTAAGAGGTAGGCCGAAGAGGACGTGGATGGAGGTAGCAAAAATAGATCTGAAGAAGTACAACTTATATAAGGATTTGGATCAGAATGGATGGGAATAGAGAAACAAAACTGATGTAGCTAAACCCAACATAGTTGCGACAAGGCTTTGATGATGATGAATAATGAAAATTGTAGACTAAGAAACTCACACTTTAGCTATATTGCAAGCTCTTTAAAGAAAGCAATAACACTGGAAGGATATTTTCTATTATTATTTATTATATTACTGCAAGTTGTAGACTAAGAAACTCCCCACCTTCACTTTGATCAAGATAATTAAGCTATCCCCCATATTAACATTCATCTGAGTAGTAAATTTTTATCACCAACTAAACGAAATTTGAAATTTTAATATTTACTCTCCTGACTAAAGCAAAATAACATTTGCATTTGCTTTTGAGGATTCCTCCGTAGAAAGGAAAAGCCTCGGAGGGCTTTTTCTGCACTTACCATTTACAGGAGTGCAATTGCTTTTCCGAGGCACCTCAAAAAAGGGAATCCGCGGTGCAGAAGAATTCCAGCTTCGGAAAAGTGCGGCCCATGGTGCATTTTACGTAACAAGAAGATTCCGCTGTAGGGAGGAAAATTGGTCTGATTTTCAGTTCAGTCCACATTTCCTTCATTTATAGTGCCCCAATAGATAGATAGGATTTTGATTTCTGAAGAAGTAGGAATGCAAGATTCCTCTCTCCCATATAAATAAATGGAAATCTACATGCACGGAATTGTCTTGTTGCTTTGAAAGAGGACTAAATCCTGCAGAAAGTACTTTCCTAGAGTGTCTGAACTACTATTCTGCAAAATTTCTACAGACTGAAGAATCAAGAGCGTTACACAAACAAGCCCAAAAAACAACATGCAACGAAAAGGAAGTGAAAATGAGTTGGAAGGGAAGGATTTTAGGGTTTGGTGTTACTTTGGCTCGGAAGGCGGATTTGATGTCGGCGAGTGAGCTTGATGGTTCTACGCCTAGAATCTCGTAAGGAGAAGCATGTGAAATGGGCTCTTCTCCTTCGTGACCTTGTCTCTGCTTTTCACTGCAATTCGGAATGAACTTTGTCTTCTTCTTCCGCAGTCGACATTGACGCCCTGGAAATGGAAATGGAAGTGAGAAGGAATAAGGGCTGCTACGGATAATGGCAGTGTAGGAAGTGAAGATGGCAGATGGAAGGAGGGGAGTGGTCGTGGTGTTGCTTCTTGTGCACAACAGACGCAGCAGAAGCATGTCTTCTATTCTCTCCTGCTACTCTCTCGCTACGAAAGAATTTGGACCTCATTAGAAAATATTAAGGCCATTTTGTTTTGACTAGTTATATTGGCACCACGAAAAATTTTCTTTCCACACCGCAGTTATTATGTCAATTTTTTTTAACAATAAAATCATTATATGAAATGACTAAAATGGACATCTCATAAATCATGTTGAAAATGCCAATTTCTCTTCACACACATAACTCATCTCTACCCTCTTCACACAACACTTACGGTTTCACATTCTCATTCCCCCATTCCACCCCACATTTCCCTTCTTCTTTGACTCTCATTATTCCTCCCTTCAATCTCTTTACAACATTGCACCACTCACCCACAGTTTACCTTCTTCCTTGTTCATTTTCCCCCTTGCTCTCACCAAACTATTTTGTTGTAGTTGAATCAAACCAAATATTGCAATGGACAAGGAAATGAAAAAGGAAATAGTGTGTTTTAATCCTACTAGCAGCGAAAAGGTTAGTATGGTTGAGTATTTCAGTATTTTTGTCAAATTTTTCAAGTTCTGTATTGTAGTTGTTCGCAATATCTCCGGACTGGTATGTCCGAACATTTCTGAAATATTCGGCCATACGATACCGAACATTCCCCAAATGTTCGAATATTTATATTCGAACATAAGAGACTTGTTCGATACTTTATTTCCGAACATAAGTCAATTGTTCGGAAATTATCTGTCGAACATATGCTTTATGTTCGGATTTTTTTTTCCGAACGATACTATACCACTTTTTCCTTAGTGCAGCTTTCCACAGAAGAAAGCCAAGTTCAGTCAGCCTATGTAATGGACTTTACAGATGTGTTTCCTACCGAAGAAGTAAGACATTATATTAAAATTTCAATACATTATATTAAAATTTCAATATACTTACTTATTATGTATTACTAATGTCTGATTCAATGGTTATGTGCTTAGATATTTCACAGTCGAGATGCATTAGTGAATTGGGCTCGTGATGTGGGTAAAAGAAATGGTTTTGTCATTGTCATAAAGGTGTCAAATGCTGCAAGGCCTGGAATAAAAGCTAGGATTGTCCTAGCATGTGAGAGAAGTGGCCAATTCAAGCATTGTAAGACCAAAGATGAGGGGCCTACTAAAAAGAATATCAAGCAAACAGGATCGAAGAAATGTGGATGCCCTTTTACATTAAAGGGCAAGAAGCTTGACACTTTTGATGATTGGATGTTGGAAGTTGCATGTGGTATACATAATCACTCTGCTGCAGAGTATCTAGAGGGTCATTCATTCGCATGGAGACTAACAGAGGAGGAAACAAAATTGATGGTTGATATGTCTAAGAGCTTGGTACGACCAAAAGATATTTTGGTTACATTAAAACAAAGAAGTGCCTTAAATGTGACTACAATGAAGACCATTTACAATGCACGTCATAGGCACAGAATTGTTGAGCGGGGTGGGAGAACACAGTTGCAACAACTGATGGGAAAGTTGACAGAGCATAAGTACATTGAATGTCACAGGAACAATGAGGACAGTGACGTTGTTACCGATTTAATTTGGGCGCATCCAACAAGCATACAGTTGTTGCGGTTATTTCCTCATGTCTTAATAATGGATTGCACTTACAAGACAAACCGGTATCGCATGCCCTTACTGGAGATTGTAGGAGTGACCTCAACAGATATGACTTTCTCTGTGTGTTTTGCTTACATGGAAGCCGAACGTGAAGACAACTATACATGGGCTTTGGGTGTTTTACGTTCTCTCATTGGTGAGGACGCTCTCCCTGATGTTATTGTCACGGACAGAGAATTGTCACTACTAAAAGTCATCAACACCATATTCCCTACTGCAAGGCATCTATTATGCAAATGGCACATAAATAAGAATGTTCTATCAAAATATAAGAAATTGTTCGAGACCAAGGAGAAGTGGGATAGATTTATATTGCATTGGAATATGTTGGTCCATGCCTCCACTGAAGAAGATTTATATTGCATTGGAATATGTTGGTCCATGCCTCCACTGAAGAAGAGTATATTGATCATCTGCGTAAGCTAAACCAAGAGTTCACAACATATCCATCAGCACTTCAGTACGTCAAGGAGAGTTGGTTAAATGAATACAAGGAGAGGTTTGTATCTGCGTGGGTTGATAAATGCATGCATATTGGGAATACTACGTCAAACAGGTACGTCTTATACTTTAATTTGGATGAATTGATGCTTATGCGTATTTATATATAATGCATTATTAATTATTATGTTGTTTATATAGGGCCGAGTCTTCACATTCACAGTTGAAGAGACAACTTGGATCATCTCAGGGTACTTTTGAGACAAATTAGGCAAAAACACACAGCTTGCTTGAACTACAAGCAGTTATACGAAGTGGAAAGCAGAGTTGAAGAACTCATTGAGACACTATCTTACTATGAGGATAATCCTTCGTACAACCATTGGTTGACTATGCCTGACATGGGGCATCTTATTGCATCTCATTACAACTTGGTCTTATTTCACTTTAGCACGGCACAATGTTTAACCTTTCTTCCTCTAAGGTCACCATCATTGCCTGTATCTACTCGAGTAGAGATAGCGATAGGTTTTGTTAATTCTTGCCATTTCGTTCAGGTATTGAAAGCTAAAATTGTCTTTTTTTTTTATTTAATTACAACATGTTAACGTATTAACAGGTTTATTTATTTTTTTGTAGGTTTTCATGAACCCAGATCATCATGTACCACCCATTGCCAATAAGTGGAAATAATTCCGTCATCCTTGTGCTAGCCAATGGGAATTAGCATACGAAGATCGAATCAGGCGTTTTAAAGAGATTATAAGTCCAGATGTAGTAACCTGTGAGACTGTCTCATTGGATTGAGAAGATTGTATTTCTTTTTTCCATGTATTTCTCTAGTCACATTGTTCGAAGAGTTCATGTATTTCTCTAACAGAATATCCAAAATGAAAGGACAACATTTTTAATTTAGAATATGCAAGTTTCCATGTATTTCAACTTTCTTCCTACAACCATGTTCAACAACAAAATTGTGATTACAACCATGTTCCAAATGTAAACAACCATGTTCCAAATATTGTGATTACAACCATGTTCTAACCCATAAAAAAACAGACCATAAAATAACCAACATTTTAAAAAAATAAATGATTTTCTTAAAGTAACTGGTCATCTTCCAAAATGAAATCAGCTAATGTCCCTACGGTGCCTGCGTGCATAAGAACGAGCAGTCATGCTGGGGTGTCGAACCATGCACTCCACCTCTTCAATGGTCATTCCACGTAGCACATGTGCGGCCTGCTCGACGTGAGTGTATATACCATGTGGGTCATCAATCCATCCATCTTGGCCCCTCTCCATGACTCTATCAAGGATGCACAACGCATCCGCATTACGCTACAAGTACAATGTTTAATTCATTAATTCACTCGAAACATTTTAAAACAAAATGTGAAATATTGCTCAATTAACCATACCGTCTCATAATCAATGCTTGCACTAGGTTGTGCATCTCGAGGATGTGGGCGATAAGCTGATTGGGAGTTAGGGTTTTGAAGCAACCTCCATGACACTCATGCATACCAAGCCATGTATTGTGGTACACAATCAGATGGACGTCGAACTGGAACGCTTCGATTCAACCCAGACAATAGGTGATCATTCCATCTTTCCCATACTTGATCACAATATTGATATGCAATATGATATGCATTTGCAGTCGGGCCTCGTGTAGCATGAATTGGGATTAATGGGGGTGGAGGAATAGTCTGCACCCTACCAAACTGCCTCAATATCCTATCTGAATGATAGGGCTCAACAACGTCAAAGGACTTAATGCACCCACAGTAGAAGGCGACCTGATTAAATGGATGTTGCTGCCTAATATCGCGATAAGGATCCTATGTGACCTGCATGACCAAAACAATTATAAGAAATTTCATTATACTATAGATAATTTTTAGTAAGTCATAAATACTTTATTTTTAGTACCTCATCTGCACTCATATAATCAAGCCGCTCTCGTAGTGCCTGTAGGGGAGCAGTAGTCTCCCTACGAGTGAGCCAGCGATACACTCGGGGTTGGGTGACTCCATATAAAATATTGGACGTTGGAGCGAAACACTAAAAATGCTCAAAAATCCACGCCTCTAGCAGCGTAAGATATCCAGCAATCTGTTTAACTTCCTTACGGGTAGCCAATCCCAACTGTCGATACAAATAAGCCAGAGCAGCGGCACCCCCCATGCATATGTACGGACACTTGACAAGTCTGTCAACAATGTCAGATATATAATTGGCACATGTGTGCCACTCTTGTCCGCGAATAATGTACAGCCTAATAAATACAGAAGATATGCTCTCACTGCACAATCAATCATGTCATCTCCATCCTCATTGGCTATTAAAGAGAACCTCCCTCTTAGCCACTCCAATCTTACAGATTGGCCCCTAACTTGCTGCAGCTCATCATTTGCCTCATTTGGATGAACTCCCAGAGCGTCAACAAGGAGCGAATGAGCATCTTGAAATGACATTCTACCATTATAAGCAACTGAACGACCAGTCACCAGGATCCCAAGTATGGTGGCAACATCATCTAGACTTATGGACATTTCACCGAAAGGCATGTGGAAAGTGTTTGTTTCAGGTTGCCACCTTTCCACAAAATAAGAGACAAGAATCTTACTAACAGAGCGGTATGATGCTGTGATGAGTGGACTCAAATTTGATATATCTACTAACTCTCTGAACCTGTTGCTCTCATTCAATGTCCAGTGTGGTATTTTATGTCCATGGCTCAAACACTTCAGTGGGGCCCGTTCCTGCATTCTGAAAATATTACATTATTAAAGAATATAACAATTACGTTGAATTTTATGTAACATAAATAGAAAAATAAAAAAAGTACGTACCTGTGAATGCCAAATGTATGCAGCTATGTGCGTGTTGAAACTGGGCAGCAAAGAACGATCTACTGGCCCCGCAGTTATTTCTTGTTCAACATCAGCTTCTTCTTCATATTGTTCAACGGGAGCTCCTTCTTCTTCATTGCCTCATTCTAAATCATATTCCGGTTCCCTGTGTTCTTCTATAACCTCCTCATTTATTCGACGACGCCTCCTATTGGAAGCCGTCGGCCTTACTCTAGAACTGCTTGGCCTATCCATTCATGGAAGAGTGATTATATTTTTTTACAAGTGTTCGGTTCTGTGTGTTTGAACAAGTCAGAAATGTTCGAACTTTATGTGCCGAACAATTCTGGAGTGCACGAACTTTATAATCTGAACATTCTTCAATTGTTCGAAATTTTACATTCGAACATTTGGGTAATGTTCGAAGTTTCAGAACCGAACATATCGCGAAAATGAAAAAAAAAAGAGATTAAACTACTGTAACCAGTGCAGAAAAATCATTTTCGAGCGAATTAGATGTGTGATTATGTCCCTTTGAACATGTTAAGATGCACACAGTAGTTGCTATAATGACCTATTTCAGAAAATAACACAATGACAATGGGGAAGAAGGAAGGTAATACCTTGGACTAAAATGGAGGTCACTACAACAGCAGATTCTTCCTTATCTGCTTGTATCCTTTCACTGAGCCAATCTTCCAGCCAGAACGTGGGTCAAAATGGATAGAAGAAGAGTTTCTCTAATGAAAGTTTCAATAGAGAGGAGAGAAAGGGGACGATGGTGAAGATGTGTGGAAATAGAAGATAACTGATGAGAAGAGTTGCAAGTGAAAGGGGTGATTTGGGTATATTGATGGGTGCAAAGAGAAAAAACTGTTAAAAAACCTATTTTGTACATCGGTGTGGAGAGAAATGCGGTGAGAATAGCAAAAAACGTGGTGCCAACAGAACTCCTTTAGAAAATATTAAGGCCTTTTTGTTTTTTGCCCTTCTAATGGAAGGTTGACAGCATCTGGGACTAATCCCTCGGTTCCAGAATCGAATATCGATATCATTACCTCCAGTTCCTCAATTTGCTAGTTTGGTACTATACTTTTAAAATCAAGTGGAGTGGATAAAAATAAAAAAAGGTATTTGATCCAGTGAGAACTATTCTCACGGAGTCACCGTGAGAACTTTTTTTGTAGGGCCCACTGGGGGTCTCATTTTGGGATGGGACTGGTGGGGATTGAAATATCTATATGGGACCACCATGTATATCAAGTTTGGCCTCAATCCCATGCTCCTAACCCCTTCATATATGACCGACAAGCCTAGTTCATTCATATGGGTATATAGTCGATCCAACGGTCCAATTCATTCACATTGGTGCCAAACCTTGGAGCGTGTGACTATCAAGGGGGTTCCTATCTATTGCAAGATTTAGATTGGGTGATAGGTGGGCTCTACCCATAGTTCTCACCTGATCATTTCCCAATAAAAAATATGAATGAAATATGTAGTGACTTATAATGATATTTTATTTTTAGTTGTTTGGGATAGAATATTATTGATTTTTGGTATGGGAAATGGAGTTTTTTTTTATATCTTTTAGTTAATAAATGTAGTTGCTTTTTGACTTTTTTTGTTGGAAAAGTTGGAGGGAGTTTTGGTAAAAATTGCTTTTGATGTGATGTTTAACTTCACTTCACTCCACTTGACTTTACAAGTGGAATTACCAAACTAGGCAGGTTTATAGACTTTGACATCTATCCTGCCAGCCCCTTTGATAGAAATCATCCAAGTAGGCCTCATGGGTTGAGTTGGGCTGCATGAACATAATATGGGTCTACTCATAGTTGAGAATCTTCCCTTTTTTTTATGAATTTAGGGGGTGTTCTGATAAAAGAAGAACATAATATCATCAAATTTAAATATTGTAAGAGTTCATTATGACAGAATAAAATAGTGTCATATTATAAGATGATGCAAAATAAGAAATGACTAGAGAAACCGAGATGATTGACCTAATGGGAATCCACTAACTAGTAGTGATACTAGAGTGATTTAGTATTGGTAACCATGGTCGGGCCCATCTAATTAGAAAATCATTAGACTGAATGTTAAAAACCACGAGCAATGTATTTTAATCAATGTGGGTCCACCAAATATTAATGATCATAATGTAATACATCCAATGGTAATTACAATAGAGAGCACTATCGAGTGTTAAACATCATTGAAGGATCCATTTATGAAAAATCAATGGGAACCCATTTGATGTTAACAATCATATTAACCAAGCTAATTATAGTAATCACCAGGGGGCCATTAATGTTGGTAATCATGGTAGAAATTACCTAATGTGATATTTGTATGACCCACCTAATATTTGTATTAATAAAGAAACTATGCAATTATGATAGGGCTATGGGACCAACATAAGATTTATAAACACTAAAGGGCCCGGCCCATCTAAGATTGAGAGTCATAGTAGGATTCATATAAAAATCATCAATATTAAAAAAAAAAAACATGTAGTGGGCCACCATGATAGTAGTAAGGGCTGAACAACCGAATTTCCAGTCCAGCCTAAAATGAAGGACCGGACCGAAACGGTCCGGTTGGACCACTTAAAGTGGTCTAGACCGGTTTCAATTTTTTTTCCAAGCCTTTTTTTTTTTTTTTCATTTTCACCTCACATAAAGTTCAGACCCTTGCTTTGGGTAATTTGTGTGGTTTTTAGTGTGCCAATCGGTCTGGGCTTCTTAGGTGTGGTGGAGCAGGGCCTGGCCCATTAATAGGTTTGATCACATATGTGGGACTCATATGCCAAGCTTGGGCTTCTAAGCTGGAGCAGTTTATTCTACCAGAATCATATGTATACAATGAAATGGGCAGATGGACGGGTTTAGACGATCCATCGTATACTTGTGTCCACATAAGATACCAACTGAATGATGAACGGTCAATCATATCAGTTGGTCATTAAATAGTGGGTTCATTGTAAATGAAAGAACGCTAGTTCAATCTTCAAGCCCGCCGCCAATCCATGGGTGGTTCGGTTCTCAGGGCTGGGGCGCTGGGTGCAGGCCTGAACTCAGGGCCTCAGGCTCATGGGCTGAATACCTGAATCCAATAATCCATCATCTTATATTAAAAAAATAATAAAAAAACTTATTATTTTAATAAATTCGGTCCGGTTTGGACCAGACCGGACCGAACCGGATTTGGACCACTAAAACCTCAAATCCGGTCCGGTCCGGTCTGCGATCCGGTTCTGTGCAGCCCTAATAGTAGTTTTTCATAAATTTCCACTCTTGTTTGCAAATACTCTTTACCCTTCGTTGATTTTCTTAATGAAATATTGTTTTGAGAAGTGATATTGGCACTCCTTTTTTTTTTATGGAGGCACTCCTTTTCCTTCACAAAAAAATTTGGAGTGCCTCCATCAAAAAAGGGGGAAAAGGGAGTGCCAATATCAATTACCTATTATTTTATACAACATATACTTAAATATTATAATATAAAAATTTTTATAAGAAAGTGAGATATTGTATGATACTTTCTAAGTTACCAAAACACATAGTTTTTAGGTGTGTAGATTACATTCTAAAATAGAATATAATATAACAAAATCTTTGAAAATATTTGATTTCCAAACACCCCCTTATTGTTTTGAGAGATTTTCTCGTAGGGGAGTCCATATAGGTGGTGATGGTGTAAGGTTTTCAATCTTTACCATCGATAAAAGTAGGCTCACCCTTAAACTATAGGCTCCACTTGAAATTTTATGCAGTCGGAAAAAATCGGACTTATTATTATTAATAAGACTCTTGTGCCCATTTGGTAATTTTTTTGTAAAAATAAAGTATCAAATCAAGAGAGAATAAAATATAAATGGATTATGATGGTAATTAGTAGTTTGTTGTTTAGTATGGAGTTTTTTTATCTTTTTGCGTAAAAAGTAGGTGTTTTATTGTCTTTTAGTAGCGAAAAAATGTTGTTTTTTTATTTATTTTTTTCAAAAGAAATTTATTTTGAATTTATGTACTTTTGATATAACTCTTTTATTATCAACAAATAAAAGCTTTACATTACTTCTACTTTAATAGTAAATTGACAAACGGAAGGATGTGATTGAAATAAAGCTAACTGAATTAGATCCTCTAGTTGTTTCAATTAAAGTATTTTACGGCTTGAACAATTGGATGGACATGTGGTATATTTACTTTAATTGAGAACGAAATCACACATGCAACCTTGTCAGATTGACTACACTGTCTGCATAATTTTATGGCATTATAAGATTGACCGTGGAGCACGTATTCTTAGATATCAAGTTTGGCCCATTTGTTGTTAGATCTTACTCAAAGCAGGGCCAATCAACTCAAACCATGGTTGCCCCATTTGTAATAGTTTCCCTTGACTTAAGAGTAACAATTTTGACTTCTTTCAATTTGAGGACATTTATTATCATTGCATGGCTTGTGATGGTTCATGGATCAACATACAATTTGCTTGCCGATTTGATTGCCTATACACACTGAAGTTGGTGTGAATCAATTTGTAATCTCATGGGCGTGATCCAGTTCAACCCGATTTGTATCAAATTAGGCCGAACCAGCTATTTCAAACAGATTAGATTTGCGAAAGAAACTCAATTAGATTAAATCTACAAAGTATGAGCAAGGCTAGTTTTCCTCATATGCAGTGAGAGAATCAGGGGAAAAGAGATGGCCAACCAATAATATATATAAATAATATTACTAATTATTTAAATTTAAAATTTTCTTTTTTGCATCTTTTTCAATGATATTCAAAGAAAACCCATATATTTCCAGCCAAAAAAAAAAAGAAAAAGGAAAAAGAAAAAAGAATCCTATATCGGGAAGTATCCCAACATTTTTTGAGACATAACTTTCCAGAATTTTATAAGAGAAATTAAAATAAGAGAATAATAGGATCTCACATAATGGATCCATACCGCTTTAAATAATCATTTTCTTTTCTTGTTTTAGGATTATGGATTGTATCTCACTCCTAAGAAAAATAAGACCCTTGTCAGATTGTTCACATATAGACCAATCCACTCGCAATGAAATAATGAAGATCCATTGATTAGTTAGTTGTGGTTGTTTGATATCATGATCACTATTGTAAGCATGAATGGTTGAGAAAGAGGCATTAAAACTCGCTTACCAAGTAATGATAAGTTGCTTTCTTGTAAGGCACAAGCCATGGTTAACCAATAATATTTTATGTTTACTAATTTATTATTGATCATATAAAAACTAATTTATTTTCAGTATTTTTAAATAATATTTGACAAGAAAAGCCTAAATTTAAAAATATCCCAACTTTTTCTGAGACATAACTTCCCAAGAAGGCAACTAAAATAAATAAATAAATAAATAAATATATGACCTCACATAATAAATCCAAAATGCTCAAAATAATCCTTTTCTCGTTAATTTTAGCAGTGAGTAGTATTTCACTCCAATCAAAGTACGACCATGTTGGGTTTGTCTTTGATTGGCTACAACTGTAGGGCCCAACTAGGGATGGGATCAAGGGGGATGGAAAGGTCTATGTGGGACTACCCCACGTATCAAGTTTGACCCCAATTTCATTCTCCTAACCCCTTCATCTGTGGCCCACAAGTTTAATGGTTTCATATTAAAAAAAATATATCAACCCTCCATCCTCCCAACTATCTCCGCATCGAAAAACCATCGGCTATTTGAAGAGATCTAGCAGAGCAGTGTCAATCCCGATATCGCCCTTAAACATGTTATCAAATTGCTTCAAGTTGGACTTGGTGATGTAGCAAGTTCATTAATTAATGAATGCATAATCCAAAAGTAATTTGATTGAGAATTTATACATTTTCATATGAATGTGTATAGAATGATCTGAACTTCTTTTATTGCTTTGACGCTAAACACACATTAATTGTTATTGTACAGAGACTGATTCCAAACACACATTAGTTGTCTTCATTGAGCTACAACTCATCCTTTTCGAGTGGGCAATGCGAAATTGTCAGTAAAGGGTCTTAGTCAAGGTCCCGAGGCTTTGATCCATACTGTTGACATGATGGACCGTCCCTCAAGTGGATGAAGATTTGACACAAAAAGCTTTTAGTTTGAAAACTCAAACCCATTATTAGAACAGCTGATTTGATGATGAGGGGTCCTGTGATCCATCTTTAACAAAACAAATGAATGGCTTTAATTGTTGGACTTAATTGGAGAGTGAAGAGCATGGATGGCGGTGGGATTTGTACGGCACTCATGCAAATAAACAATAATATATAATGGGAAATGTTCATATGCATCTTTCCCTCACCATAGAGTGAGGGACACTCCCCTTTTTACATATGAAAAGTGCATTTTGTACCTCATCCTATGTACTTGAAAAGTATATTTTATACTTTGAAAATTTTAAAAAGGGAAGTGGTGAGGGAAAGATGCATATGAATGTTCCCCATATATAATTTGATGGATTTGTGCTGCAAAAGCAAAACTGAGTGTCTTCTTTATTGTGTTTTTTATTTTTTTGGAGTTGTCTCTCTTTTCTTTTTCTTTTGTAGAAGTACAAAGCAGTTAGTTCCTTAGATTGCATCATTGTTGATCAGTAAAAGTTGTGGTTGTAGGAAATAAAAGATGGGCTAGTAGATGTGCCACTTGATTGGCTGATCTTTCACATAGGTGGTTTCCCGAATTTATCCTACTGGAGGTGGGTGCATGAGCCTCCAACGCATGAACTAGGGCTGATCAACCGGATTTCCGGTCCGGCCTAAAATGAAGGACCGGACCGGTCCAAACCGGTCCGGTTGGACCACTTAAAGTGGTCCGGACCGGTTTTCATTATTATTTTTTTTTCATTTTCACCTCACATCTAAAAAGTAGGCAAATGTCAAATGAATGAATGATGGATTTTACAAATGGGTGTTGGGCTCATGCCTCATGGGCTCATCATTAATATGAAAATTTTTTTATTATTATTTTAATAAATCCAGTCCAGTCCGGTCCGGTCCAGACCGGACCACAAAAGGCTTGGACCGGACCGGACCGGACCGGATTTGGACCACTAAGACCGCAAATCCGGTCCGGTCCGGTCCGATTTTGTGGTCCGGTCTGGTCTGCGGTCCGGTTCTGTGCAGCCCTAGCATCAACCATGTAATTGCAAATTCTCTGACAGTAGAGCAGTCTCCTATAGTAATTAAACTGTGAATTTGATATTGTCTGCTAACAGTAGCCCATGAAGTAAAACAAGAGTTGGGATTCAATAGCAGAGGAGGCATCTGTTTGTCCTGCAAATGCTACCATAGGTACTCCATGATGGTTTCTAACAAGGCCCCCAATTTTTCTTATAAAAAAAAAAAAACAAAAACAAGGCCCCCAATTGCAGACAGCCGCCCATTAGCGCACCATTCACAGAGAATATGGGCCCAAAGATGTCGATCCGAAAGGGTGACTGAATTTGGAAACGTCCATGACTGCCTATGTAAATCACGCACGACAATTTGGATTTTTGTTTTTTTTGTTTTGAAATCATGCTAGATGTAAGATCGACCAAGGTGAACAGTAGTTCGGCCTGGCCTAATTGATTAAATGGGTGGCCTCAGGCCTTACTTTTACAACCCGTGTCTGGCTTGGGCCAGGCCTTGACGAGTGTTTCTAAAAGGAAGGAGGGAAATTAATAACCAGCCATTACCCTAGTTATTCATTTTTCATCCTTCTTTGATTCTATTTACATAGAAGAAAAGGTTACTTGATGCTCATTTTTTAAAATTCACTTTGAACTTCATTTTTAACCCTTTACGGGAAAAGTCGGATGTATTTAATATCTATGTATTCTAATGCAAACAAACGGACCCTAAGTAAACTTCTGAATCTATTAATCTCAGAAAAAGGCGGAAAAAAACTCAATTTCTGATATTTAGCAGATTCAGGAGACACAACACTGCTTTTGCTAAGCAATTAAGCTTTCAACTAAACGCATCTAATGGGAATTTAAAATTAAATTCTCAACAGCCCAATTCCTGTAAATAATGCTTAAAATCAAACTGGTGCATGTTGTGGACCACTGTTTCCAATGGGCTTGAACCAGCTTTACCCAAACCGTCCATTTGGATAGTTTTGACTGATTCCCAATACAGAAGTTTGGGAACATCCAATTGGTTTGATTTGAGAGCAGGTCACGCTTGTGCTCCAACCCCACTCTAAACCGAATGTAAGATTAGATAGTCCCCTGCCAAACATCAACTGGTGCATGTCTTTTTTTTGGCTAACATTAACAATTCAAGTGGGACTCAAAACCAGGACATGGGTCCTCATGGACTCGAAAGAGACCTGCTTCCCTATCAGAACTATCCTACCTACCCTTAGAACTTTTACTGGCTGAGCAAGCAGCCCCAGACATCCACATGGTTACTGAAGTTCACATATGGTATCCTGGTAGCTCTCCACATATAAAATTTTTTTGTACAACAGAACATTTAAGACTCAATTAAAGTTCACTTAACATGTACAACAAACCAACATATCTGACAACCAAAAACGAGAGGAAGAGATGTGAACCCTCAATAACCACTATCTTATTGCCCTGCCAGAGGGTGTCATTCTCTTCCTAACCTCTTGAATTTCCTCATGAGTAAGAACTGCAGCACTGGAATCGAAGTCGGCATTCTCCATCTGTTGATGAAGCTGTAAAAAAAAGAAAAAAAGATGACATAAAAATCTATGATCTTGTAAAAATGTTTATCCCATAGCAAAAGGAGATTGGGTCAAAATCTTAAATTTTAAATAACATATCCCAATGGTTGCACACAGACAAGCAGGAGCTAGCTTCAAAAACAAGTAGAGCATCAAGAAGAGATGGTTATAAATTTCATCATAGTATTGGCGGTGGTGTGGGAAAAGCATCCACAACATTAGAGGATACTTTTTGGCGCTTCCACTCCAAACAATATCTGGTGTGTTTCAAGTCATGCCCGAAACCTTCCAGATATAGTAATATGCAGCCACATAAATGTTCAAAAACAGCCTTAAAATATTATCAGATGTAAAAATATAAAAGCAAATAGCCTTTGTCAATTTACCATCTCAAGGATCGCAGACTGGTCATCCGGATGAAATTTACGCATATTCTTCAGCATCTCAAGTTGCTGCAATATATTCAGATTATAGTGAAATTTTGATATACCAGTTATGTTCTGAATAAAATTAGCAACTACAAAGCTACCTTCTCTTGCATTTTCTGCTGAATCTGCAACTTTTCTGCAAATTCATCAGGCTCGAGTTCCGCTTCATCACAGGCTACTTCTTCCCTGTCATTATGGAGAAATCAGAAAACTCCCTGCATGCCACCCCCAACAGTAGTTATAAGGCGAGTGGGATGTCCCCAAAAATGCAACTGGTTGGATGTTTTGTCAGAAACAATGTCTTTGTTCAGCTGCGTGGATACTGATTTTAGGAAAGTTTAAGTGTCCAAGTTACAGAAGGCTGATCCTACTCAATATATATATGGGTGGACTTCCTCATTGTAATTCATGCTTATTATTATTAATTAATGGGGATTTGACATTTTGGCCCCTCTTAGACATTTTTCTCCCAATTCCATGACTAAAGCTAAGCAAATGTCACCAGAGTCGTTTGACTCTGGCCTCCCTTTATTTTTTTACTTTTTTGCCCAGGATCCCATGATATCATGGGATCCGAATGTAAAAAGTCAAAATGCAAATCCCTAGACCGTCTTCTTATCTCTCTGTTTCCCTTTTCACCTTTCCATTTCACCCCTCTTCTGTTTTTTACTTCCAGCAACATCACCAGCAGACCAAGATGAGGACTTAAGATGCTCTCCATTCTTCGGTTCCATTTCTACAAGATGAGGACTTGAGATTTTCCTTCACCAATAGAAGACGATGGTTACGAATCTCATACAATGGTTTCACCTTCTCTTTTTTGTGTGCAGTACCAAGAAATATGATCTGAAAGTTCTCTCCCATTGAGGCATCTCCTTTGCCTCACTTTCTCATCCTCTTGTTAAAAACCCCAAGTTTCCCTCTCTCTTTTTCCTTTTTGGTTATTCACTTTTTCCCTTGGCACTGAAGTTTTTCCATCACCATCAGCAACAAATGGCAATGCAACAGCATCAGTTTATTCAAGGGCACTGAAGTTTGTGCTCTTTTGTGAATGCAAGTTTTTTTTTTTTACGATGTAAATGGAAACCTTTTGTATTTGATGTTGAATATTTAATTTTCACCGTATTGTGGAATGGGATGATGTAACTGGAAATGATTTGTTATGGAATGTGTAAATGCTTCTGAAGGAGATAATTTTGCACATGGTGGTTGAATTTGTCGGTGGGTTTATTTCTTATGTTTGTGTTGCAGGAAAAGTGGATGAAGAGGGATTATCCCATGATATCATGGCTTTTCGCAGGATGTCATAGATAACTCTAAACCCCATGATGTCATGGGATTGTATGATAATATCCGGATGTTTGAACATTACAATTGCATAAAATAATTTGACAAACGCATTGTGCTTCATTGTTGCAATCAATATATGCAATAGAGACCTAGAAAAGTCATGATATCATGTGAAGGTGTGCCCAGAATTTAAAAAACCAATGATATTATGTGAACTTAGTGATTCCTCCATAAAATAGAAATCTTACTAACAAAATGTAGACATTTTGTATCGAACAATTTGAAAAGCCATGATACCATGGGATTATCCCATGCTATCATGGGATAATCCCATGATAGCATGGCTTTTCTGCAATACATTTGGGTAAAACGTTAGTCCAACAACAAAGCTTTAAAAATGATGCCCGTGTAGATTTCGAAATGATGGTCATGTGTCAGTTTTCCACGCTCTATCATTATTGATTCCTAAATAAAATACAAATGTTACTTACAAAATGCAGACAAAAGCCATGATATCATGGGATAATCCCACGATAGCATGGCTTTTCTGTATTAAAATTTTAGTCCAACAAAAAAACGGCAGAAATGATGTAAATGTAGACTTATTTTGCATTGTACGTCATTATCTTTTCCCCTTAGAATTCATTACAACAGTATGGGGACTGATTTATGCAACAGTCGTACATTAGAAATGGTAGCCGTGTTTTTTTTAAGAACTTTTCACTTGACAACCAAATTGAAATGGGTCTGAGAAAAATGAATTGTGCTTGTTGTTAATTTGCAGAAAGTTAGTGCCATATAGAGACCGATAAAACCCACCATATCATGTGAACTGTGGTTGAGGCCCTGATTCCATAACAAATCATTTTCCGTTACATCATCCCATTCCACAATACGGTGAAAATTAAATATTCAACATCAAATACAAAAGGTTTCCATTTACATCGTCAAAAAATACTTGCATTCACAAAAGAGCACAAACTTCAGTGCCCTTGAATAAATTGATGCTGCTGTGTTGCCATTTGTTGCTGATGCTAATGGAAAAGCTTCAGTGCCAAGGGAAAAAGTGAATAACCAAAAAGGAAAAGGAGAGAGGGAAATTTGGGTTTCCTAACAAGAGGAGGAGAAAGTGGGGCAAGTGAGATGCCTCAAATGGGAGAGAACTTTCAGATCATATCTCTTGGTACTGCACACAAAAAAGAGAAGGTAAAACCATTGTATGAGATTCGTAACCATCGTCTTCTATTGGTGAAGGAAAATCTCAAGTCCTCATCTTGTAGAAATGGAACCAAAGAATGGAGAGCATCTTAAGTCCTCATCTTGGTCTGCTGGTGATGTTGCTGGAAGTCAAAAACAGAAGAGAGGTGAAATGGAAAGGTGAAAAGGGAAACAGAGAGATAAGAAGGCGTCTAGGGATTTGCATTTTGACTTTTTACATTCGGATCCCATGATATCATGAGATCCTGGGCAAAAAAGTAAAAAAACAAAGGGAGACCAGAGTCAAACGTCTCTGGTGACATTAGCTTAGCTTTAGTCATGGAATTGGGACAAAAATATCTAAAAGGGGCCAATATGTCAAATCCCCTTAATTAATTTACCTTTGAGTTTTCAATTCACTTATGTTGCTTCCCATTACCGTGAGTGTGCCCTAGTGGTTGAATCCATCTTTGGATTCGATCAATCCCTTAGAGATTGATCTATTTTCGTCGAGGATTTGGGGCTGCGCCACTGTGGGTGAACTCGAGGTGTAGAGATTTTACTGTGGGTTGTTTGGAATCATGCTAATCCCCACGTGTCGCAGCCTGAAATGAGACTTGGGGTCGTGACAGCAAAGATGAGAATGTGAGATGGATGTGGTAAAACTAGGAAAAATATAATAAAAAATAAGCATGCGTGAGAACATTAAGGGGTAGCATCAATAGGTGATACACTAAGAGAGGCTCTTATGAGATGGTGTAGACATGTCTAATGCAGGCCAACGATGGCGCCGGTGAGGAAAAGTACTTTTATGCAAGTTGATTACCCTTCAAGGAAAAAGGATATGCCGAAGAGGACATTGATCGAAGTAATAAGGATACATCCAAAGAAGTGTGACCTATCCAAGGATTTGGCCCAGGATAGACTAGAATATGAGAAATAGAATTCATGTAGCTGAACCAACATAGTTAGGACAAGGCTTTGATGATGATATGTATTTTGCACCCTAGATATATAATCACAAAATAAGCAACAAAAAACTAGACTAAGTTCTTCACCTTGTATTGCTTTCCTCATATCCACCAATTAGTCCCTTGCACTCTTATTGCCTATGTAGGCATTGCTTGGGACATAAAGATGATGAAGTGGTCTCTAAATAAGTTAAATGATCCATACATGTAAAGATAATTGAGTTGCTTATTAAGAGTCATTATTACCATAGCCAGACAACTATCTCGCCAATTTTGTAGAAGAGATTGTAGGAGAGGACAAAAAAATAAAGATTTAAACTCAGAGGAAAGTGGACAACCCATCTTATCATATGGGTCAATTCATTAAAGAAAAGAATGAAACAATGTTTGATTACCACTCCAAAACATGTTGGGCTCTATCCATAGTGAGAGACACCAAGAGTTGTGTGTATCATAGTAAGAGACGTATCTCTCCAAATTAGTAGAAGAGATTTTAGGAGACGAGAAAAAACAGACCATAAAAACAGAAAAATAAAGATATGCCAGACACCCCATTTGATTACTGGTATGCACCAAACAACCTAGAAATAAGTTACTAGTATGCACACAATTAAAAACTCGCAAGCGCACAAGATCACTATGTAGTGTAGTGAATTGTAAGTACGAGGTCGATCCCACGAAGACTTGTGATAAAACAATGTCAAAACTAACTAAAAATTAACTAAAAATCAGAATATTAAATGGAATAATTGAATGATGAAAAGTGGAATTAAACTATTAAAAACAGTAATTTAAAGTATCAAAAGCTAATTGGAAAGTAACCTAAAAACAACTAGAATGAGAATTGAAAAACAGTAATAATGAATGAATGAACTAGGGTTTCATCTACTCCCCTAACCAATCCTATGCATGTCCCCTATTATCTTTTAATCAAAAATCAAATTTTATTAGTGACATCTATCAACCTAGACCATGGCATATGCGTCTAGATTATTATTCCCCTAAACCTAATTCATGAGTGGCATACTACATGAATTGCTCATTATGATGCAAAAACTAAGCATGGCATATGTCCTAGTCAAAACAAACATAATGCATAAAAACAATGGAAAAGATAAATGCACGAGTCTAAGCATGGCATATACTTAGATTATTCATGGTTCTAAACCCTAGATGCATAACATCAAGATCAATCAAAATTAAGTTAGCTACTCTTAAAATTAATTGAACATCACATGGTCGGCATGGCATATACACAACTCATCAATTAATAACATGGTTTAGAATCTCAACCAATAAAACTGAAATCTGAATTAAGAGACGCCAAAAGAGACTACATAGAACTAGGCTAGGGTTTCAATTACACCCTAGCCCTAAAAAAATTAGCTACTCATGTCTTTAATGAAAAATAACTAGAAAGTAGAGTCATAAGAAGAAAACTAGAAGATGATGGTGAAGTAGTGGATGCCCAGCAGCTTTTCCCCTTTATTCCTCCTCCAAAAGCTCTCCAAAGATGGCTTCAAAGATGCTCCAAAGGTGCTGTACGGCTGCTGTCTTATGGCTGGTTATATGGCTGGAATATATGGGATGAATAGTGGCTGGAATTATGGATTGATGGGGCTGGAATTACTATTCACGTCCTTCCCTTGTATGCTATTTATAAGTCTTGAAAACAGCCCCTTTTAGCAAGTAGTTCCTTGTAGAAATAGATCTTCAACCTTCCTTATAATTAGGAAACCTAATTAGATTGAATAAGGAGTCTTCTTTCTTGTTTTAGCAAGCTTTCTAAATCTGGTCCCACTTGTATCTTCTAGAAACTTATTCACATGGACCCACAAATCTGAGATTAATTGCAAGGAATTAAATCTAAACTTTTGACATAAAAGTGGGCCTTATTTGGTGCGTGTAACATAAGTGTGGGACCCCTCTTTTAGGACTTCTATCTTGACTTGAATAAGACTTGCTTTAACTTTCCTTCTTTTCTCCTTGTTTTTCTCCATTCTTGAACTCCACTTCTAACTTGAATAAGACTTCTAATTTTTTAAATTCTTCTATTTGTAATAGATGTGGACCCCGCTTGTGCGTGTAACCCTAGATTGGGTTTCTTCTTTCTTTCTTTGATTTGAATTGTAAGTTGTCCAAATAATTAGAAAGTCTTCTTGAAATCTGGAATATCTTGAATGGGACCCACCATGGTCTTTCTTTGGGATTCACGCCCATCATCCTTTTCATTAATTCCTCTCTTTTTGCTCCTTTTGACCTTAGCATAAAAATTAACAAAACTATGTAAAATCAAATAAAATAACTATGACTAGCACAAGATGAATCAAATATTAGGGCTTAGATTGCAAACAATTAAGCACTTATCAATTACAAGGTTTGATATGTCAAAGAAGAGATGGGACAATCATTACCACTAAAAACATTTGCGTAGTGTCCATAGTTGCAGAACCCATTCTTGATTGTCTCTTGGTTCTAGAAATTTCTATGCAGATGTCCAAATTTTGGGGGATTTTAATGGCTATTCCTGGAAAATCACCCAGAAATTCTTTTATAGAAATCAAACTAAAAAGATAATAAGGGAAGAATAAAGGGTTTTAGTGAATAGATAGATTTTCATGGGAATTTTTAACAAACATGTCTGCAATAATTTCAATATCTGACTTCGGGATTTTCCAAAACCAAAAATGATGCAACATAAGCTTCCAATTAATTCAAAAAGTTATAAATGATTTTGACCAAGTTGCAGAGACTATAAGGCATGTCTTTTGACATGAACAATAGAATGTTCAAGCTTCATGCATAATGTAGAGTTAATTGTATGAACAGAAAAGCTCCAGAGGGTAGAGAGAGAGATCTAACAAAGCAAAAAAGTTGACTCAAATATCAGAATGACCACGAAAATATCAGAATCTGAGCTTTGGGATTTGTCCAAACCCAAATTATACAAAGTAAGTGTCCAATTAATTCAGAAAGTTATAAATGATTTTGACCAAGTTACAAAGACTATAAGGCACGTCTTTTGACATGAACAATAGAACGTTCAAGCTTCATGCATAATCTAGAGTTAAGTGTATGAACAGAAAGCTCCAGAGAGAGAGAGAGAGAGAGAGAGAGAGAGAGATCTAACAAAGCAAGAAGTTGTCTAAAATACCACTAAAACGAAAAAAGAGGGAGAACTTACTTTGCCACAAATCCATAAAATCGAACCATCAAATCTCGGTCATTCTCATAAACCATATTTACCTTACCCAGACAAGCAATGCCAAACCTCGGATCTGAAATAGGAAAAAAATACAATCATTTCGTAGTTAAGACAATTTTCCATTTGCCAATCCACATGTTTTGGTGGTAAGGCAGCTCCCTCTCCACCAAAACAACCGAGTATCGATCAATGATTGAAAAAAAAAATACAATCATACAGTAGTTAAGACAATTTTCCATTTGCCAGTCCACTGATATTTCAGTGGTAAGGCAGCTTCCTCTCCACAAAAACAATCAAGGATCGATCCCTGGTGGAAGCTCTATTGTTTCGGAACTTGGCTTGGGGGTTGGGTGGGTGGGGATTTTCCTTTTTTCCCAATTGATAACAAACAACTTATATTAAAAGATGGAAAACAGATACAAACACACTAACAGATTAGCCACATGCTATGACAGCATTATACCAAACCAAAAAAAAAAAAAAAGAAAAAAGAAAAAAGAAAATTGCAGTGTAGAAGAAATAAAAGGAGAAGACCCATCCATTGTTTGGCCAAGGAATCCGCCATTCCATTAGCTTCATGCCTGATATGCTTGAACTCAACTTGGATCAAAAGACAACACTCAGATTTCATGAAAATAGAAATGGAATGTCCAAGGACCAACTCCAGAAAAGGAGACCCAAGAAACTGCATTTGCTGAATCACTCATCCAAATATCATATTCTATCAAAAAGTGACAAAGTGATAGCCAATTAACATTCATTACGCACTTCTTTTTTTTTATCCTTGTTTGGCTAGCTGTGGCACTTGTCTCATTGGCAAGCTCTTTCTTCCTTTTAACATAGCAACCTGGGTTCAAACCGTGGTCACTGCCTTACCACTGCTCCAATAATGGATTGGTGCCATTACGCACTTTCGTTACCACTTATACTATATACTGGTACAGTTCTCCAAATATAATAGCAATAACAGTATAACAATGAAGCTGGCTCATGACTCAATTTGTTCAACATTGTTGCATTTCAGTCATGTCAGTTATCTATAAATGACAACAGAGAACATCAGCCTTACCAATGGAGACGGGCTACCAATCTTGTGTAGTAAGTAAATCATCATTTATGACATGCACGGTATATTTTATGATATTTAACACAATGATGAGGTACTCTGGGGGTCATGCTTCAAAGCTTGCTTCGGGACGAGGAGTGCCAATGCCACTCCAGGGCTCAAGTCTAAAGCATAATTGCATCTAGGGCATGCATGCATGAGTAACAGCTAAAATATTTATAAATTTATTTATACAATATCACCATATGAGGCATCTTTATGGAAGACTTAAGTATTTTTTCTTTCAGTGGAAGGATCACCTTAATTAAAGCGGCCTTATCAAATCTTCCAATCTATTTCATGTCTCTCTTTAAATGCCCAGTGGAGGTAATCAAATGCATTAAAAAGTTGCAAAGAGATTTCTTATGGATCGGAAATGACAAGAAGAAGTTCCACTTGATAAAATGGTCCCACGTCTGCAAGTACAAAAAGATGGGGGATTGGGAATTAGAGCCATGAAGCAGATGAATCTAGCACTTCTTGGCAAATGGTTATGGAGAATTGGGTATGGAACAGAAGCCTTATGGAAACAGATAGGCTCAATTTAGAAAGATGATGAGGCTTATTGGCAACGTTTTCATTCCTAAAAATGGGATAGATAGAGGGGTATGGACAGCCTCTACAAATGGGATGTTTTCAGTTGCTTCTCTATCTTTATCCATGATCAAAGAGGCAATGGTGTCACATCCACAGATGGCCACACTCCACCTAGGGTCATAGCATTTGGGTGGTCAGCACTACTTGGTGGAATCCTAACGATGGACAATCTGAGGCAAAGAAGAGCATTGGTGGAATGGTGGTTAATGCATGTCTGATGTGTCTATCGGATGAGGAATACATCAATCACCTATTGCTCAATTGTAAAACGGCACAGTACATCCGGGTGGCAACTTTGGGGTGGTTTCAGTGCTGCGGGCCTCTTCCTATTTAAGTATTGGAGAATGGGAGTGGGGTCAAAAACAGGAAAGTTTATGGCAGTTCCGTGTTCTATTTGGAAAGAAAGAAATAGGAGATGCTTCCAATGATTATCAAATAGGGGAGAAAGTTAAACAGCCAGTGGCCATTTGGGCCGCCTCAGTTCTCATTACCACTCTTCAAGGGCATTTCAGCAAACTCCATCATACATTATTGGAAGGAAGTGGCATTCTCACATCTGCATAAATCCTCCATAGTGTATAGCTGGATGACTCCACCAACTGGTGCATTGAAACTGGATTTTGATGGAAGTGGTCGAGGCAATCTAGGAATGGTGGGCGTAGGGGGTGTTATCCGTAACCATCAATGAATCGCCATGTTATCATACTTAATCCAGCTGGTCTATGCTCAATTAACAAAGCTGAAGTATTATCTCTGAACATTGGGCTGAGAGAAGCTTTGAGATTCAACCCTCAGCTATTGGTGATTGAAGGGACTCTTCATGTGCGATAAAGTGGGCATCTCAACCATCTACCACTCCCTAGTACTTTGCAAATATCATAGAAGAGGTGATAGAGAACTCCAACAATGTGAACATCTCATTCCATCTAATCAAAGCATTGAGCCAACTCGGAAGCGGATCGCCTAGCGAAAGAGGGAGTATCCAGACCTTCTTTGCTTATTGTTACTGATTGTAAAGATGTTCTTTTTTCTTTGGGTTGATGCCTGAATTTTTGGGGGTTATCACCCCTTCCTCTATGGGGATGATTGGTTAGCCCTCTTTTTGAGGGTTTTTTGTTTTCAGTATAGTTCTCTTATACCGTAAAGTTTTGGTGAAATGAATACAGTCATCTTTTCAAAAAAAAAAAAAGTTTGCACTTTAGTCACGCCCCATATCAGGGGTGTATGCCCCCAACAACACATCCTGTTTTTAAGAAAAAGTAGTAGTTTGGTTGTTCTTGTTTTTTTTTTTTTTTTCATTGACTTCTTTGCTTGACTAATTAAAAGGCTTAAGCACTCCAAATGCAACAGTTTTTGTTTATATTAGTACATATTCTATAGACTATGTAATTTTTTTATTAATTAAAAAGAGTCTAATTGTGTGGGTTAGTCACATACATTGATCTGCCACCTCAATCTTTGGGTAACTGGAACGCTTTGCCTCACCGTCAAAGTTTTAGAACGTTACCATTAATTAGCCTTGAGTTTCGGTAATTTACACCAATGATCTTTGATGTCAATCAATACCGATGATTTGATTCGTAACAATTTAGATAGACTTTTCCACAGTAGTAACTCAGACTGGGAAAATAGAAATTTAAGAGATAAATAGTGTAACATCCAACGCCCAATAGATATTTTTAGATGGAAGGATGTCCAATTCTTGGTTATAGTACATTAGTTTATCTAGTCCATCAGATCAATGGTTCAATTATTTAAACCACCTAATCGTTGTGCTACCACGAACTTCAGCCATAATGTAAATAGTGGAGAATGATTTAAGAATTTCCATGTTACCAGTCAGTAAAAATATAGTAAACATTTTAAACATCAACCTAACCATAAAAAAACAAAAACTGAAGAAAGAGCAATTCGGGGTCATGGGCCTCTTGACCCATCAAGACATGTCATATCTGGATGTGCCCATTCCATAGGATTAAAAAAAAAAAAAAAAAGACCACAGCCCAAGCATTAACATCAACATGATGAACTCCACTACCCACACACACAAGAAATTAAGAAGCAGACCAAAGTCATGGAAATTTGTCATTTTACCTGAACTGCAATGCTTTACTCTTCATTTCTTACTCTAGCTAATTTCTTTCCTTTACTTTTTCAAGCTAAAAAATTGGATGAGAAGGATATATTACAAAGTATTTTGAAACATATAAAATGACATAATATCACCTAAATGAACCCTAGTTGTACAGAATGGGCACAAAAGGATATTGTGCATGCCTTGATGCATCAGGACCCCACAAGTTGTAAGAAAGATAAGTTACAATCAGCCCACCCGAATGTGCATCATGCATAAGTGAGGTCCTAAACCAACATGAAGAGAAAATCACATTGGTGTGGATCTAAGTCCTAAGAGGATGGGTTTGGTTTAGAAAAAAAGCAAAACAAAACAAAACAAACAGCGCATTCAAAATGTTTAAAGATTTCAACAAGCTCAATGATAAATATTTCAAAGACAAAAGGCATCAACCTACCAACTCCCATCTCTAGAAGTATCTCCTCTTGGATTGTAGTGGTTATAGCAACCGCTTCCTGCACCACAAGAAAAATCCTCAAACCATTTAAACAAAATACTTCATGCATGTCAATCCCAATCAACTGAGATGAGATCACACATGCCAGAGTGGAACATGTATCACATCAAAACAATCCATCAAGCTCGGCCCCATCATTCATCTGTTCAAAATAAGTCCACTTTACTAAAGTTCACTTGTGTCTAAAAAAGGTCTACTCAAGTGTCTAAAAACGGCCTACAAGAGTTTTGGACCAGAGCATCTAAACACAAGGCCCACCTAATGTAGAGCTCATCATCAATCACATGTACCAGCATGTGAACAGTAGAATGGGATATAGCATCTTGTTGTTTAGGTTATTATTCTTTGATGAATAGTTGGAACTATAATCAACACAATAGCTGTAGCTAAAAGTGTTCATGTATTTAGTATCATCGGCAATGGAATGGAAGGATGCATTAATTAATTTATCAAGAACCAGATTGTCAAACATGTTAATTCTTGTTGAATAAACACTTCAAAAACCATAAACATCTCCATGTCCAACCAATTCTGCCACACTTGGGATGCAACACAAAGACAACTCCACATTGATTAACTCATTCATTAGTAATAGAGACCGCTATTTCTTTTCTTTTTAGGTAACAATGATTTTTATTAAGATAAAATGAGAAGCAAAAAAAAAAAAAGCAAGGCTATGCCCAATGTCCAAGAAGATAAGCAACTAGCCGAAGCTAAGAAGCAAATACAAAGAAGCCAATGACTCAATACATGTCCAAAACTAAGTTGGGTAGCAAAACACCGTCCTTAGCTTAAGAATCTGCTGCATCTTTGGCTTCCTTGGAACATGAGAGAAAGCCACTGGTCATCGATCAGTAAGTCTCATGCTTCAAAATATCATCAGTTATTGATGACATTTCTGCAAATCTATGGTCTCCTTTTTTTTTGCTTACTCTCTCTCTCTATATATATATATCCAAAAAAAGAAAAAAAACAAATCAGTGCTGTTTCCAAGGGATCAAAAGTGTTATTCAGACTTCAGCTCAGGTTTAATTAATAAAGGTTAGAACAGACTTTTTTTTTACCAATATACATAATAGTGGCCAATTTCAAATATACTCTAGGGGATATTATAATTTCTTCAAACGTTTCATGTATTTGCCCGAATTTATGAAACTTCTTTCTATAAAAATGCCACTAATACATGCATTTGTAAAAGTGACTTACCATTCAAAAAAAAAAAATGTGTAAAAGTGACTTAGATATGATTCTAGATTGTTTATTTGTCTTACATGTAGTGATTTTGAGTCAAGATTTGTTAATATTTTCCTCTTTTTCTTGTTAAATTCTCACACTCCCAGATAGATTCTCTTAAGTTTTATAAAGTTTTTCTTTTCCAACTCTTTAAGTGCAAATCAAAATATGATTGGGTTGACACAATGTAATCAATCTATTACGCAATAAATTTTCTAAAGGTTATTGATTAAAGATATTTACTTTATCTGCATAATATAAGGTTTTTATCAGAACATTCCTATAACTGTTTCAAAAAAAAATTCCACAGAGTATAAACGAATTGAATGGTTTCTTATGAAACAGAAATACAAGATATATATGAATTTGGAGGAGTGATAAATTACTCTATAATATACTATAATGGAAAAAAAATAGATTCAAGCATTTTTCAATATTTTGGATTATTAGAATTTTTTTTTTTAATCTTTTTGAACAAAAAGATTTCGCATTGCAATGAGACGAGATGGCCACTATAGCTGTAAGTTATTGGTTTTCAAGCTCATCCCCGCAACACCCACGATGACCACAATTAATCATGGAAGGTCTTTCATAGCGAAAGGAGCAATCCGTTTGGCCTAGTTTATAATACACGCTACACTGCCTTGGATATTAAGAAGAGAGCTACCAAGATTCAAGCCTCCCATAACCCATCAAAAAAGGAACTCTACCTCTTTAATGGTCTTGAAACTCCCTTGGGGCTGAATATGTGACTCAACAGTCACAACACGTCTCGGATAAAACCACCAATCCTGGCTGCCCCTCTTACGGTGTTACCACAGTCACTAGTGTCAAAAAAGTTCAGCTTCTACCATCGATCTCGTAGCAGAGATCAAGGAATAGTAGCATGATTTTAAGGCTTAACTTCTACGATCACCTCAACTCAACATCAGTCTAGAATCTTTTTCAAAAATACTTCGTTATTCATGTCCAACATTGTGGTCCACCTCATGATTGGGAAAGTAATAGAACTATGGTTGAAAGTGCTCTATTTGCACATTTCATTGAAACCAACACCATTTCTACATGCCACTACCTCATTACAAAAGTCCAGATTATTGGCTTTCTGGCTACGTTCAAAAAGGTAAACCAACATGGTTGAAAATGGCGATTGAAGTGGGTGTCGCAATTGATCCTAAAAACCAATATGTTGATGTTTGCATCATCTTGGCCCATCGTGGCATTAACTTCTATCCCCGAAAAAATCCAGAAAAAATCTAAAATAATGGAAAATGCTAAATTCTTTATTAGAAACATTCTAGTTATTTATCGGTCCCCCAAATTAGTATACATCTTCCATCAGTATTTTATTAAAAATTGTTCACTTAGTTTAAATTTAATGGTTGAGTGATTTTATTGTTTTTTAATATTAATTAACATTCATTGAAAAAGCTAAACGGTACAAGAGAAAAATACTGAAAAGCCCAAAGCAAAGCAAAGCAAAAAAAAAAAAACCCATTAGCCCCAAAAACCACACAACCCAAGCAGGGCGTGACTACACTTAACAAAAGACGAAACAAAGCACAAACACCCAAAAGAGATAAGGGAACCTTCCTAAAAACATACATCCGTCTGAGGCAAGGGTACCTCCCTCAGCAGATTTAAATCTACTGGGATTCCACTGAATTGTGGAAGGTCCGAAACCCATGAAGCAACAATGAATTTAAGTGCGGTAGGAATTTAATTATAAAAGCAGAAAATTATGCAAATATAGTAAATAGCTTTTACCAATAATCATTCAATAAAAAAAAGTATATACTTAATCAATTGATGACATTGAGTCAATCCAATAGCATTTTCTTTTGTGTCAACTGACGCTTCGGGTCAATTTCTTCACAGAATTTCTGATGGAATTTGTGATGTTGGGAATTCATAGATACGATGTGATGGCCTGTCCCTTTGGCATTTGAAAATGCAATTTTTTTTTTTTTTGCTAGAATTTCAAATTCAAGCAACCTGAAAAGTCTCAAATACCTTTGGAATTTTGACCTCTTTGGCATTTGTAAATCCCCCACCAAAGAGGAGGATTTAGAAATTCCAACTAGGGTATAGCTTTCGGAGAATTTACAAATTCTCCAAACATGATATCCCTGAATTCTACTAATGAAGCTGGCCCTCAAGAGTTAATACATAACCAGATAAGACTTAAGAAATCTACCTGAGTGTGTGATTATATAACAAAACAAATGAAATTTTTTTTTTTTTAACAAAACTTGATGTAAGGCAACCAAATAATCTAGAGTCAATACTAAGGGCACATTTGGAAACTCTATTGGTCTAATTAATAAGAGCTAAGTACATTAAGGTCTAAAGTAAAATCTCTAATTTTCAAGTTCTAGTTTACAGTTCATCTGTTAGGTAAAACTATGAAAAAAGATCTTATTTAATGAAGGAATTGAGGCCCACCTTTACAAATTGTGGTAATTGGGGCACACCTTTTAAAAATTACAACGTAGAACCAACCACTTGTGACATTTAGAAAATTTTATGAGGTTATTTTTTTCCAAAAATTTAGCAAGAAAAACTCTAAAAAATAAGCTGCCCTCTTAGCTTATTTTTGGGGAAAAAGCTCTAATTTGTATCGAAGCTCTAAAAATAGAAAATTAATTAGAGGTTTACCAAGCGCTCTAATATATACACAAGCTCTAAATCATAAAATAAGAGCTAATTTTTAAAGTTATCAAACACCCCCCAAGTCACTCCAAGACATCCATCCATGTATTATAGGCATATACATTTAAATATATATATAAGTTTCAAAGGGCGTGCCTTGGTGCAACGATAAGGTTGCTCCATTGCGACATGGGCATCACGGGTTCGAAACACGGAAACAGCCTCTCCACTTGTGGAGGTAAGGCTACATACATCTGACCCTCCCCAAACCCCGCAATGGTGGGATCCTGAAGCAGCGTAGGGAAGGGGAGAATAGCCAACAAGCTAATCTCCAAGCCAAAGGCTTAGGGAAAGGGATCCATGCAATCCAAAACCGTCTTGGTCTCACACCACAGACAATTAACCAAGAGAAAACTCGAGGGGGAATTTTATTAATCAATAGAACTTGTCCCAAGGGAGGGATTACAATCCTTTATATAGACTTGTACTCTAACCTATTCTTGGAAACAAATCAAATTGAAATAATCTCTAAAACAACTTCTAATTAATCTCATAAGTATCCCTAAAATTTAGCTAATATAAATAGATACTCCTGCACGATTTGAAGATCTTTTTATGGGCTTGGGCCCAATGGATTGGCCAATCATGGATCTGGCCTGCATCAGATCCTCGTGCACCGGGCTTCCCTTTTATATATATAAGTTTCATAAATACAAGTAAATACATGAAAACTTCGAAAAACAAAATAAAAATTATGAAATCTTCTTAGATTTGGTTTGAAATCCCTAACTCCTTTATATACTTGTCAAAGAAAAATACAGTACTAACCCATCTAACCAACATAAAGAAAATCCAAAAAACAAGGGAGTACACTCATACATTTAGGAATCTAACATAAGTTAAAATCAACATAATGCTTTTGATCGTGTGGAAACAACACTATTTCATTCTTTAAAAAATAAAATAAAATAAGGAAGAGAGGAATCTAGAGATGAGAACAAATGCATGTGCAATATGCAAATACACTAAAGAAGGCAAATGAAACGTTAAAAGAGGCAGCCATCCACATTTTGAAATTATCAGGTGATAATTAATATGATAAATCCATGAAATACTTCTACACACTTCTATACCAGTACAGTATCAAAATAATGTATCAGTATCAATGAAGACAATTGGCCTCTACATTACTATTTTAAACCATGTAAAGTGCCCGACAATATCATTTACAGACAAGGTATGGTCTGACATGTCAACCATGGATGCCAGCAATATACTCCTCAAAAAGTTGTGGATCTACGATAGAGATGTGACCTACTAAGCAAAAGGCAAATACTTAATCATTTGAGAAAGACAGCTTAGAGATCACATTGTGCCTGATGAAGAAGTTACCACATGAAAGCTCAGCACATTCAATGCCGGTATTCACTCAAAAGGATTGAAGAGCTTCATAGACTCTGGAAGAATGATGCAAATGAAGGGTGCAAAGGGCTCCATGTAGGGCCCTTGACAACTTACAACAAAAGGAAAAATACCCCATGGGGATTTACCCTACTTGTGCAAATCCGACTTTCGGCCAGGTTTCTTTTGGAGTTTTCTAAATTGCTAAGGCTATTTAATGCTTACCTATTATTTAGGACTTAATTTTCTCTTTTAGCCTTTCTTTATGTGTTTCATTTAGTATTCTGAAGACTTGAGAGAATCGGAGAAAACCCACTCAAGGATAAGATTAGCACGAGGTTATGGTTATTTATAAATTCACACTAAATACCAATGTGAGGCATTCAGCCAGGGAGGTGTTGAAGATTTAATTATATTTTATGGTATATTCTAAAAAAGTTTGTGTTAGGCTGGTTTATGCATATTCTGTGTGAAAACTGGGTGTGAGGCGTGAATTAATCCCTTCCTTCTTCTTATTTCCATCTTCTTCTTTTCTGCTACCTTAACCACTGTGGTGAACTTATGCTGGATTGAGGCATTGAGGGGCTGCAACTCTGCTTTAAGTTTTCCCTTGTTTTCAAACCAAGAAGAAACTGGTACCATTATATCTTCTTTCAGACAATGCACTGCTATCCTACATCAACTCGGACTGGTTTCCATCGGATTCTGCTGCAGGTTCAGTAGCATCATTTAAATGACTATTGTCAACAACAGTCATCTTAGTGGGCTACTGATTATTAAGTTATTGCTTTGTTAATCCTGCACTGAAGTGATCTGAAGTGGGCTTTTACGATTAATTAGAATCAGTTACTGAATCATAACTTCTAAATGGAGTGCATTCAGATTTGGAACAGATTTAAACTAGCAAATCTTGGCATAATAGACTTTGGGATGGTTTTGCACACCTGTCATTTCTCTAATCTGAATTGATACCTATCTTTTTGTTCACAATCATATCTTTATCATAGGGACATTCATATATCCTTTCGCATATTCAATTGCATCTTTATACAGTTCATTTCAATGAAAAAGAGACTCAATTTTCTAAAGGAGTTCTCATGGCGAGATCCAATGAACAATACTCCCACAAAAAAAAAAGTAATTATGGAGTGAGACTTGACTACAAATTAATGTTTTCAATCTGAAGCATGATCAAATGAACCATACCCATGGAAGCATTCAACATTGAACCACATTCAAAGATTTAAACGAGAGAATTTAAAAAAAAAAAAAAAAAGTTCATAACCGAGCTAGATACAATGGAAACACCAATTTGATCTATAACAAAAGAAGAATCACTTTGAAAAAGAATAAATGTGAAAAGACAAGATCTGATGCACAATAACCATTAAAACTATGCACCAGATAATGCAATCCTAATAATAATTAAAAAAAAAAAAAAAGATATCAACTGGAATCTAACTAAATCAAACCCCAAAACAAAAACAAAAAAAAGCATAAAATCATGCATCAAGCAATAATAATCTCATTAGGAGGAAAAAGATATTACAAGTATGGGGAAGTTTTGTTCACCTGTTTGTCCTTGACACCATCTGAAATTCTTTTCTTCACATCTGAAGCAGGATGAGATAAATCAAAAATATATATATAGAAATGCAAATAAGAGAGAGAGAGAGAGAGAGAGAGAGAGAGAGAGAGAGAGAGAGAGAGAGAGAGAGAGAGAGAGAGAGAGAGAGACCTGGTTGGGAGGTGAGAAAAGAAAAACGATTGAAGAGATGGATAAGCTGCTCTCTAGAGAGCATTCCTGTGGCCTGCAGTGGAGATGTGGGACTGCCAATGCTGGGTAGTGCAGAGGAAGATGACATTTTTTTTTTACTTTTGCCCAGATGAATGTGGAAATTGGAAATCGTGAGAGGCGAATCGGCTTCTACAGTCACTGACCACTGAACCAGCAGCCTCTTTAATTGTCTCTTCCTTTCTGTACCAGAGAAAAGAAGATGCGGGGAGGGAAGATGAAATGTGCGGCCGTTCGTATACGCTGCATACCACAGCAACATCTTAACTGTTTTTTTTTTTTTAATGTTCAATCCAACGGTGATTGAAGTTAAACCTGATGTGATGTGAGATCATGGTAATTGGGATGACAAATATTATCAAAGGGCTACGGTGATCAAAGATAAAAGGTATAACATCTCGAAAATTCAAGGTTGTAATTAGTTTAGTTAATTGTATTTTTTAGATAATTAGGTTTATTTATAAACTGAATAGGTCCGATTATCTTTAGGATCGCGCGTGCGAAGTTTCGTTGAGATCCGAGCCTATTTGGGTACAGTAAGGGTGTGTGTCGCTATTTTCGGAAAATTCCGAGAGCTTTTTAGGGCCCGTTTAGATGTCTACATAATAAAATATTTATAGATTTTTTTTTGTAACGGTAAATTAAATTAAGGATAATGCAACAGTACAAGAAAATCTCCAACAAAAGAAGAAACAAAAAAAGAGTTGGTACAAAAGCCTTATACTAATACCAAAAAAATAAAACTAAGCAATAGGGGCCTCAAGCTGAACAACTCTATGCACTCCTTGTTTGGCTAGAGAGTCTGCCATACCATTTGTTGACCGATAAATATGAGAAAAAGAAACTTTAATCGAAGAAGATAAAGCCTTAATTTCATTGAGATAATATAGAAATCTCCAAGGACTCCCTCTCCACCTTAGACACCCACCTGATAGCATTCAAATAATCGCTTTCCACAATTAAGCTTTCCTTGAAAGTAGAAGAAAAAATCCTTAAAGCTTCTAAAATAGGAAGCACTTCTGCTTCATTAGATTCTTTTATACCAACATTCTTGGAGAACATAAACAACACTTCACCCTTATCATTCCTAAGAACTCCACCAATACCCGTTGACCCGGGCTTGCCTTTAGCTGCACCATCAACATTAAATTTTAACCAACCCGATGGAGGAGGACACCAACAGACCACTTTCCTATTCTTGGAAGGACCACATGACATGTAAGCTTCCCAATTCTGAAGAATACAATCTAAATTCATTCCAATGAATTCCTTTCTTAAAAGTGCCCATTCTGCTACTCTAACCTCCACAAGCAAAACAATATCTTCCAGCATCAAATGAGATCTCCTTTAAATATTACAAGAATAAAATAGTATAGAATACAACAATGCAATATTATAACAGTATAATATTTTTACTGTTTGACAATATTTTTAGAATATTACAGATTTTAAATTGAGCAGTTTGAAAGGTGTTATGATTAAAGTAAATTACATTATAAGAATATTTTTTTATTAAATATTTTGATTTATATGTAATTTACCACATCTAGATAAAAAAGTAATGTGGTAAAGTAAGGTTTAACTTTCTTATTTTTACCATAAGTTACTTTTATTTTAACACATAAAACCATGGTAAAGTATTGTAAAGTAAAGTCAATAAAAAAATAACTACTTTATAAATCTCTCTCTCCCAGTTTGCCTTACCACATACTTCATCCGACCTTACTTTACCTCACCTTTTACCATAATATGACATCAATCTTTATTTTACTTTACCACACCCGTAAACAAGTCATTTTTTCTTTAACATATAAAACTACGATAAAATGTGATAAAGTAAAGTAAAGAAAAGAAACTACTTTACCATTCCTTCCCACTTTACTTCACCATGCACTTTATCTTACCTTTACTTTACCACACCTTTACCGTCCTGTGCGATTTACTTTTACTTTACTTTACCTATATGTAAACATACACATTATGATGGATTTGGTGAATTAAAGTCTTTACTTTACTCTACCATTTTGTAATAGTCATTTTAAAAGATTCTTATCTTGTAAAAAGTTTTCTATAGAGGGGAGTTGTAGGAGAGAATATTGAGCTTTTTGAAAAAAAAAAGAATATTTTCTTCAAATTTTTCTTGAGTTACCAAACGCACAAGATTTTCTTCTTTAAAAAATGAAAGATTATATTCTGTAAAATATTATTTTATTGTGTTTTCTAGTGCATCCAAATAGGCTCTTAGTATTTTTCGTTTTTTGAGATTTTGGCACCATCGGGTAGATTACCTAATTTATCGTCCTTATGTTGCATCCCGATCCGGACCCTCGAACCCGACCCAAAACCTGACTGACCCAACCCAACCTCATCCTCACTTCTATCCCATGTGAACCCCACCTCATCCCCATCATACCCCATCCCTTAACCCACGTGCAAGCCCTCATCCATTTCCCCTTTCCCCCTTTTTCCTTTATTAGGTCAAACTCTTCCCCCACCTTTTCATTCCACACAACACAGCAGCCCCTTTCCTCCTCTCATCACTCTATTTCTCGTTCTCCCTCCCTCACCCTCCTCTTACCTCCACTCTATCATCCCGTCTCCCATCTCCCATTTCTCTCACTCATCTCTCCCTCACCCAGCCATGCTACCCCACTGTCCCGGAGCCGCCTCGTCACCGTCGGCGACCACCACCATCACCACCGAGCTCCCCCATCTCCAGCGAACCTCCCAGCCCACTCCATCTTTTACTATTTCCCCCATTTCCCCTTCTCTGTTTTTCTCTCTTTATTTCTCTTCCTTCCCCATTCTCCTTGCTACCCACATGACTGAGCTCCCCCACCCATTTCATTTTCTCTCCATTCACTCCACTCACTGTCACCGTGAGTTGACTTTTCCCCCACCCATCTCACCATTCCATTCTCTCTCATTCTTTCTCTATTCTTTATTTATGTCTTCTTCCTTCTTGTCAATGGACCACCAAAGAGTCCCATCACCACTAATTTAGTGGGCCACCAATCAAGTGGGCCCCACAACCTCCCAATCTCAATTTCAGTCCCATCTCTCATTCTCTTTCTCTCAATCTCTCTCACCCACCTTGCCAGAAATGGACTGCAAAGGCAGCCCCCACCTCCGATCATCACCATCAACTTCGCGTGGACCCTGCGAGCATCCCATCCCCAATTTGCAAGCCACCACTCCATCCACACATATGTTTGGTAAGCTCTTCTTCCCCTTAGGTTTGGGTTATATACTTTGGGTGCGGAGTTGTGATTAAATTGCTTAGAGTTTCCCGTTCCTTTAGTTTTATCTTTTAATTTAGTTTTATTTTGTTAATTATCCCTTAGGTTTGGTTTGTTGGGCTTTGAGCTAGTGCTTATGGATTTGGGCATTTTCAACCGAAGGCAAGTAGATATTTATATATATGCTTGGATATGTTTGTCTCTCCTTTGATTAGATGATTTAATGATAGCTTAGATGTTAATTGCTCAATTGATGCTTTATAGGATTGAAAATATGATAATTAGGTTGTTAGCCTAATGAAATGGATAATGATGTTTATGGTTTGATTAGATGGATTATTGGGATTAGAATGGACTTGTTTATGTCCATGATTTGATTATATATCAGTTTCAGAATTGAAGGCAGGATTGGCCCCATTTCACTACATAAATAGAACCTGGAGTTCCGTTTCCGCTGTGCCCGCTGTCGACCGTGTAACGCCACACTCTACACACATGCATGATATTGTCTGCTTTGGCCCACATGCCTCACGGTTTTGTTTCTGATGGGCCTCAACCCATCAAAAGGCCTCATACAAGGTAAGGGTGTAAGCTCTACATATAATCCTAATCACTTTCCTCTCTATAGTCGATGTGGGACTCCGGGGCGTCACATTCCACCCCCCTTAGGGCTGCACGTCCCTGTGCAGTAGCCTGCCAGCCCCTATAGCATGTCAGCCCTCTTGGCCCACCCACATGGAAACCCGCTCACTTGCACCAAACCACGGCAGAGGACCCACACTCGAACTAGTTGAGAGTCGGCTCTGATACCATTTGTAACGCTCCAGCCTACACACATGCATGATATTGTCCGCTTTGGCCCACGGTCCTCACGGTTTTATTTCTGATGGGCCTCAACCCATCAAAAGGCCTCATGCAAGGTAAGGGTGTAAGCTCTACATATAATCCCAATCACTTTCCTCTATAGTCGATGTGAGACTCTGAGGCGTCACAGACCGGCCACACTGCGTCAGGTTACCTCCAAAACACTGTCCTCCATTTCCTTTTTACAACTGTTGGCCAGGTCGACCGGGTACACAGGGGAGATGTCAACCTGATCTTCTCAGGTCGATTGGGCTCGCTGTGTATGGGGTTGACCGGGCCAACTGGAAATCCCTTTTTGGAAGGGACTTTTTCACCCCTTTTTGGATAGACTTTGGTGGAACTTTGGCTGCCATTTTTGGACTCATTTGACTATGTGTGAGAATGTTTTGAGCCGACGTTCTTCACGGTTATTCCAGTTGTATCGGGATTCAATCTATCTCAATCTTGAACGGTAAGGGATAACGAGATATCCTCCTTTATATCTATACACGAAGATTGTTCGTCCGGGTATCGTAAACCCTAATCCTTTCGTTGACTGAGTAGGTTGTACGATGCTTCGGGTTTAACAATTGACTTAAGATTGGATTGTTTATCACTCCTAATTCTGAATTGTACCGTCTGGTACTGTCTACATGTAATGGACATGTTCTATAGCTCTGTTTGCTTTACTTTGTTTTGTTTGGGATCACATGAAGAACTTAGATGATGGACTTAGGATCCCTCTTTGATATTCCGTTTGTTCTGAAATCTGTTTGAGGTGTCAAGGCTAGGTGGCTTTGATTGTAAAGGCTTAAAGAGGACTACTAATGGTATTGAGATTCTGAAGTTTGTTTGTTTGACTCTAATTTGATGAAAGATAGTAGTTCCTCTATCGTTCTGATGAATCTTGTTCGCGCAAGAAAGCCTAGCCCCTCATTGATTGTCTGTTTAGAATTCTTTGCGTTAGGCACAACTCAGCTGGCACGTTCAGCACAGCTAGAACGCCACCGTGTGATGACTCTGAATTACTGCCTCAAGGCAAGATTGGGCCAGAGCCCTCAAGGACCGAGTCGCATGAGCCAAGAGTTGACTGTTATTGTTATTGTTATTGAACATGGGTTATAAGTGCCCAATTCATTGGTATCTCCACCACACCTCAATGTGAGTAAGGGAGGGCATTGATACTATCTCGTGGTGATTAGCATATATGGACCGCCTACTTTGATAGTCTGTTTATGATTCGGATGCTAGGCATGTCTTACGATCAGAATGCTATGCATCTCTTATGATCTTATCTATCATTTACTTTGATTCGTTTTGCATATCTGTTGATGTTTTTTATATATATGCCCGCCGATCGTCGTGTCTGATGCTGCACTTAGTGCATAGGTATCAGGTACATCTACCTTTGGGAAAGTGGAGGCGTTGCTTAAGGTAGTTTAGCCTGATGGTAAGTACGAGTTGTGTGTCGACGGTATTTGTCAGACCCCGACCCATATTCAGTATTTTCTATTATTATTTTAATCATGATTAATGTTTAAGTGGGTTTAGAGGACGATTATTTTAATTTTAAGCCAGAATAGACTTTTGTATAGCTTTGGGGAAATTCGAGAACCGATAGATTTAGTTTGACGCGGGACGGTGCGCCCGTGTATTGCGTGTGAGATTGGGGAAATTTATTTCTATTTTGGAGAATTCTGATTTTCATGTCTTTCGACTCATTTTATTGTTTTAGATAACTTTTATGTTGTATCGAATTTTGTTTCAAGCTCAGAAATCACGTTTTTCGAGAAAAAAGGGCAAAAATATCTTTTTACACTAAATCTGTACCCCAAATTTCAAAACACGTCAAAAATATACTTTTCGGAAAGTAGAAATTTCATTAAGCGATTTTTTCTTCTTCGTCGTCTTCATTTGGGGCCCGCAAATGTTGTTTTCAGCCTTAAGAAGATTGGGGCCCACTTACTACTTCTTATAAAGAGAGCCTCTTTTCTTCTTCTTCCTTATTTGTTCTTCCCTGCAACCTTTGAGCCTAGGGCTTTTTCTCCCAGCCACTCTTTATCTCTCTTCTTGTTTGCTAACTTCTTGAAGGAGAAACCAATGATTTATCTCCAAGGATTCTTCTCCATCTCCCAAGCTTTTCTAAGACCCATTTTTCAAAGGATTTGAGCAAAGAGAGACCCACTTTTCAAGCTCTTCTTTCTTGTTCAAGCTACATAAGGTTGGTCATTGTCTTTCTTTTATGAAATCTTGTCTCTTCAACCCATTTAAAGAGTTGTTCTCACATATGCAAAGGTTTTCACAAAGTTATGCAAGGATTGATTTTTCCTAGGGTTTTTCCTCTTGGCCATTTTGGGGCTTTTGTAGATTGGAGGCTTGGGACTCTAGCGAGAGCGTTTTAGTGTGATTTGCCCTTCACCTTGACTAAGGCAAGTGGATGATTTAGCTAACTTAGTGTTTTGTTTCAATATCAATGATTTCACTCCATTTCATTCTATGTCCTATTTTCATGTGATATATGGAAGTGTTTATTGATGTTGATAAGCTATGATTTCATGTATTTCATCTTTATACAATGTCTTGCAAATAACTAAGTCTTCATTCTCTTTTTTACCTCATGGATTCAACTTGCACTCCTCCTTAAGTTCAGTGTTCTTTTGAATGAAGAAATCTTGAGAAATTATGTGAATGTTTTGTTTAATTGATGGGTTTAGTGTCTGATTGAAGTTAATGATGGATTTAAGAGGCAAGTAGAGGCCTAATATTGTAGATTTTTTTTGTAAAAGAGGAAGGTAGGGAAGAGGAGGCCAAACATGGGCTGGAAGAGTGCATTTCTGCACTCTTCCACGGACCCAGCCAGAACTGGGTCCGCTCGAGCGACCCAATGGGCCGCTCGAGCGGACCAGATTCTGGAATGGGTCCGCTCAAGCGGATCCTGCCCAGATCTTGTGTGAGACCCCACCCCTGGTGGGCCCTCAATGTGAATTTGAATACTATTTATTAGCCTAAGTATTTTAATTATATTATTTATGGGACTTAGTGAGGGTAGTTATGTATTTTCCTAGGGTTAGTCTAGTAGTGTAATTAGTAGAGTCAATAGGGTGTCTTTTGTTATTCTTAGAGTTAGTTAGTTTGTTAGAGGCCCTAGCTAGAGTTTTGTATTTACCATAGGGGGTTTGCACCAAAGAATCTTCTAGAAGCTCACCTAAAGACCCAAATACCCTCTACCCTAACCCTAATCCTATTCTAACCCCAAGGGCAATTTTGTCCCTGACCCAAAAACCCAACCTATATAAACAAAACCCTCCCCATGCCCTAACAACTACTGTTCATCTCCTTTTCTCTCAAGTTCCAATCTCTTCTTTCTTCCTCTTCCCCAATTTCCTCCAACGAACCCTCATCTCCCCCTCCAATCTCTCTTTTCTCTTCCTCGCCCCAGAAACCCCTTAACAGAAGGCCAGCCGAGATCGACCTGCATCGTAGGAGCAACTGTCGAGACCTTTTCTCTTTTCTCTGTGGTTTTTCTCTCTTTTCCTTCTACCTTCAATTGATCAAGGCAAGTGCACTGTGCTGGTAGTCTAGATTGCATGTTTCCTTCCTTTGATTACAGTAGAATTCCAAATTTGTAATATATATGTTTAGATCGATCCTTGAGCATGTTTGTTTGGTTCCTTTGGCCATTGATGGATGGGATTACCTCATTTGGATGATCAATGGCCGGTTGATGATGGGTGGATGATGTAGGAATGATTTATTTTGCTTCTGTGATGGTCTATGGAGAAACCCAGGAGAATTGGGTTGCAGTGATGGGTTTTCCGGAGATGGAATGACGAGAACCCACCTCGTTGTGTTGTGATCGGAATCGAAGTAGGACCACCCTTGGTAGATCAGGACCCTACGTCTATGTGAGGGGGGCCTGTGCGACCATGGGGTGCTACTTGATCTGGACTCTGATCAGAGGTGGACCACCATTCCTGTGCTTTAATGAAGAGAAGTTGTGTCCTGTCGCAGAACTGGGTTCTGTAACAGAACACAACACTGATAGGAGAGATGGACAGAGTCCAGCGATGGTCGAACTCAGCACTTGCAGAGCCCAGCAGTTGCCGAGCTCAGCGTCAGCGCAGCTCACAACTGCCGAGCTCAGCACTGGCCGAACTCAGCGATGGCTGGATTCAACACTAGCTGAACTCAGAGTTCTGCCGAGCATAATGGTCGATGAGATCCGCGTTTAGCCGAGCTAAGTGTCTAGGCCGAGCTCAGTGCTCAAAGCCGAGTTCAGTGTTACGGCCGAACTCAGTGTTATGGCCGAATTCAGTGTTTTACTGAGCTCAGCGCCAGACCGGGTTCCGTGCCAGACCGGACTTCGAGCTTAGCCGAACTCAGTGCTTAACCGAGCTGAGAGCTAAACCAATCTCAATGCATTTTCTGAACTCAGTTGGGTGGCCGAACTGAGCTAGGCCCTTTGCCGAGCTGAGCTGGGTGGCCGAACTGAGTATCAATTGAGCTCCATTGCTTAGCCGAACTCCGAGATGATTTCCAAAAAGGCGGGATTTCAACAAAGGAGACTAGAACCTGGGACATTCCCTTGAGCCAGAATTCTTAGTGTGCACGGCCAACTACCCAGGCCAGGGAGTTAGCCGAACTCACAGGAAGTTCTGGACAAACAGGCTTTGCCTGTAGGGTGTTTTTCCTTCTCTGGTCCCAGTGTGCCGAGCTGACCGCCCAGGCCAGGAGGTCGGTTGAGCACACTGTGTACAGTGACGATCCCCAGATTCTAATTTCTATTGTTGCAATCATATGTAGGGCCCATTGACCATTCAAATAGACTTCCATCACTGTGCCAGCCACGAGTCAATGGTACGGCTCAACCTTGACTCGTGGGGTCCACTAATTAAAGTCCTGGTTATGTAATCTAAGATGATTCGACCTTTATACGTTACCAAATGATGCACACAACTTCTAAGCACCAAACACAATATTCCTTAGCATCTATGGTTTCACTTAAAGATCGAATTACCTGAGATGGACCTGTATCCGAAAGTGGACCATTTACCTAGGTTGGACTGTTGCCATCTCCCTATGATTCGTATACTTGGAGATTCATCTCCCTCATACTATGACTATCACTCTATTGTCCTTATTATTGCTTATACCTGTTAATTAAATGGAAAATGGAGGACCTAAACATAGGAATACGTA
>CM022947.1:74159740-74267240 GCA_012931725.1 Litsea cubeba
CATGAATACCCTAGCCGCAAGTAAATAATAGATTGCTTATTGATTTAGCATAATAAATTAAATGTATCAATTTATGCTATTTTTAGATTTCAACATAGTTGTCAAAATCGTACTATTCATAATCGTACGATTCGTATCGTATCGGAAGGAAAACATACGAATCGAGGTGTTGAATCGTATTTGGGATATTATCGTTCGATTCAAGAACGAATCGTTCGATTCGATACGAATCGTTCGATTTAGTCGATTCGGTTTGGGTGGAAATAGGAGGTCGGCTATGTTTGGGATATTTTGGGGCTTTATGTGATACTGATTAATTGCCATTAATGGAGAGAATCCAAGATTAAAACTCTATGCTCTCTCTAATGGTGCGACTGCAATCCCGACATCCCGCTGTAAAGATTTGTAGAAGAAGAGCTCCGGAAAGATGTTGGATTTCCAGTGAGAAGACGGCGAACAAGCAGACCTTCCATTAGCAGATGCAGACCTTCTAGTGAGAAGAAGACAAAGCCAGCTCTGTTCGTCAATTCCAGGTACGCCTTCTTTTTCTTATTCCTCTTCTTCCCTTTTTTTTTTCGTTTTCTCCTCCTCCCGTCTTTCAGCGCATCTGTTCCACTGTTCGTCTCTACCCACCCTCTTTTTTATATTTTTTATCCATGGGAGGGGCCCACTCCTGCCATTTCAATACTCATTCCCAGACATCTTTTATGGCCTAAGCCACTTGTTGCTTATCATTTTCATCTACCACAAATGGGCCTCACAGATGGTTAGTTACACCTGTTCTCTCTAATTTCAAATCCATTTTTATTTTTTAACTTGTGGATGCCAGCTGTGTGCAGGCTGGATTTCTTTATTCATTTGTTCTACCGGAGGCCACATTTTCATATTCATCAATCAGCAGTAAGTGGACGAATACTTTACTTCTTCCAGACTCACTCCCTCTCTCTCTCCTCTCTCTCCCTCCTCTCTCTCTCCTCTCTCTCTCCTCTCTCCTCTCTCTCCATCCCCTCATCTCCTCCTCTCTCTCTCTCTCTCTCTCTCTCTCCTATCTCATCTTCATCATAAGGGGGGCACCTTGGTGATTTAGATATTAAGGTGGGCCTTGCCGTTTGGATTTTACTGGCGGGCCCCACTGTTTGGATTTTCAAACTAAATGTCCGGATCAGGAATTGGGGGCCCACATAATATATTGAATAGTTCGGATCTTCAATTGGGGACCAACATAAGTAAGAAAATAGGTTGAGACTTTTTCATAACTAAAAATAATAATAATAATATAAGATACTTAGCCTACATGCATATTTGGTACATGTTGATTGTTTACATAAATATTTTTAATTTTGATATAATAGATGTGTTTTGTCTGTTTGATATCTAATCACATTTAATAATTCAGGCATCGAAATGAAGAACTAACTTACTCTTCAAAAAAAAAAAAAAAAAAATATTAAGATTCTAATATTTGTCGTGTATTGATGTTGATATGGATGCAAAATACATGGATTATGGACACCTACAATTCATCCTTATTTTTAAATATTTTTTAGAATATTTTTCATTTATATTTAAAAAAATAAAAAAATCCTACGATTCACGATTCGATTCGCGATTCGATTCGATTCGACCCTTGAGCGATTCACGATACGATTCACGATTTAACAACCTTGGATTTCAATATTTTTTAAAATATTTTTCTATATATATATTTTAGTTTTCTATATTTCTCCAAAACATAACTCCGAAATGTTGCGCCAAAATCTAAATCGGCTGAAACAATCTCAATTTGGGCCAATCCAAAAAGGGTTACAAAATGAAATTCTCAAACTCTATGCAGGCCCCATATCCCAACTGGGTCAATGACTCATTCATAGTAGATATCATGGCTATGAAGAAGTTTTTTGATTTGGGGAGTTCACCTGCAGATGTCAACTTTTCTTTTCTTTTGTTTTCTTTTTTACTTTTTTCGCGTAATTGTTGAGTGCTATTTTTCCTCTCTGTCATTAATGTGGTGGATATTGGAATTGTGGTCTTTTTCATACCGTGGGTGATTGTATTTGGTAAGGATTCATGGATTGAATCCTGACATGGTGGTAGTTTTAGTTGAACTTTTACAATTACTTGGAATGTTTTTACAGTCGATTTTGGAAATAGCTCTTCTTTTGGTGGCCTAGTCATTTTGGATGGCAACATTTGTGACTTTACATGCTTCAAACTTTTTATTTGAATTTTTATAATGAACTTTCCTAACTATTTTAGAGGATTTGAAACTGGAACTCTTGATATTGCATGGACTCTTTGTTAATCCCTTTCACACAGATTATTTTCTAATTATATTTCCCAAGGAATTTCTGTGATTTTATTAAATTTGTTGGGATAGGATGTACAGAGAAAATTTAAGTGTTGCCTGGAATGATGGAAATTCCACTTGTGTTTCGAGGGAAAAATTGTGGGGATTGGAATGGGTTAGAACCAAAGCCTAAAGATGAATCCGGAACTAAGGAATTGAAGACTTAGACAACAAATAATGTCAGAATCATGGGCTGGGTACTTGGTTCGGTTGAATCCAGCATTGCCTCGAACCTTCTATCTATCACATTGTATGAAATATGTGAAATCATCTTAAGAATGTCACTCATCAAGATAATGAGGGTGGACAATTCGAATTGAAATTTGAGCTATCTGATCTGGCTAAGTAGAGAAGTCCATGCATTATTATTACTCATATTCATAATCCTGTAGGTAGACTATGGGTCACTAGAATTGGTGGATTAAGACAGAAAATTATACATGTGGAAAGAGGGCAGTATCATTTTCTTGAGGGGTGTTTGGGGAAGGGGGTGGGGGTTTGTTAGGCGTTGGTGGTCCTTTAACCTGAAGAATTGGGTTTTGCTTTCTAAGTGGTGGTGGAGATTTGGGGATGAGAAAGAGCCTTTGTGGAGCTTTTTGGAGCAGGATTATAGTAGCCATATATGCCAAGGATGAGTGGGGTTGGGTTCCTGGGTCAGTTCCTAGGGATCCTTGCATGAATTATTGTAGCCAAATATGGCATGAAGGAGCCTTTTGCTAACAGTTTCCTTGTACACTGTTGGTTAGGTTTGTCCCCTCGTGTGGAGCTGTTTTGTTGCTTGGAATGGTGTCTACTGTAGACAACTAGAGGAAGGGTGTGCTGGCTATTGACATCTTCAATTTATGCATAAATTGATAAGCCACCTACATCTTCACTGCAATGTCGATGTGTCATGGAGTCATTTTTGAACAAATAGTGGCGTGGTTTGGTGTATTCTGAATCTTTACAGAATTTGGCGGAGGCATGGATGCAGGCCCCTATTCATGATTGCAGTGTTTCGCTTTGGAGAATCATTCTGTTTGCTATCCTTTGGCCTAATTTTTAATTTGGTTAGAGAGGAATGATAGGATCTTTTGGGGCTGTTCATCTTATAGCAAAGATCTTCTAAATGCCGATTCTCTTTCGAGTGGTGAAATGGGCTTTGATAAGGAAGGAGTTTGGTCAATGTTAACCTCGATGAAATTCTGTAGAACTGAGAAACATGGTTTGAGTGGGCTGCTCATTTATAAGTCAGGGAAGCTCATTTTATGGTCCTCTCCCCCACGTAGTATTTTAAAGTTAAATGGGGATAGGGCCATAGGTCGGCGAGAGAAAAACAGGTCTGGATTGGATTGGAGAAGTACTTTGTAATTGGGATGCTTAGGCTGGTTTATTGTTTTCAAAGCAGGAGGGATCAAAGATTCTAATGAATAAAAATCATCAGCTATTTTGCAAGCTCTTTGTTCATATTCCAGGGCTCTCCACAATTTCATTTGTTCATCACTATGCTCATTAGTTATATTATTAAAAGTGATGAATATTCTTTTATATGCTTGATTTTGTATTTGTCACACTCTATTAGCATCATAATCTTCATATTTGCCTCTTATAGGTAAATCTCATGACCACCATGTTTATGTGTTCATAATCTTGGTTGGTTAATGGTTGAGGTAGGGCTTCGTGTTTGAAAACTTCATTTCACTCAGCTTGCACATCATAGTCAATTTTATGATTGGATGAAATGATTTCAAAATATTCATAGCATATGATTTTCATAGTTATATTATTTTATGATATGTTTAGTTTATCTCCATGACCTTGCTCTTTATATTGGTAATTTGATTCAATTTGAACTTTATAGTCAATTATCATTATCAATTGGTATCTAATTCTTCTCTTGAAGTTAACCCTCAATTGATTAAACCATTCTTCTTCTTGCACCTATTAATTAGTTAAATCCTTGTCAAAAGTTTGACAAAAGAAGAATATGGATTGAGGGTGAAGCAAACCTTCTAAAGGAAGCATTAGATTTGATCAAATTCACCACTTATATTGGTTCTATACCCGTTTAGCTATCTACCCATGCATGATGCCCTGTTATATATTTCATTTTCGATTACTTTTGTAACAGGTGCTACTAAAGGGTATTTTTCCTTGTTTCATGGTGTAGGTACCCCTCTTCCACTACTAGAAATTTACCTATTGGTGGAGGCCAAAAAGCTGGCGGCCGCTTTTCTGCCGACGCTAAGGCCCGTATCAGCACCCCCAAACCGAACTTTTTCCTTCCATTTTTCCTCCACTCATTTTTCCTTCCCACGTTTTTCCCCTCTCCCCCGCCTTGCTCCCGCCTATCTGCCTTATCGCCGCCACCAGCCACGCCACCGCCAGCCACGATCTCTGCGGCCGGAGCCGCCCCACCGGTTCTCTCTCCCTCCCTCTCCATCTCCATCCTCCATATCCAGTCCCTCTCTCGCTCTCTCTATTTCTCCTCTCTCTCTCCCTCCCTCCCTCTCCCTCTCGCTCTGCACTGTGGCCCTCCCGCGCGCCGGCCACCAACCGGTTCTATTCTTTCCCTCTCCCTCTCCGTGGTTGAGATCGATGCCGGGAGACGAGGCGGAGGTGGGGATCTTTAAGCGAAGGGGAGCAGAAGACGCCAGTTGTAGTCGCAGACGTTGGATCCGGACCAGTTTCTGGTCAGATTGAGAGGATCCGAGAAGATGGCCTTCTTCCAAGCTTGGAGAGCAATGTAGGCTGATCAGATTCTAGGGTTTTCGAAGGAGAGAGAGGGATCGATGGAGACGTTCTCGCCTCTGTCGCCGTACTCGTCTTGGTAGCAGAGAAGCTTGCGGCGGGAGATGAATCTGGCCTTGGCGTTGGTGAGGCCGACGCCATTGTTGGAGAAATATGGAGTACAGAGAATGAGGAAAGAATGCAATGGAGAGTTGCAGAGATGCAGAGGAGGAGAGGAGGGAAATGGAGGTTTTCTTCCTCATCTCATCCTCTTGTTTGAAGAAGAAGAGAGAGAAAGAGAGAGTTGAAGAGAGAGAGGTATTAGGGCTTTTTTTTAATTTCTCTCTCCCTCTTTCCGGTCTTACAGAATTTTTTTTTTCCATTCTCTTGCTCTTGCTTTTGTCCTCAAATCCCATCTCTACCCCCCATTTCATGGATTGCAGGGCAGCATAGCAACTCGTCGGAATCGAGCAAGATTCCGGCAAGTTTTAGTTGATTTTTTAGGGTTTAATTAGAGAGATTAAGTGTCACCATTGATGAAGGTAGTTTTGTGTCTGTTTTGTGGGTTTTTATTGTTTTATATATATATTTTTTTTTTCTTTCTTCCAAGAGATCTGGATTCGTGGAAAAATGGGGGCGGGTCTTGCTATTGTGAAGGCATTCACAATTCTGTAGACAAGACAAAAATTTCTCAAATTCTTACCATTAGAAACACCTTATAGTTGGGCATGGATATTAAAGCATGAGGCAAATTAAGGATTGGTTCGGATAAGGCCTACCCAAGTTTGTCCAATTGTGCTCAAATACAAGCATGTGTAAATTCAGGATTGGTGCTGCTAGGGTCCTGAAGTACCCAAATTCCGCCAAGTAATCCCAAACACAGGGATGTGCAAATTAAGGACATGTTTGGCTATGGCTTGAGGTACTCAAGTATTACATAAGCTTGAACCACCTTATTTCCTTGACTCCAACTTTTTTTAATATTCCTTTGGAACTTATTTTACCATCAATCTGTACCAATTCAATCCTATGAAAACAAACAGGCCCAACAAGATGAAAGTTTTTCTAGACAAGAATCTATGAGAGCAACCATGTAATACAGGTGAATATATAAAATGACATGATCATGACTCTCGTTCCCTTTTCTCATTGAATGTATCTAAAGTTTGCAGATTCTTTCGGCTAAGGGGACCTTCCCAAATCATTGGTCACAAAAGCATGTTTTCTTTGGTATTGTTTCATGTTTTCTTTGGTTTTGGTGAATATTTGGATGGGTTGTTTTTAATTTTCTTTTTTGATTGATGGTTTTGATCTATGGGCTGTTGAAACTCTGAGAAAGTTGATTTTTTTTTTTTTGTTAAAGATAGTTTTTGTACCGGGCTGAGATGTGCAATGCCATGTCAATTAATGATGAATCCAAGAATATAGTAACCAAGCGAATCTACAAGAAATAGAAGACTTTTGTTTTGTCCCTTTTCCCTTTTCTTTTCTTTTCTGTTGTGAGAAATGTGTTGAAAGTTCTTATTCTTCTTGTCTCTTGCAGAATGGACCTGTTGAAACTGGATATGTTGCTCAGCTGGAAGGAAGTAAGCGATCTAATGAGGTCGTTTTTATTCACCACTCCTTGATATTGGTCCTAGGTGATGATTTTTAATTGCATATTGTGTGTTTTATATGAATGGCATGGGCATGTGCTTCATTCTAATCTAGTGCATGTGTATCTAGTCCGAAGATTCTTGAACAAAAACAGGCCATCACATGATCTACCTCCACAACCAATACAATCACCACCTTTTAATTTTTAAGTGACCATGTCCAAGATGATTGTGCTCAAGTAGTCCATTCCATTGTTGAGGCCCTACTGCCTGTCATTTTGGTCCTTTCTTTAACTCCCATGCCTAAGCATCAGATTTGATTTTAGTGGCTGTTATGGGTACACTATATCAGAGTATCATGCAGTAACCGACCTATATGTTTTGTATTTTTCAATAATTCTTAATTTATTTTGACTTTATATTAAAAGGTATGGAAATACAAATGTATGGAAGACTTTCACAGACCTTTTTGACTATTTTCCATTGACATCATTGGTTAGTAATATTTCTATTTTTATTATACTTTAAAATTTTCCCTGTTTCTGTTCTTTAGATTTTTTTTCTTGACCGGAACTCTTATGGGCTATGGATCATTGTTTTTCCTTTAAGGGAGATACATATATGAAAATTAAATCATAAGATTGTCCCCACAGGCATACTAGTAATTGTGTATGTATATATAGTATTAAAAGGCTATTATGAAGATCTAGATATGATCTGTTGATGAAGTGATGTGTAGACATGACAGCTGAATTTTTTTATGTATATGATGCCTAACATTGTGTTAGTGTTGTAATCTAAATCTGAATATGTTGTTACTTTAGATGTTGTATATGATTCTAGCTCATGCGTTTGGAATGTGGATGATAGACATAGTGATAATATCATATATCCTGTTACAGTGATGCCCATATCATTCCAATAGGTGAAAGAGATAGCTTCAGAGGATTTTTAAGAAATCCTAAGTGGGTCTTGTGTCTTTCTCTTAGTTGGGTAATGGGTCACTTTCATGTCTCTCTGGAAATGGGGTTCTATTAGTGTTCTATTAATGTTGTTATACTAGCTATCCGCCATGAATAAGACCAATGAACATATCAGCTTTTAAGAACCAATTTGTTCGCCCCCTTATTATTTAATAGTAGTGTTGACTTTGTCTTTTGTTTATCATAATGTCTTTTCTCTTTGCTGCAGGATGGATCTTGTTTTAAATCAAAATATAAGTTCGCACCTTATTTCTACGCTGCCACAAAGGCAAGTCACAAGTTGTTTTCATGAAGAATAATGTTAACTGGTTACTTTATATTGTTTCATGTCATCAAATTGGGATATTTGCGTATTTCCAATACCTTTTCTTTTGCTGTTACATCTGTATCAACATTGTAGGAGAAATGGAAATGGATGTGGAATCATATCTCAGACGACGCTATGAAGGACAAATCTCTGATATAGAAATTGTGGAAAAAGAAGATCTAGACCTGGTATGATTTATGCTCTTAACTGTGATTGTTGTTTAATTTTTTTCCTTAAGTTATTGCAGCCATTTGAACAATCATGCAACCATTTGGACTATACACACAAACATGTATATATTTATATTATATGTATGTTTGGCAGGGGGAGATCAGTCACATATCCACATAGGTCTAATGCATTAGTTCCTGCATCAGTTATGTAGTGTGCTACATATAAACAAAAATGTTTGCTATGACTTTAAAGTTTAATCCTTCGTTGAGGTTGTTTACTCAAACTTGGATGTTAAGCTTGATCACATATATCTGTTGCCATTATTTGTGATATTGTTGGTTTGGCCCTTCAATATATGGAATTGGTTTCCATCCAAATGCACCCTTTGGTTTTGCTTGATATAGGTTTGGTGTTGGGAAGTAAATTTTTGCAACCTTGGATGGGTACTTAGTTGTTTTATTGACTTGGTTTTCGTAATTTTTTTTTTTCAAGTTTGTGGGTCTTTGGATTGAATTATTTTGGCTTTGGTTTGGTGTTTGTGCTCTTTGTGCAATGGAATTTGCATGTGAAGTGTGTGGTGATTGGTTGAGGAATTTTTCATATGTTGTGGGTTTTGATGGTTTGTGGAATTGGGATTTGTAATTGATGTTGAATGGGTGGTTTGATTGATTTTGGTGTTCTGTCATTCGTTCCATTTTCCATGAAATCTGTCATAGGTTTACTTGGAGGTGTCAGAAGAGCATAAGTTTACCTTGAATAGGTTTACTTGCCACATGCCATTTTGGGTTTTCTAGTATGGAGTTATTTGGGCTTTGATTGGCTCTCGGTCCAGGCTCATTCTTTAGGCAGGGGAAGGTTTTCGATGTTGGGACCTGGGGCCTTTTTGTTGTCGGAATTCATAAGGTGGGGCGGGAGGCACTTCAAATTGGGACATGCATCAAACGGATCACAGTCGTCTAAAGAGTTTTTCAAAAGTACCTGGGGCGGCCACACCCGCGTGCTATAACGTCGGTCCGCCCCTGCCTGCACCTGTCTCTTTTGCTGGATAGAAGTGATCCTCAACAATGGTATACTATGCGTGACAGAGTTCCAGTTTCTCAGTATGGCTTTGTTTGCACTAGCTACTTTTCTTCATCATATAGTCATTTCTTACAGCATAGACTCTCTAGCAGGAACCTCAATCTTACAAAGAGGCAATTGTCTTGCCAGAATGGCAATCAGTTATGGTAGATGAACTTTCTGCCCTTAATCAGTTATGGTAGATGCAATCTAACTGCTTAAATAAAATAACTTCTTAAAATAGACTACTGTTGATAAAAGAAAAGAGTACTACTACCCAAGCAACTCAAACAGCTCATTAAAAGAGGTTTTAGAGAGCTAGGTAAAGGAAAGGCCATTCCATAACTTCTGATTGAAATTGTTTTGTAAATGCCAACAAATCACAGGTATTATATGTAACATTGTTGTAAAATGAAAATCTTTTTCTTAATTCTTTTGATATTGTTTTCTGCATTTGTTTCTCACTGTGGCATCTAAGCTATTTACCTTTCCAGTTTATATAATTAACTTGTTTTTTTTTTATGTGCATGCAAATTTTTGTAAACAACCATCTATTATAAAGCCGTTGGATAACCAGTTGAGTTTGGCTGATGTGGACACCATTAAAGTGATTGGAATGGGTAGTGGTGGAATTGTGCAACTAGTGCGCCACAAATGGACTGGCCAATTCTTTGCTCTTAAGGTAATGCTTGATTTAAGATTCTGATCTGATTTTTTTGCTGCTTTTCATTCTTACTTACTAAGTGAATAGTGTTTCACTTGTTGGAGTATTTATTATCATTATCAGTGGAGTTGGTACATTTATTCACACGACCTTGGAACAATCCACCCACTTGTATCTCTGAAAGCTTCAGAGGCTAAAATTCCATTGGTATAATGATCCTTTGAAATCATTATGTAAGAGATTTCATTGTTAATTGGCCTTATGAATCTATTTCACCTCAGAGAGGAGTTATAGCCTACCCTCTGCCGTCATGCAGGTTATCCAACTGAATATTGAGGAGAGCATTCGCAAGCTGATTGCACAGGAACTGAAGATTAATCAGTCCTCACAGTGCCCTTATGTTGTTGTCTGTTACCACTCTTTTTACGAGAACGGTGCTATATCTATAGTCTTGGAATACATGGATGGTGGGTCTCTTGCAGATTTTCTGACGAGAGTCAGATCGATTCCAGAACCATATCTTGCTGCTATCTGTGAACAGGTCAGTTTTATATTGCAGGCGAATTTCCATTACATTCTAAAGACACCCCAGAAATTATGTATTTGACTTGAATGTTCAAGAATGGTTCAGCATGAAAACCTGTCCAGCATGAAAGCCTGCAGACCACATTATAAATATAATGTGAAGCAGTGTGCATGTGGTACCCTGATTGTGGGGCCCACTTTTAAATAGTTAGGGAGCTCTCTCATGCGGTATTTGTAAATAATCTTGTGCGTCATTAGCTTTCATGTATTGATCTTTTGTTACTGTAAGCTATTGATTGTGATGAGAGGCATGAATTCCAGCAAATAATCTCTTTTTTGTGAACATTGGGTTTCATGGAACAAGGGTTCTAATTTTCGCAAGGAAATTACCTAGAAATGATCCAATGTATGGTGTATACACTTTTTTCATTTTCACTTTTTCTAAGTTCTTTGAATCATCTTTGCAAGACTCATGTTAATTGAGCTGTAAGTTGGGAAGTTTGGGTTGTGTTGGTCCTTTTCATTTGTCATTCTTTATTTTTGTTGATGCTCAGCATCCATAAAGTGATGTCAATATGTAACTAGTCCAAGGTATTTTTTAAATTTTAGTATGGTGTTAATTCTTTCTATGATGGAAACTGATAATTAGTCTGCGATTCTTTTCTTTTCTCTGCCAAATGTTTTATGATTCATTGAGATATCTTGTGAGTGTTCTACTTTTCTGCAATAAATGAAATTACATGTTTGGAACCCGTTAAAAAAATATAGTATGACCTCTGATAATCTATATTAAATTTTAGGTAACCATTTTTTTTGTGGGTGTGTTTTACTTGTACATGCTTTAATATGATGTAGGTTTTGTTCGCTTCTGTTCAATCTATAGTGTGTCTGTTTCCTCTTGCACATTCCTGTGGTGGGCCAGCCACATCAGGGCAAAGCAAGGGAAATGGCTGGATTGGAACCTACAAGGTACTGCTTTCTTTATATTATTTATGAATTGTTGATTTTGGTTAGCAAATGGATGGTTAGGATTTATTTAAATGCTTGAAAGAGTTCTGATGGTGTTAAAACATGCGCTTTACAAAGGGGGTCCGGGGGTATCCCCCGGCGGGGGTCGAGGGAAAACTGATACGTATCTTTCTTTTTTTTGAAAAAATTAAAACTATTAGCGACCGCTTCTAACCATTGGCGGTCGCTAAAACGTTTTTGCGACGAAGTTTTCGGGGCCGCTACTTGGCGGTCGCTAGGCGGTCGCTAAAGAGTATTAGCGACTGCCAGGTGACTTTTAGCGACGGCTAATGACGGCCGCTAAGTCTTTTTTCTAGTAGTGTTCAATTGACACCTTTGCAATTTAATGGCAAAGGGGAGAAAGAACTAAGGGGGAGAAAGTGTTCAAGCTAAACAAAGGGGGAGAGAATGCACATCTTGCCAAAAGGAGAGTGCATGGTCAAAGGGGGAGAAATGAAATGAAGAAAGCTTGGGAGCTAAAGAAGATGCTTGGTCGAAAGAAAGGAAGATGAAGAGAAAGCTTGAAGGCATCAAGGAAAATGAAGAAAAATAGCTAGAGCCCAAGCCAAGTCAAAGGAGCATCCAAGAAGATTTCAAGCCTTGTCCAGCTAAGGAGGAGCTGAAGAAAATGTGTGATGTATTAGTTTGAGAAATGTTTGCCATCAAATTGCAAAGGGGGAGATTGTTAGGATTTTATATATTGCAATTTGATGGATGCATTAACATTTTATTCATCATTTGAATGTTCACACATGCATTGATTTTGAAATACTTGAAATCTTGATTTACACATGCATTGTTTTAAATCTTGTAAATCATATGTTTCATGCATATTTTGTTTTAAAACTTGGATGCATTTTATTTTGAAAAGAATTTATAAATCAAGCTAGTCATTGGTTTTAAATGTTTCAAATTTTGTTTGGCTTTTTATGTTACATGATTTTAAAAGGACTTAGATTGGTTTAAATCATGTTTCCATGCTTGATTTAATGACCCAAAAATCCCCTCAAGTAATATGGCAAGGCCATGATAATCTAAATGTAACTGCTGTCGCCTGATCATTGTGATTGTTGGCAGCTAGCTGCAGCAATGGGTGCCCGGCTAAGAGAACTGTCAATTTTCCAAGAAATCTCTTTACTAAATCCATCTTTGATGGGATGATCCCGACTATCAGATTGATGGGCTCAATTTTTATTTTTATTTTTTTGCTATCGGAGGGTTCCTAACTCTTTGGGCTGGACTAACCCCTCCGAATTCAGAAGGAAGTCGAATAGATACCCCTGTGGCTCCAAGGTGGTAGCACCAATGTACTCAACCCCATGGGCTCAGTTGGGTATGCTGGGCCATTTCTCTTTTTTCATGTGCCCATTTGAGTGAACGGCCACCCACCATTTCCATTTCCACTTCCACGGCGCGTCAGCAGTTAGCACCTGTTTTGTGGTACCAATCCAACAATGGGCCCATGTTTTGGACCATTTGTCAGGTGGACCCCATCATGTAACCCTCTTTATATATATATACACACAATATGCATGCAAAATAATATACATACATAGAACACGAGTGCCAACAGAACCTAAGTGGGTTTGGTTTTGAAAATAATGCTACTTTAGATTTTTTATTTTTTAGATGATCTAAACATATGAAATTAAAATCAAATTTTATTTATAAAAATAGAAAATTTTATGATATATTCTTTTTTAAGACTTTTGTTGCTCGTGCTTAGTAGGGGGCACATTTTGCAATTGAATATGATGCTAACAATCTGATTTAACCTATGTGGGACCCACCTTTGATTATTGAGACTTTAGCTTGATTGTGTATAGCCATGAGTCAGTGGCCAAAGTTTTATTCCACTCGAAGTGACACCACAGAAAGAAAAAAAAATCTTGGTAGTGAATTTGTTAATGACATGAGTGGTTCACATCAATTTGAACTGGGCTCCACAGTCCACACAGGTCAATCTGATGGTCCATAAGGTACTAACAATTTTTCTCACCACTAGTCGGAACGGTCTGGATCATCCATCAGCAGCTTTTTGTTCAAGACAAATTCAATCCTAAGTAATCCAAATTTTAGCAAAACGTCAATGGTACTAATGTGTCATTTTTTGTCGTGAACAGTTGTACATATATATAATCACTATTATCAAGAGCGCCATACACAATGTGGGACCCATTTTGGTTGATTGCAAGCGCGTGCACCTACTTATGTTCAAGTAGGGCTATCAAAGGGCCGGGCCGGGCCATGCCATGCTTAAGTGAGGAAATGCCCTTCACTTTTACAGCAGGACTATAATTTTTAGGCCATTATCCTATCCGGCCTAAAGGGCCAGCCAGCCAGGGCGAAAAGAAAAGAAGATTCTTTTTCTTTACTGAAAATAAATCTTTCCTATGCTACCACCGACTTCCAACTTAATGCTAACCCGCTTCCTTTGTCCAAGTTAGGGACCGACAATGCAATATAAAAGACAGCATACTTAATAATATAATAGTGTTTGAGAAAGAAATAATTAAAATCATGGGGACATATTGGCCCCTGCTAGACCCTAATGTCCCAATTACATGACTCATACTTTGCTAATGTCACCAGAGTCGTTTGACTCTGGTCTCCCTTTTTTTTTTTTACTTTTTTGCCCCAGGATCCCATGATATCATGGGATCCAAATGTAAAAAGTAAAAAACAGTGCATCCGTTTAAAAGCCCTTTTCACTTTTAACCTTCCCCTTTCACCCATTTCGTTTTTCACCTTCCCCTTATACCTCTACAACGAACGGCAACCATTGGGTTCTTCTTCTCCGGTCAACAGGTTTGGCATCGACGAGAACGGCGGAAGCAGTCGTCTTCCTTGTCTCTGATTGGCAGCGATCCGGCTACAGCAACAACCAAGAAGAATCATTTCTCTCTTCGTAAAAGAGGCACGATTTGTAATGTGAAATTTCTGTTTCTGTAATAGGATTCTTTTTCTTGTAGTTTTTCTCTTTTGTGTTGATGTTTGGGAAATGGGTTTTCTGTTTTGGAAATGGGTTTTCATGTTTATTGATGATGATGATTTGAGAGCTATGTCAGGGATTGGGTTCTTTTTCCTTGTCATTTTCTTCTGGGTTGGGTGTGCAAAAAGGGTTTTCTCATTGTGTTTTGGATGGGAGAGAGATGGGTTCGAACTCTTGGATGATGTCAGATATGGGTTTGCTATTTTAAATGTGTTCGTTTGACTCTGGAAGATGAAAATGGGCATGAGTTCTTTTTTATTTGATGATGATGTTTGCTTTTGTTTGATTCGTTAACAGAAAAATGTTTGCTTCGTTTTGATCAATGCAGACAAACCCTTTCTGTGTAAATGAAGACTAGCATTGGGGAGTAACCTAGTATTGGAGAGGATTAGAAGAAAAAAAAAAGGTTGACCGTCCAGTTCTGTCGTTCCATTTTCTTTTTGTCGCTTCTCTCCTGAGTGCAATCCACATCACCGGCAGCTTCCATTGTATCCCTCGCCAACTGGCCCCATTGGTCTCCTGTAGTGTAAGGTATATGCCCTTTTCTGATCCATTTCTTTATCAATTGGGTTATGTTCTGTGCTGATAGTTGGTGTGTTGGGGCCCAACTGTGGGAGAAATCGTAGTAGTTAATTGTTGGCCCTTTTATTTCTCTGGCCCTTTTATCAACTCATTAAGCTCAAAATTTGTTACTCTACGTTCTGAAGGCTCAATATGCCCTCATCCATCTTTATTTCAGTCTTTTCTAACTTTGCCAATGCTTTTGTAACTTTCATATCAGAGCGCACTCCATGAGTAAAAATATAAGGAAGAAATAAATGATCACTCTTTACATTCTAGTAATTTTACCTGAATTGCAATGCAGCTTTTCTACCATTCAAATGAACTTAAATTTACATTCACTAGAGTTTGGATCCTCATATTTCCAATGTAAATGTCAAAACAGGAAAAGCAAAAGTTCTCTGGTATTCCATTCACTACCCTTGAATTAGATAAAGTAAGCAATCCCCAATATATGTCTGTGCAGAATTTACATCAAAGATTTGGGGTTTATGCTAATTAGGAATACATTTGGTGATGTGTAAGATGAACGTGCGCATAGATGTGAATTGTACGATAAAATGTTACTTAGAAAATTATATTACTGTCAATTCTAAGTGTGTATACCAGTTTAGTAGCTATGATTGAAATGGATGATATGTCATGCTTACCTATCCTCTCTATGTGGAATTTCATGTTTCGTTAATGCCTCATGGTAGAACTCAATGTACCGTAATTCAATTCTAAGGGCCATACTGAATTTTATTTATAAACTGATTTTATGTGACATATAATGTACACACTCCCAAAGTACTCCTAAATGGGCTGTAAGTAGAACAAATGGCAAATGGACTGACATATGGCAGTGGGATCAAATTGTACATACAAATTGAATTTTATCTCTCTCATATGGTGTACACACTTACATTGATGGATTTGGTTTTATTATAGATGGCTGAATTCAACCCTGGTCCACTTGACAGAAGCATTCTGCAAGAACAAGATAACCATATTTCTGAAATCATATGGAGTGGCAGGGTATGTTGAACTCTATGTATACAATAACACATTTTGTTTAAGTTCTCATATAACTGTGCATGGTATATTTGCATTAATTATTCTGATACAGGATGTGGGACCACTTGTTTGTAAGCCGGCAACCATACTGCAAGATAAATGGTCTTTGAATGATACTCAAGAAGCATAAGTTCAAGAAATGGGCCTCCTTCATCTTTCTAAATTGCAAAAAATCACAATTGACCATGCACTAATTTCTGCATTAGTAGATAGATGGAGGCCCGAGACAAACACTTTTCATTTGGCTAGTGGAGAAGCAACAATCACTCTTGAAGACGTTGCTTACATATATGGGCTACCCATCAATGGGAGAGTAGTTACAGGGCGTACATTCTCTAGCCCTATCACAGTTAGTGAGGTGTGTTTAGAGTTGTTGGGTAAACAACCTCATCAAGACAGGGATTGCAATGGCAGTGACTTAAAATTGACTTGGCTGGTGAATAACTTTAGTAAACTTTCCAAGAAATCTTCGAAGAATGAGCAAATAATGGCTACAAGGGCATATCTTTTTTGTTTGGTGGCGGGTCAAATTTTTACAAACACTTCTGGGTCGATGGGGGGTGCATGGATTTTAGAGCTTTTCAGGGAGTTTAAAAGATTTGCTTGGGGCCTCGCATGCTTGGCGAACCTTTACCGACAGCTATCAAGAAGAACAGTCGCCAAATCAACTAGCAAGCATAAAGGTTCTAAGAGGCCTACTGACCACCAGAAGACCTTAGGCGGGCCTGTTCAACTCTTGCAAGTAAAAACACTTACCCACTTGTACACACTATATGTAAGAATTGTCTAAATTTTACTCCATAATATTCTAATAATGCCTACTAATTATTTGAATCAGATTTGGGCCATATCTCGTATGTCAATCGGGCGAGAAATTAAATCAACTCAACAATGGCATGATGACTTCGAATTCCCCCTTAGCCGGATGTGGTCACGGCGCTTGAAGTCTCACAATACCTTCTCCACGGTGGAAGTTGTTCGTAAACAACTAGACAACCAAGATCCAGATAATGTAAGCGCTTACATATAATATTTAATTATAGGATATACATATATTGTTTGGTACTTTTTGAACATTTTGAAGTAGATAAATGTATTTGACGTTTTATTTAATAAATGCAGTTCATTTGGCGGCCATATGTTGGTTTTAAAGATGAATTGGCCAAGATAGTGGATGACCATGAAATGGAGGTATTTTGCTCACAGACCGCGGTGGTCTGTTACTGGATTGTTGAACGCCACAATAGCAATCGCGTGATGAAGCAATTCGGCTTTCAACAAATAGTTCCCCCTCCATTCTACGGTGCATTCAATAGGGAAGATAGGGTATTGAAGGCCACCATAGATTATTCAAAGAAAATGAAAGAAGGAATTAAAGAGTGGAATGGTAGAAAGAAATCGGTGCTTAAAGGGGAAGTTGAAGTTGATAGCAACCGTCACTCCGAGGATTACTTTCAGTGGTATAGGGGTATCACCAGATTGAGGATCGGACGATTTGATATTGTGGAAGGCGCCACTAACCCTGACCTTGAACAAGAGCATAATCACACACAACAAGATCCAGGTCCTTCTCAACCGCATCCACAAACAGATTTTTCCGACTCAACTGTGATGGAGATTGGTGATTTTGCATCCCATTTATTGGTAGGAATTGAAGATATGAAGAAGCAACCAGGGAAGGAAAAAAAGATTGATGAATTCTTGGATAGAATATGTCGTAAGATCAGGCGATTTAAATCAGCATGTGCTTCTAGGTTTGTGGAATTCAAGATGCAAGATTGCATTAGCTCCAGCTCAGATGAGGAGGAGAGGAAAGTACGTGGCACACACTTATTTGTTGTTAATCTCTTAAATAATACTAATGAAGGGGTTATGATTGAATAAATGTTTATATGCATTACAGAGGCCAAAAACATCGGATGACAGCATCAGACAACTGACGCCCAGTTCTGTTCCATTACAAATGCCTCCACAAACCATCCCACCAAGTCCAATTCCTGTAGATAGTATATCCTCCCAACCTGTTGAGGATATTCTATCAAGTCCAAGTGGTTTTTTTACTCCTCAACCAGTTACAACGCAGGAATCTGTTGTAGATGTGTCACCGGGCGAGTCTCTCCCCTCCAGGATAATAAGGATCAAAGCCCGGCATAGGAAGAATACGCTGCCTACGCGGTTTCAGCCATACCAGGTGACAACTTATGGAGCCCGCAGTGCTGACTACAGTCTTACAGTTGAGGAGGCTGCCTTACTTGACATTTTCTGGAATGAATATAAAGCAAGGTAAGTTACTTCTGCTGACATCTCAAAGTAGATAAGTCGTACCTAATGGTCATTTAGGATTGAATCAATTGTGGTTATTGCAGTGATCCCTCATTAGCCAAAATCTGCACGGTTATCCCTGCCATCAAAATGCGGGGCCTCCTACATAATGACTGGCTGGATACCAAGGTGACGACAAACAACATACAATGGATAATTGGTTTCCGTAACTTGTGTGTGTGCGTACCAAATATGTGATCTTGAATTATGACGTCTTACCAAATCTAAATTTTGCAGGCAATGGACTATTGGTTTGAAATTCTGGCTACTAAAGTGCGGGGTGCTCACTTTTTCCATTCTAGCCTTGCGGTATGATCATAATGAAGCCTCCCACTAGCGTAATTTTCTGCATTCAAAAGTAAACATAGTCACATCAAACATTCCTCCATTCATTGTTTCCACAGGAATGGTACAGAGATCCAAATATACATCCGGATACCTACAATAATGCTTTTGGATCCCCAGAGAGAAGACACCGTTACAGCTTCAGCTCTCGCGATTGGCTGGTATTTCCGATGTGTACAGACAGCCATTTTACACTCTTGGTAGGAAACGTCAAAGTGGGAAGATGGGAATATTACAACAGCTTAGATGGTTTTGGGGACGTTCAGTTTCTAGAATATTTTGTAAGTGCCGATTTCATCAGTTTCGTCTAAGATCATAACAAAGAATTTGAAATGAACTAATGGTAACGCATGTTCTTTTCCAGACCACTTTTGTTGCATCACGGCTTCGTGACAATGGTTGGCCCAATCCCTCAAGTTGGAGGCTAGTGAGGATACCGAATCTGCCACAACAAGTCAATGGGTGAGTAGGTATTAAATCAATAATCTGTTGATTTCATTATTATTGCATAAAAATATATTAACATGAAATGGACGTGTGCAGCCATGATTGTGGGTTTTTCACTTTGGCGTATGTGGAGCACATTGTCACAGGCCGGCCTATGAATTTCAACCAAGATGACATGTGGTATTATAGAGCGAAGGTCGTACACGATATTTATCTACAACAAATGGCAACACATCAGGATCAGCTTATTCAAGAGAACTGAAGTTTGTGTTCTTTTTTGAATGCAAGTATTTTGTGACGATGTAAATGGAAACAATTTATACTTATGGGTGGATATATTTTGTGAATACCGTATGGAGGATGGGATGATGTATAACTAGAAACGATCTGTTATGGAATGTGTAAATACTTCTGAAGGAGATATTTTTGCACATGGTGTTTGAATTTGTTTGTGGTTTTATTTCTTATGTTTGTGTTGCAGGGTGTTTATATGAAGACTGATAATCCCATGATATCATGACTTTTCACAGGCTGACATAGATAATTCTAAATCGGATGATGATATCCAACTGTTTTCACATTACATTTGCATAAAATTATTTGACATAGAGCATTGTGCTTGATTGTTGCATTCAACATATGCAATAGAGAATTAGTGATTCATCCATAAAATTTAAGTCAGTCTTACAAAATGAAGACACTTTGTATCGAACATACTGAAACGCCATGATAGCATGGGATAATCCCATGATAGCATGGCATTTCTGCATTTAATTTTGGCTAAAATGTTAGTCTAACAACAAAATATTAAAAATGATTCTTCACAAAAAGCACTCGTGTAGCCGTTGCATTCATGGTTCTGTGTCAATTCATCAGGATCTAGAAGCTGATGATTGCTTAATAAAATACATATGATACTTACAAAATGAAGAAGACAGTTTGTGATATGAAACTGAGAAAGCCATGATATCATGGGATAATCCCATGATATCATGGCATTTCTGCAACTCATTTGGACAAGCTGTTAGTCCAACAACAAAACATTAAAAATGAGTATTCACAAAAATTACTTTTGTAACCTTCTCATTTATGGTCATTTGTCAATTAGGCAGAGTCTATTATTATTGATTACTAAATAAAATACATATGTTATTTACAAAATGCAGGCAGTTTGTGATATAGAACCTGAAAAAGCCATGATATCATGGGATAAACCCATGATATCATGGCATTTCTGCAACTCATTTGGCTTGACTGTTAGTCCAACAACGCATTCTTTAAAAATGATTGTTCAAAAAAATCACTCGTGTAGGCTTCGCATTTGTCTGGTCATTTGTCAATTATGCACGGTCTATTATTATTGATTGCTAAATAAAATACATATATTACTTACAAAATGCAGGCAGTTTGTGATATAGAATCTGAAAAAGCCATGATATCATGGGATAATCCCATGATATCATGGCATTTCTGCAACTCATTTGGACATTATTTTAGTCCAACAACGCATTCTTTAAAAATGATTGTTCAAAAAAATCACCCGTGTAGGCTTCGCATTTGTCTAGTCATTTGTCAAAGGCATGGTCTATTATTATTGATTGCTAAATAAAATATGACTGTTACTCACAAAATGCATGCAGTTTGTGATATAGAAGCTGAAAATTCCATGATATCATGGGATAATCCCATGATATCATGGCATTTCTGCAACTCGTTTGGGCAGACTTTTAGTCCAACAACGCATTCTACTTACTCAAAGCAGAATGAAATGATGCCCATGTAGACCTATTTTGCATTGTATGCCATTATATTTTCCCCCTTAAAATATAGAAGATTGGGGTCCAAAGTTCAACAACAAAAGATTATATTACACTTCATCAAAAGTTCAACAGCATATTGGGGTACAAAGTAGCAATACATTTGGTGGAATTATATTACACTTCCACTGAAAGTGATTATATAACAATAATCAAAATAGGTGTACAGATCTACAATTGGTTAGTGTCTGTCTTCAAAACAACATGTGTCTACCAAAATTTATATACAACACACCATATACACCTGTTACTTACAAAAAAGCTATTATGTAAATCACTTCAATTTCGGAATGGAGGATTGTTGCAAGACTGACGATTATGTCCAACTTCTCTACAGTTTGAGCATGTAACTTGTCGTCGTACCCGATCCTCCGTTCTAATCCTCTTTTTCTTCGGTCGTCCAGCTTGTCGCCTCGCATGTGGAGGTAGTATTGGATGCTCCTGTCTATACACTCCCACTGATGGATGTCTGTTGTTGCATGCACTATTTGATTATAGGTTGCAGGGTAAGTTTCTGCAGAAAACCATTCTTCACGAAAATCATATGGGTCCCGACTTCTGAAACTAATTGCTGACATAGCATGCGAACAGGGAATGCCCATTAAATCCCATTTTCGACAAGTGCAAGAACGTCGATCGAGATGAACAACATCCATAAAGTAGCCAGAATCAATCTGATATTCTTCAGGACCTGCTTGCATTGCATGTAGTCGACGAGAACCATCTTTTTCTTTGCCCAAATATCTTTCAAAATATGGTGTCAAACGCGATTCTATCATCTGTGAACTGTCACGGCGGAGTTGGAAGAAATCCATTAATTTTATACGAATCTCCTCTACCTGCCTTGTTATAGGAAGCTCTCGGATGTCCTTCAGTAAGCTATTTGTACATTCAGCTGAATTAGTAGTTAACATGTCATATCGACCTGGATGTACAAACGCATTCGCCCAACGTTCTTTGCCAATATTCTCAATGTATGCATATGCCTCTTCGTTCACATTCCTTAACTCATTCATGTGCCTTTCATAATCACAACTTCTAGAAGACTTCGCTGCACACCAGAACTTTGAAACAATTGCTTTGTCTTTAAAACGCTTACGTACATTTTCTGCAATATGACGGCAACAATAACAATGGTTGGCATTTGGATATACATTTTTAACGGCTTCAACAAGGCCTTTTTGTCTGTCTGAAACAACGGTTAAACCTGGTAATGGACCAAGGGCGATCTTAAAGCAAGATAAGAACCATACCCATGTGTCATAACGTTCGATTTCAGCTATAGCAAATGCGATGGGGAACAGCCCATGATTGGAGTCTTGAGTCACGGCAACAAATATGACTCCTGGATATTTGCCACGGAGGTGCGCTCCATCAATGGTGATCAATGGCCTCATATAAGTCTTGAAGGACTGGAGGCTTGACCCAAAGTCAAAAAAGAATTTCGAGAACGAAAAGTCCTGATCCGTATCAAGATGATAATGGGACCCGGGATTCGTTCGCATCAACTCGGCACAATAATTTGGCAATATCCTAAATGATTGTTCGTATGAACCTCGAATTGCATCTAGTGCAATCTCTTTTGCCCTATGAGCCTTCCTGTAGCCAATAACAACACCGAACTCCAATCTAACATCATTTATAATTTGCTTCGGTTTATACTCTGGATGAAGGCGCACTTTTTCCTTGATGAAATCGGCTATTAAATTAGCTGTTGCTTGAGGATGAGTCATTCCCATCATTGGTCTTGAACAAGTATGATTAGGATTATAGGTCCGAACTCGAAATTGAGGCCCTGATTCCACTAATGAAGCATGAATACGCCATGGACAACTTTGAACTTCGCACTTAGCAGTAACTTGTTTCCGAGATGTCTTCAAATGCCGCAAACCCAAATTTGAATACATTGCAAACTTGCTCAAAGTTTTCCTGAATGAGCTGCGATCAATAAAAGTTCTACCATTCCACATATTATGTGCAGATTCCTCTTGAGTCACAAAATCTTCAACCTCATCTTCCATTGGCACTAGTGTGTCCTCAATATTACACTTTTGCATAGTATTGGATTGTTGTCTGTTGCATTCTAAGACTTCTTGTTGGTAGCTTAAACCATTGACACATCTGACAGAATCATGTGGGTTGCCTGCACTATTGCAATCACTATCAATTTCATCTTGATTCAAGACATCAGCCAAATCCTCATTGGAATCTATATCATCATTGTAGTTTTCAAGACTTGCATTCGTTTCAGACGCAACCTCATTGGTTGGGTACGAGAAATGATTATCTACATCTTCTGCGAGATTGACATCTGGATAAGTGTATTCGTGGATATTACCCATTTCAGCCCTATAAACATCTGACATAGCATCCACTTCAATATGAATAGGCGATTTACTGGGACAATATAATCTGCAAATGAGAACCTCCATAATTATTACATTCATCTAAAAATACAACAAAAAAAAATTCTTGCATATGAAACGAAAACGAACCTGGTGGTCAGCTCTCTACACGGTGAACCCTCATGATCAATAGCCTTAGACTTCTTATGTTTTAGAAGCATGAGTTCTTGGCCTACTTCCACGTGGATTTTCATTGCAACAATATCCATCTCTAATTCCGGCATTCTCTTCAACTTGTTCATTCCTTCCATGCATGTAGATCTATTTATTAAATATGTACATGTATATAACTTGAAAAATTATTATTCTAAATTCTAAACATAACTGTCTTACCAAGAAATTGAATGGTAATGATCTGCACCATCATTGATATTTCTACTTAGATATATGTAGATAGAATCTGTCACCTCTCCACATGCTTTGACCATTACCCGAATATCATTGTCATTCTTTATACTAATCAAGGTGAATGCTTTGCCATTTTGATGTAGGTATTGAATACGAGGAGGCTCTTCAGACATTACCCAATTTGTTGCTTGTAAGACAATTTCAACCAATGAGATGTATGTTAAGTTACGATTAACATAGATAGCAGTTTGATCACCATCGATGTAGTTAGGATGAACTCTATCCCACTCAAATTGACCACCGAAGTGGACCACTATCAGTAGCTCGCCATCCAACATCTTTAAGGAATGTGACACTGTCCATGATAAAAATGAAACATAAAGGAGTAATATTAATAGTGAGCCATGCTAATTCAAAGCAACACAATCATAGCTACTAAACTGGTATACACACTTAGAATTGACAGTAATATAATTTTCTAAGTAACATTTTATCGTATTATTTACATCTATGCGCATGTTCATCTTACACATCACCAAATGTATTCCTAATTAGCATAAACCCCAAATCTTTGATCAAAACGAAGCAAACATTTTTCAGTTAACGAATCAAACAAAAGCAAACATCACCATCAAATAAAAAAGAACTCATGCACATTTTCATCTTCCAGAGTCAAACGAACACATTTAAAATAGCAAACCCATCTCTGACATCATCCAAGAGTTCGAACCCATCTCTCTCCCATCCAAAACACAATGAGAAAACCCTTTTTGCACACCCAACCCAGAAGAAAATGACAATGAAAAAGAACCCAATCCCTGACGTAGCTCTCTCATCATCAATAAACATGAAAACCCATTTCCAAAACAGAAAACCCATTTCCCAAACATCAACACAAAGAGAAAAACTACAAGAAAAAGAATCCAATTACAGAAACAGAAATTTCACATTTGGGTTCGTACCTCTACAGGCCAAGGATCGCTGCCAGTCAGAGACAAGGAAGATGAATCAGATTGCTTCCGCCGTTCTCGTCGACGCCAAACCTGTTGACTGGAGAAGAAGAACCCATTTGGGTTCTGGCTGGCGTTCGTTGCAGAGGTAGGGGAAGGTGAAAAAACGAAATGGGTGAAAGCGGAAGGTCAAAAGTGAAAAGGGATTTTTAAACGGATGCACTGTTTTTTACTTTTTACATTTGGATCCCATGATATCATGGGATCTTGGGGCAAAAAAGTAAAAAAAAAAATGGGAGACCAGAGTCAAACGACTCTGGTGACATTAGCTAAGTAAGAGTCATGGAATTGGGACATTAGGGTCTAGCAGGGGCCAATATGTCAAATCCCCTAAAATCATTCATACTTATTAATAAATCATAAAAAAAAGATCTATTAATTTGAAGGTTAGGATTATGCAATTTGGGATATTGTTTATGTGTGGTCAATCTAGTAGTAATAAATGCATTAAACAAGAAATAAAGTTTTAAACAAGGTTGAGTCAATTGCAATGGATTGGATCTAAAGTCAATTACATTTAGACTAGATAAACAATTAACTTATAAATATAAAATAAAATTGGGTCAATGGCAAGTTGGCAACAGGTTAAGTTTAGGTCATGAGGTGTAGGTCACCTTCAAACCAAACTAAAGTGAGGGAATTTTACCAACTTTTTTAGGTTATGATAATGAACAAAAACACAATCTTGACCAAACCGACCACCCAACTTGAACCCTATTTAGTTATTTAAAATTAGAGTTGATCTTTCTTATTTTCTTATAAATTTGAGTTAATAATTTTAACCCAATTAATCAATAGATTGGAGCAGAGTTAAGTCAATACATGATATTTTATCTTCCAACCTAACTTAACTTGCCTTATTATTTGACCTTCAAACAACTTAACTTGAATATACTTTGTTTGTTATCATCCTTTTGGAGTGACAATTTAGATGAATGATAGTTGTCAATCATTTATGACTTTCTATCTTTAAACTATCATTCCATGTCATTACACTTTCTTGTCATTCTTTTGTGCAATTAGATGAGAGACATTTGTCAATCATCTAAAAAAAATTTAACATATAAATAAGGTATTTTCTTCCTTTTTAACCCATAACTCCCATTCATTTTCCAAGTACTGGTCTCCCACACTCACTTGCATTTTATTTCATTTTCTTAGAAAGTTATTATTGCCGTATTGCTATGGCAAATTAAGCCGGTTGATGTTAGTGATGTCTAAGTACGTTTAATACATATGTAGTATAAGTATAAAGAGATTTTTAATGATTTTCTTGTATGTTTTAATCAATTTAGCTAGTCGCACAATTTAGATGACTTAGGCTTCTCCATTTCCAAAATAAGTAATTTAAAAGTGGAATCAGGACACAAATATGGCCTGAATTTGGCTCATTGATGAGATATATTTTTGGAAGAGAAATTTGTTGAAGTGACTTTAGATATGAAAAAATATTTGATTATATTTTTTTATTTTTATGTTTAACGCTTTTTTTTCATTTACCCTAATACTATTTTGAGTTCTTACCTTATGCTTGTGAACATTCTCAATAACTATGATGATTATATTTTAAAATAAATTATAAAATTATTCATGAATTTACTTAATTTTCTCAATTGCAGTCATAATATCTTTATCAAGAATGGGTGGTATAGAAAAAAAGATATGTTATTTTTTTTGTAAGAATTACACCATAACTCAATCTAACCTACTCTTTTTAAATTTTTATTACTTATTTAGTAAATAGGAATTTTATATCATCGATTTTAAAAATAATTAGAAGTAATTTAAGGAATGAAAGAAAAATCTCTAGAGTAATAAACAAAGAAGAAAAGATTTAAATAAAAATAGAAAAGTTAAAATTAATCATGAGTGAGAGTCATGAACTTAAAATTGAAGTAAGAAAGGTTGCAACTAGTAAGACTTAAGGAATTCCGATCATGTAGGACACATGACCTTTTATTTTAGAAGATAAAGCTAAGATTGAGTCAAAAATGGAAGTTCTTCTAAAACTCATTAATCTCAAATTGAAGCTCTTAATTAAAAATCCAGAAAACCCTAATCCCAGGCTCGAAATTCCTACTCATAAATCTATAAAATTTCAAGAATCTTAAACAAGAAAATCATATCCCTAATAAAAACCCTAATCTCAATTTCTAAAAAGAGAAATACTAAAAAAGTTTGAAAACGCAGATCATACAATGATAAAATTAATCTTAAAATAGAGGCTTACAAAACTAAATCAAACAATGAGAAAACAGTTGAAAAAACCTAATGGATTTGGAAGCTCGTTGCTGAGATGATGAGAAAGATTTTGTCGAATTTTAGAAAAGAGAAAAAACTAAAAGAAGTAAAACGATATTATGTATAATACGCTCAAAATTATGTGAGACTTTTGTACTCGAAATTGAAGTATAAAAGATTGATGATATGAATATTCATGGCCTGGGTTGGGGCAGGTTATGCAGTATTCAGGCCCAACCATTTTTTTAGATGATTAGCCTGACCTCGTCGTAGTCCTACTCGGGAAATAAGTATTTGGTTGAGCTCGGCCCGCCTGAAAAAGGTTAAGCCCGAGCCCAGGTGGATCATGTTTTCATTAAAAAAAAAATAATTTTCTTATTACTTAAAGTTGTAGCTTAGTTGGTTAGGTTTCTATGCCTAATCATATTTCTATCATACGCTCAATAGAATGGTGGGATCCACGTTTATTGAAAAGAAATTTTTAGTATATGTCATTGGAGGGGTTGACATTCATTTTGAATTATTTATATTATCATTTTGTGGGGGCCCACAAAATAACAAAGGGGGCTTGTCTTCATCACATAAGATTTTAGTATATATTATTGGAGGGGTTGACATTTATCTTGAACTACTCGAGTTTTTATTAGATGGGGGCCATGATGGATACACAAAAGCCTGTCCACACGTAATAGTTGTGTGCAGTGATTTGTCTTGTAGTGAGACTTATCTTCTTATCTGTATGATACTATCCCCATTTAAAAAGATAAGTGAAAATTGGATTTTTTTTTTTTTTGGGTAAATTAGCCAAAAGTCCCTGCGCACGGTCTTCTAAGGCATCAAGGACAACAACTTTTTCTCTAATGTCTCTAGTCCAGACAGCTGGAGATACTTTGGTGAAAGGTCCCTAATATGCCACGTCATATATTTTCATGACTAATTTGCCCCTTTCAACCCTCATTCAAACTCCTGCCTTCTTCTTCTCTCTCATTTTCCATTTTCCATTCCTTTCCATGGTTTGGAGTATCGTTGCAGAGCACTTTTCGTCGCCACCATGCCATGACTTCTGATTCTCTCTATTTCATTTCTTCAAAGATGGAATCGGTTTTGAAATCTCTCTCTATCCAAATCTCTCTCTGTACTCAGACAAATTTATCTGAATTTCTGATAAAACTCAGACAAATTTATCTGAGTTTGTGTCCAACTTGTGAGGTATTTTTCTATGATATAACGGTGGAATCTTGACTTGGTCTCTTCATGAAAGTTGTAGCCCTATATGTGTAGATGATTCTAGGGTTTTGAATCACCCGATTTGGACTTCGGAAGCTCAAGTTATGGCTCATTGAAATTTACTGGTAAAAATAGGAATTTTGGATCGGTTTTCCGGCCTTATCTTGAAGCAACGCTTGGAGGCTCAAACGAACTTGAATTTTTGCGAACCAGACCTTTCTGAAAAGCTTAAGACGTCCTCTAAAAACTTCATGAAGACCACTTTGTCGTTCTGAAACTCTAACGCCATCCAAACCTCAATGGAATGAGAGAAGTTCATTTGATAAATTTATCTGAGTTTCTGGCAAAACTCAGACAAATTTATCTGAGTTTGTGTCCAACTTCTGAGGTATTTTTCTATGACATAACGGTGGAATCTTGACTTGGTCTCTTCATCAAAGTTGTAGCCCTAGATGTGTAGATGATTTTAGGATTTTGAATCACCCAATTTGGACTTCGGAAACTCAAGTTATGGCTCATTGAAATTTACTGATAAAAACAGGAATTTTGGATCGGTTTTTTCCGGCCTTATTTTGAAGCAACGCTTGGAGGCCCAAACGAACTTGAATTTTTGCGAACCAGACCTTTCTGAAAAGCTTAAGACGTCTTCTAAAAACTTCATGAAGACCTCTTTGTCGTTCTGAAACTCTAACGCCATCCAAACCTCAATGGAATGAGAGAAGTTCATTTGACAAATTTATCTGAGTTTCTGGCAAAACTCAGACAAATTTATCTGAATTTCTGATAAAACTCAGACAAATTTATCTGAGTTTGTGTCCAACTTGTGAGGTATTTTTCTATAATATAACGGTGGAATCTTGACTTGGTCTCTTCATTAAAGTTGTAGCCCTAGATGTGTAGATGATTTTAGGATTTTGAATCACCCGATTTGGACTTCGGAAACTTAAGTTATGGCTCATTGAATTTTACTAGTAAAAATAGGAATTTTGGATCGGTTTTTCCGGCCTTATTTTGAAACAACGCTTGGAGGCCCAAACGAACTTGAATTTTTGCGAACCAGACCTTTCTGAAAAGCTTAAGACGTCCTCTAAAAACTTCATGAAGACCACTTTGTCGTTCTGAAACTCTAACGCCATCCAAACCTCAATGGAATGAGAGAAGTTCATTTGAATTATTGCTGAGCTTTGCCAAAACTCAGATAAATTGTCTGATTCTGCTTTTGCTGACGTGTACAAGGGTGTTTCTGTCTTTTTCAATGAGTTACTTTTACAAAAGGACTGCCGTCAGTACGATAAAATATTGTGGATCGTTTGCAATAAAAATCACAGTTGAGGGACCTCCGCCCAAATGCCCCTTAATTTAAAGCAATTTCACCCTCAATTTCAATTTCACTCTCAATTTCAACTTTGAATTCCAATTTTCTCTGGCAAAAAAAAAAGGGGCATTTGGGCGGAGGTCCCTCAATTGTGATTTTTATTGCCAACGGTCCATTATATTTTATCGTACTGACGGCAGTCCTTTTGTAAAAGTAACTCATTGAAAAAGATAAAAACACCCTTGTACACGTCAGCAAAAGCAAAATCAGACAATTTATCTGAGTTTTGGCAAAGCTAAGCAATAATTCAAATGAACTTCTCTCATTCCATTGAGGTTTGGATGGCGTTAGATTTTCAGAACGACAAAGTGGTCTTCATGAAGTTTTTAGAGGACGTCTTAAGCTTTTCAGAAAGGTCTGGTTCGCAAAAATTCAAGTTCGTTTGGGCCTCCAAGCGTTGTTTCAAAATAAGGCCGGAAAAACCGATCCAAAATTCATGTTTACACCAGTAAACTTCAATGAGCCATAACTTGAGTTTCCGAAGTCCAAATCGGGTGATTCAAAACCCTAGAATCATCTACACTTCTAGGGCTACAACTTTTATGAAGAGACCAAGTCAAGATTCTACCGTTATATCATAGAAAAATACCTCACAAGTTGGATACAAACTCAGATAAATTTGTCTGAGTTTTATCAGAAATTCAGATAAATTTGTCTGAGTTTTGCCAGAAACTCAGATAAATTTGTCAAATGAACTTCTCTCATTCCATTGAGGTTTGGATGGCGTTAGAGTTTCAAAACGACAAAGAGGTCTTCATGAAGTTTTTAGAAGACGTCTTAAGCTTTTCAGAAAGGTCTGGTTCGCAAAAATTCAAGTTCGTTTGGGCCTCCAAGCGTTACTTCAAAATAAGGCCGGAAAAAACCGATCCAAAATTCCTATTTTTATCAGTAAATTTCAATGAGCCATAACTTGAGTTTCTAAAGTCCAAATCGGGTAATTCAAAATTCTAAAATCATCTACACATCTAGGGCTACAACTTTCATGAAGAGACCAAGTCAAGATTCTACCGTTATATCATAGAAAAATACCTCAGAAGTTGGACACAAACTCAGATAAATTTGTCTGAGTTTTGCCAGAAACTCAGATAAATTTGTCAAATGAACTTCTCTCATTCCATTGAGGTTTGGATGGCGTTAGAGTTTCAGAACGACAAAGTGGTCTTCATGAAGTTTTTAGAGGACGTCTTAAGCTTTTCAGAAAGGTCTGGTTTGCAAAAATTCAAGTTCGTTTAGGCCTCCAAGCGTTGCTTCAAAATAACGCCGGAAAAAACCGATCCAAAATTCCTATTTTTACCAGTAAAGTTCAATGAGCCATAACTTGAGCTTCCGAAGTCCAAATTGGGTGATTCAAAACCTAGAATCATCTACACATCTAGGGCTACAACTTTTATGAAGAGACCAAGTCAAGATTCCACCGTTATATCATTGAAAAATACCTCACAAGTTGGATACAAACTCAGATAAATTTGTCTGAGTTTTATCAAAAATTCAGATAAATTTGTCTGAGTACAGAGAGAGATTTGGATAGAGAGAGATTTCAAAACTGATTCCATCTTTGAAGAAATGAAATAGAGAGAATCAGAAGTCATGGCATGGTGGTGACGAAAAGTGCTCTGCAACGATACTCCAAACCATGGAAAGGAATGGAAAATGGAAAATGAGAGAGAAGAAGAAGGCAGGAGTTCGAATGAGGGTTGAAAGGGGCAAATTAGTCATGAAAATATACGACGTGGCATATTAGGGACCTTTCACCAAAGTATCTCCAGCTGTCTGGACTAGAGACATTAGAGAAAAAGTTGTTGTCCTTGATGCCTTAGAAGACCGTGCGCAGGGACTTTTGGCTAATTTACCCTTAAATTAAGCCTCTATTTTAAATCGACTACGACCGTTTTGTAGGTCCTCCTATTATAGGCACTATGAAACTGTTGAGGTCCACATGGCCCTCTTATGACCAATCTATGTTCTGCACACATGTCAACCCAAGTCTAACACTCATCTTATAGGTTTAACACTTGATTATGCAATCTGCCCAAATGGATCCTTATCTGATGGTTAGGTTTTAAATAAAATTTTAAGGCCCTCAAAATAATACATTTCCAAATTATCTTGCTGGTGGCCATGGACTTTCCACCATTCAAAGGATGCCGTCAGCTTTTCTTGTGGCCGTCAGCTTTTCTTGTTCCCGTCCAAGGGGCTGCCCCACACGTCCCCATGTGAAACACATGTGATCTATAGATCTAGGCCCTCCCCACACGTCCCCAGGGGCGGCCCTGAGTTTTCGGGGGCCCTAGGCGAGTTCGTGTGGCCCTACCCGTATACCTACCGATAAATGATAAAAAATAAACGACAATTTTTTTTATTTGATCGAGAATTAAGTATAAACTCCTTGCCTACTCTTATCGAATCAGAATTGTGTTTCACATTAACCAATTAACACCAAAAGTCAATTACAAAAACTAAGCACTCCTGAAAAAACTACTAGTCTTCTTGCATTTCTAGCTGCGAAATCACTAATTAAGTATTTCATAATCAAGTTTTTCTACCAAATACTTTTTAATAGATAACATAACTAAAGTAATTTAAAGCCTTTGAGTATGGAAGTGGCTGATTCACAACCACCGACGAGCAAGTTTTAGAAACCCAGGAGCAGAGATGACTCTCTGTTATTTCATCTTTTATTAAAAAGATCATCACACCCAATCATTTACATCATCTCTTGAATAAAAGAAGACTCCTATCCTTATCCTATTCCTATCCTCTTCAGAATAGAGAAAACAGAGATGGGAGTAGGAAAGAACAGAAAGAAGGTACCTTTGACAATGGGTTCGCTGCAAGATATGTTGTAGATGAAGGAGTTGATGCGAATATGGGTGATGAAGCCACACGAGCCGGAGAGAAGAAGATGATGCTGATTTGTTGATCTTTGTAGCAATGCTGCGAGAGAAGAAGGTGTCCAGTGAAGAAAACGTCCTTTTACTAGAGACTAGAGAGTGTAGCAGTTTGAGTAAAAGGAAAGAAAGTAACCCTGCTAATAGGTTTTATATCACCAGTTTGCCCAGTCTCATCTACTGTCTGCTTCGATGAAAAAATCTGGCGGTTGATAATCTATTTCTTTCAAATACAAACAAGCCATGAAATTTGAATTTGGGCCAGGCTTGGATCAAATTATTAGCCTGAAGATTGGTTCAAAGAAAATTGGTCCAAAACCAAGCTTGGCTCGGCTCAACCTGATTGACTAAATGGGCAAGCTCATTATTGACATGTTTTAGACTTGGGGGCCCCCATTTTGGGCCAAATTTTGGGGCCCCGGCCGGCCGCCTGTGTGGGCTGTCCCCAGGACCACCCCTACACGTCTCCATGTGAAACACATGTGATCTATAGATCTTCGCCCTTTGCAATTTTTTTTGAAAGAAGGATTAACTTTCCCCGTCAATGGGCAGATCAGACTTCATCCTTAGCCGAGAATGAAAAAACTTGCCCACTGAAGATAAGTGGCAAGCCAAGGGGATCAATAAAAATGATGTTAGATTCCTTTGATGAAATTGTAGAAAATAATAGATAATCAATTTAATGGAAAAGATAACATGGATCTTTAAAGTGATGACAAATAAGCCTCACATCGTTCATATTATATATATATTAAAGCAAAGGGAGAGGTGGGCTGTGGGGGGTGCCACCTCATCCCTGAAAATTCTCTTCTTTCAGAAAAATACCCAAGAAAAAAAAAAGAGGAAAAGAGGGAGGGATTAACTGATTTCACGTGAGAGTAGAGTCCACTGAGATATGGGAAGGAGAGTCCCAGATCCGGAAAACTCTTCCCTCCAGCCCATCCAATATATTCTGCCATCTTTTCTCTCTTCCCCTGCTCCCTCTCTTCTTTCCCCCACGCTCACCTCTTCTCTTCCTCCCTCCTCTGTTCCAACCTGCGCCTTTTTCTTCCTCCGCTCCCTGTCTCCCTCCGCCCAGAGCTCTTCCTGTTCCTTTCCCTCTCCACTGTTCCTCTCACCATCTTCTTCCTCTATCTTTCCTCGTGCTCCTCTCCCCTACGGATCGCACCCACTGCACCTCTCCTTCTTTTTTTTTCTTCTTTCTTCTCTTCCTCTACTTCCCCATCTTCTCCTTTCCCTTTCTCCATCTCATTGCTGCACCTGCACATACCCACTCTGCTGCACTACGCCGTTTTCTCTATCTCTCTCGATCGTTCTCTTTATGGGGTAGAGGATTGGGTGGGATTTTCGGCTCCAAGTTCCCCACCAGATTCGTCGGTCAGATCCGAGGGTTCGCCTCCGGCGGCTACATCGACGGGAAGAACGACCGCCGGTTAGACGATTGTCTCAGATACTGTATTGTTAGTGGGAAGAAGGCGCTCGAGAATGCCGGCCTCGGACCCGATCTCATGGACGGAAAGGTAATCTTTATCTTCATCTTCACATTTGCGTTTTTTATTTGTGGATTGAATCTTGTCTCTTAAACCTAACTGATATTCGAGTATGGAGTCATTTTGGTTACTTGTGCGGAAAGTTGCAATCTTTTTGTGCTTTTTAGGGCAATTAAAAGAAACTGCCTTTCAAATTGGTTATTGCAACAAATGGAATATGGGGTCTATTACTCTTACCCCCCTCGAATGACTATTGGTATTGGGTTTTTTGAAAGGGGAGAAAACTGTGCACTGTATAGTGTCGTGTCCTATTGCCTAGTTGCTGCCGAACTACTTAAACCAGATTTTGGGAAGCCTGCTTGTGAATGTGACCATATTGTTGAATGTATTGTATTAATTCGATTCCTCTTTTTTTATGGTTTTTCCAGATCTATGTGAGAAGCCCCCTGATCTGTGATATGAAATTGACCCGATCCAGAGTGGGATTTGGCCGAATGCTTTGAGGATCCAAAGAGATAGAAAAACATGGCAATTGTATTGATTTGATAGATTCCAATTTTTTTTAATGATGTTTCCAGATCTATGTGACAAGCCCCCAACTCCAGAGTGGGATTTGGGCCGAATCCTTCGAGGAATCAAAGAAATAGACCAACACGGGATTCAACACCTAGAAGTACGGTCAAGGGAGAAGCACTCACTACCATAGTAAAAACCCATAATAATTCTTTCTTGAATAGTTGAGGTTTTCTCTCCCATTAATGGGATTTCCTATCCTACTAGGATTCTACTTTACATTGAAGAAAACTAAATTTGCCAAAACAAACTAAATTCTAAATTTAAAGAGTTCTAGATAAATCAAAACTTCTTAATTATGACTCCTTATCAACTTAAATTCCCATGGTAAATTGGCCGTACTGCCGCCATGAGATGGGCCAAGTGGGCTTGGTCCACCCTTGGATCATGGGTCTAACCTTTCTCAGGACACTTCTTTCTTTACATGATTAATGACTTCCTCATGTTTGATCCATTGCAATAATGATACATCTTGGCTGAGATGTTACGGTGTGTTTTTCCAGTTGAAATTTGGATAATCAAGATGTTGCTTTACATACTTACTAATGAGTAGCAAATCTCATCCTAATACCAAGTCATAATTATCACAATTTTTTTCACTTGTAGGTTCGATGTTTACTTAGGAGAGCTTTTTTTTTTCTTTCTTTCTTTCTTTTTATTCCTAATGGCTTAGGAATGCACAACAAAAGTGAGAAAATAAAAAATAGATGGAAAGAGATATTCCATGAAATGTAAGATTTTTTATTGGACATGTACAAGGATAATAAACATATTCAAAGATAATAAATTTCTTTAGTTTAGATTTATTTTATCTTAATAATATTTTAAAATAATTTTTAATTCGTAATATATTTTCTTTTTTGGCCTGGGCTTAGCACGGGCGTTTGTTGCTAGTTATATATATTAAAGCAAAGGGGGGAGGTGGGCTGTGAGGGATGCCACCTCATCTCCTGAAAAGTCTCTCCATCCAGAGAAATACCAAAGAAAAAAAATCAAAAGGAGAGGTGGGCTTTGGAGGGTACCACCTCACCCCTGAAAATTCTCTCCTAAAATCTCTCCATTCCCTCCAATCTTCCCTAAAATCTCTTCATCTCCATCTCACGGGAATCTTTGAACAAGGTGTTGCCAATATAAAAAACTTGCAGCCAACACCCAAATGACAGTTCCAAGAGAGAAAGTTGTTGAAGAGTTGCAAAGAAGACTGAATACTGCATCTCAGTCATTCTCTGACCGATACTATGTTGTTTGATGGTGGAACAGTCTCCTGTACATGTCATTCTGGAATTACTTAACAGGGGCCGATGTGCTCTTCCCATTTTTATTTTTATATCTTCTTGTTCAAATGTGTATCACATATGAAACTGTGTAGCTTTTAGTGTTCAAAATGTTCGTCATAGTAAGGTTTTTGGGTCCCACTTACAGGATGTAACTGACAAAAATTTAGGTTTGGAGGATGTCTAAATTTAGACTATTAAGGATACATAATGCAATATCTTTAGTTATGACTTTCCATTTCTTTAAACTCTTCTTGGCATAATTGGATAGAAAATCTTCTTCTTCCTCAAATCCTCTAGGCTTTGCTTTGTGAAGGGTAAAGCCATAATGGCAGTCAAAGGCATCTGTTTTTGCTTTTTACTCTCTTTTTTTTTTGTCCCTCTAAATTATTAGCATTTGTCCTGGAGGATTTCAAAATCTCTTTGCACTCCTACAGAGACTCCAATAAACTCCGACAGTTAAATTATTGTTGGGTTGTGTTGGGCGACTGGTTACCATTAGTGTGTTGGCAGAAACTTATAATTTGGTTTTAAGGCAAATTACTGATCTGATCAATTTCTCCCACTGAGCAACTGTGCCAAAATTTCACTCAAATAAGTATTCTGCTAAATTATTAGCAGTTGTCCTAGAGGATTTCAAAATCTCTCTGCACTCCTATGGAGACTCCAATAAACTCCGACTGTTAAATTATTGTTGGGTTGTGTTGGGCGGGGCGACTGGTCACCATTAGTGTGTTGGCAGAATTATAATTTGGTTTTAAGGCAAATTACTGATCTGATCAATTTCTCCCACTGAGCAACTGTGCCAAGATTTCACTCAGATAAGTATTTGCGGTTAGTTTTCAAAAGCATACTTGATCATGATTAAGATTAATCATGAGCCATGCGAATGTGAATTCCGAATGGGACTTTTCAGATAGCCACGTATCAACCAAGATCTCCATCCATCCTCGAAAATCGGCCCTTATCTCTCAAATCCCATTCTCATGCATTAATTTATTAATATAAACCTACTGTGGAGCCCACTAATGGATTATCCTCTTTCAAAAGAGGAAGTCTCAAATTTGGGTTCGAAGTGAAGATAAGCCTATTTCTTGATGAATTTAATTGAACTACAATGAACATTGAGTGGTGAGGAGGATACCTTGAGTTGTTAGAGTGCGGTGGAATGAAACCCTTCTTTTTTTTAAGGTTTTCTATAAATTTTAATAATTAGGAGATAATTGAGGGATTTAGAAGGTCTTACTTTAAATTGACAAAAGATAAGAAAGGAAAGAGTTTGATCATTCCTTGGTGATTTGAAGATATATTGTTAGATGGCCCCATTCATACCATGAGAGGGAAGAGAGATGAGAGAGAAACCAGGGATTGTCCTAATCATATTAGGAGAGAAGTGAGAAATTTTAGGAAATGTGGTATAAATTGAAGATTTGAATTGAACTATCATGGAAATTAGGAAATGGATGATTTAAAAAACTATCCAAAATAGAGACCAAAGCTATTTCTTTGTTCTAATCTTTATCATCTCTCGGTTCTCATCATCTTCATCTCCATCACTCCCCTGTGCAGATCCCAGAACTCCACCATCACACACTCCATCATCGATCATCTCCATCCTCGGTTCTCATCATCTTCATCTCCATCACTCCCCTGCGCAGATCCCAGAACTCCACCATCACCCACTCCATCATCGATCATCTCCATCCTCGCCTCATCTATGAGCCACCTGCGCAGAACCCACTCTCCATATCCACGCAGAGCATCAACCACTTAGAAGCCTGGGAGGGAAACGCTTTCACGTAGAGAGGAATCCTCATTCAGAAGGTAAGGGCCCTCTTCTTCTCCAGTGCATCATCACCCACATTAACTGCAGTACTCTGCATCATTTCATTTTTTTTTCTTCTTTCTTTCTCTTTTTCTTCCTTCCTCTTCTTCTCCATCCCCTTCTTCCTAATACTTGTCCCATCTCAAGATAGGATCGAACATGAGCAAGTCTACTTTGGATAGTGGAGTTCCAATTAAAAAAATAGAACTCATAGACGCAAATCATGGGGGAAAGTTCTTACTATCAGAAATATAACATTTTGAGCCTTTACAATTTTGTTCTAATAAGATTTATTATTTTACAATAATGTTTCATTTCACTAACTTATTTTCACTTATGTCAACAGCATTGAAGATGAAAGATAAAATCAACACTTCAGCCATTCACACAAGTAATGCACCTGGTCAATTGGAAAGTAAAGTGACAACCTCAGTGACTAACGCTGATACAAGTGGATGAATTGCAAAATCTTCTTATTCTTAAAAAATTCTAATGATTTATTATTCACTTTTACGTTTGAAGCATAATTCATTATTTATTATTGTGGTTTATAAATTTTGTCTTATTACATTATCATGGTATGACAGTTATGTGCAACTATACTTATGCTGCAACGGTGTCTATATGATACTATCTATTTCAATTGAATAATATCTTTTCTCTTACTTTAATTCTAAATATATTCTCACTTTTAGCCCAGGCCTTTGTTGCTAGTTAGAATTAAAGTGAGGCGGTTGTTGATCTAAAAGTGGAAATTGAAAATATATAAGAAAGTCAATCAAATGCCATAAAAGAATTTGATCATTTATAATAATAAGAGAGACTCAAATCATTTATCCAAGTGATAAAAAGAAGTGGAATACTAACCAAACAATAAAAAACCTTCAATTCCCTCATCCGGTAGTAAAACAAATGTAGATTTCTATGTACCTTTATATAAAAGCGAAGAAGATCCACCTGCTTATCTATGTACGTTTATCTATGTACCTTTATTTAAAAGCGAAGAAGATCTGCTTATAAACACATGAAAACGCTATACTCCCCCGTGGGTCCCCTTCTTTTCTTTTTTCTGTCTACCCTTACCCTTAGAAAAACCAACAAATGACCTGCTTATTAACTTTCTCTACCCATACAACTGGGTCGACTTGCATGCATCTTCATGGGGTATGTGGATGGACATTTGTTGGCCAAAATGGGAAGCCAACGAGACTCTCTCAAACAAACACAACAAACACAAAAATGGACTACCTTTCGTCATTTCATCTCCCTTAAGAATCTCCGCAGGAATGATGCTCAAATGCTCAAAGGTCAGATTTTTGTATGCAAAGCCTTCTTTTCTTCATTGCTCCTTCTCCATCTATTTGTTACTTGATTTAGTAAACTTTTTATGTGCCGGAATTGGTTGGTTTGTTGAGAATAAGTGTCCTCTTCTCTCTGAAATCTCCTGTGATAGAGAAAAAATATTCTTTCAAGAACTTTACCATTTTTGGAGTAAATGGCATTGGTGAATTCTCTGCAATGCTCTTTTTTCTTGTGTGGAATTTTTTTAAATGTCTTTATGAAGTTGAAGTTTGACTAATTAAATTATTCATAATTTCATGTAAGAGATTTAAAAATTCTCCAACTACATTCATGCCACGACCCGAGCTCGAGATTATGATAAACATCGAGTTAACCCCGAGTCGCGTCACATACTTACTCCCGTGAATTTCAATTATTTAAAATTCAGAAGGGATATCACACATATATTATGCAAAAACACTTACTTATAAACAAATGTACATTGTTCATATTTCAAACAAAACTTATTTACACCTTCACTTGCATATTTACATACAATGCAAGGATTCAAAAGTATGAAACATTCTAAACCAACTCTCATCAAATTTACTTCTACTCAACGAGTCCTCCTGGAGGAACCTGACCGGTCTCCTCCTTTGTCTTTGCAGTCTCGGGACAGGTAGAGGTAACTGGGCCTGTAATGCCATCAATAACACAATGTGAATTTTACAATTCAGCAAAGTATAAACAATTCCATGATTACATATGCTAATCATAATTTTATACATCTATTTCAATGTTAAATTAAATCAATAACGGTAATAGTAACATTAACAGTATGAGTCTTTATTACAAGTTTGGCTACTACTATAATATTTCTTTCACATCGCATCTTCTAAATAAAAGGAAGGAATCACATCTCCCTAAACAAAAGGAAGGAAAGAATCGCATCTCCCTGAACAGGAAGAAGGAACCGCATCTTCCTAAACAAAGGAAGGAAAAAGTGGAAATTATCAGTGACCGGGCCAGGGACTACTGACATCACCACGGAGTTCCGGAACACTCCCAAATAAACTGCTGCAGCCAGTAACAGCTCAATGAGCTTATAGAAATCATCATGTAGTGCCAGACTCAATGTATAATATAATTTAATTTCATTTAATTATAATGAACGGATATAATCTAGTGTATAATCATACCAGCCATATGGGTGTAATCTTTAGTTCTTTAATGTACTTGTGTTATTCTCGATAAACATTACAATTTATGTACATTGAAGTCTCCATGATTAACACCTATGGAGGTATAAACAATAAAGACAACCTTGACTAAATCAACAAGATTTAATTTAGAATTTACCCATAAAAATATCACTCCGTCGGTTCGCTCGTCGGTTGACCTGTCGGTCAACCGATACACGCTTATCAGCTGACCGACATGTGTCGGTCAGGGTTGGATTGAAAACCAGACACGCGAAGTTTTCTTTCTTATAACGTCAGTCAGCTATGTCGGTCCCTTGTCGACTGACCGACACTTTCGATCAGGTCTCGGTTCGAAAACCAGAGATGAACTTCTTCTTTCATTTGCAACGTCAGTCAGGTTGTCGGTTCAGTCGTCGGTCAGCTTGTCGACTGACCAACAATGCCCAGAATTCCATTACAGAATTCGTTCAGCATTTTTATTTATCTCCACTCTTTCCCAACCTGCAAGAAAGTATTGGAACCTCCTGTTCCCTTCTCATACAACATTCATACACAAGAAAACTTCTATTCCATTCCATCCATCAATTACTTTCAAACCCTCTTTCACAATTTATACACAAATTCTATGTTCATAAAACTGAACTCAACTATAAGAAATTAACATTCAATCACTGGTATTTGTTTATACTTGCCTGATTCTACTATAAAACTTCCTCTCCTTAAGCTTTTACTTGATCAACCCAAGTTTCTAACCTTGAGAAGATTTCTTTCCCAAGCTTTACTTCAAGCAAAACAAGAAACTAGAGGAGGAATATGATGAACATAGTCCTTGTCTTAAACCCACTTGAAAACTTCTTTCCAAGCACTTGAGCTAAGAAGAAGAAAGAAGAAATGAAGAAGAACAGAAGAGCTGAACTTGTAACAGCTGAAACGATGAACCAACTCAATTTATATTGAGTTCAGTTGGTTGTGCTGTAGCAATTGCATGAAGGACACATAAGTCCTTATTTTACAACTTAACCCCATGTATTTTCATTATTTCAATTTCAAGTCAAATGAAGACCTACTTAACTCATCTTAAGTCAAATGAGTTCAAGTGTATTATGAAATTTCATGTACTCATCAAGATACACACGATGGTATAAAAGTTCTACCAAATTTGACAAAGTACGTATAAAGCTGAATTTACATAAAAGTCCTTAATCCTACTAATTTAAGTCTCATACCCAATTTAATTCACTTAATCTCTTCCAACTTATCTAATTAGGTTTAATTCATTTAGTTGTGACTAACTTGATCCATTTCAATCTTTAATTACACTTAAATCAACTAATCATGCTTAATCCATATTAATTGAGATTAATTAGAGTTAATCGTGATTAACTCGGGACGAGGTGTAACAATTCATGTAGCGCACGGTAACTATTTTGATTAAATGCTAGTGAGAGAATGAGAATGTAATGTTGTGCGGGTTGTTTGATTATTTCTATTGAGAGTTTGAATTGTTGGCTTTTGCAAATTTTGATGATTTTAGTTTTAAACCGATCCAGCTGATCTTACACTGTAATCAAATGGATATTATTCTGTATATCTTTTTCACCATCCAAAAGTCAGGGAACACATGCACAATGAATTGGATGCTCTGGATTCAACCTGACAAGCATTTAAACCTTTGATGGACAATAGGACAATGCACTTCAATAGTCATAGTGCATTAATGTACAAACTATCTATGGATGACATGAATGTCACCAAATTTAGGGACATGGGTATATCCCTCCTTTGGAGTGACAAAACAAATAAAAAAAAAACCAGTTCAAATTTAATCAATAGGAGTTTATTATAGATTTATAGTCATAGAGACATGTATATGGATACTCACATCATAAGCTGCATTGATCCTATGAAATTTAACTCCACAGTTGCTAACCTTGCAGACATCTGGGTGATACTAAAATACATAACAAAAAACAACCCAAAATACCATCATCAATCAAAAGCCCAACAAAACACCATTCAAAGAAAAAAGAGAATCTCAATATCAAAAACTCCCAACAAGACATGAAAAAAATAAATAAATTGCATCAGATAAAAAAAATCCACTTGCAATGCAAGCTGCCTGAATGCTTTCTTCACCTCTTTCTCAGAAGCACCTGGTTGAATTCTTAAAGTCCTGTACTGATCTGTCAAACTTGCAGAAGAACAACAAACCCTTCCAATGTTCCTTCTCTTTCCCTTCAAATAACCTCCTTCAATCCAAGACCCACATGCCATTCCCATAGAACTAGCCATCTTCAATCAAAAGCACCAAATGCAAACACTCCAAAAACCAAAAATCAACACCCTCCAATAGGAAAAGATAACAAAGATATCAGATGATTTTCTCAAACCCAGAGACATCAAGACAATAAATATGTAAGGATGAATGCCCCACAAATCCCAACAGCTCAGATAGATTGAGACCCAATGAATAATAAAAGAGAGCTTTGAAAGAATCAAATGACACAGCAAAGTGTACGCAATGTAGTGCTGGTTGATGGTGAAAATACCGACATTTAAAATAACAATGATATTCATATAAATGAAACTTTCCAGGAGAGTGAGACACAATTAGGAAGACTTCTACACGTTGTGCAAGTTGATGGTGAAAATACTGACATTTAAAATAGCAATGACATTCATATAATTAAACTGTTATATGAAATTCATAATTTTTTATCATAGATGTTATTGCTTTATTAGTGATTTCTAAATTATCATTTGCTCATTCTCTATTATCAAGATGTTCTTCCTATACTCTAAATTTTGATCCGTAGTTGGGTATTATGTTTCCTTCTGTACTTTCTCATCAATCTACTCAAAATAACCAAATTCCACTTACAAGTGCTTAAAAACAGAGACAAGAATTGCTATAATCTGAGCCCCGCTTGGGTTGGATGATTTTGATTTAGAATGAAAATAAGTAGGGGTTTTGACCATACAGGGTATAAAATATCCTGTATTTCTTGAAATGGTGTTGACAAAAAGTATATCCCAAATATGGGTATCGTACAAAGATCTTTTTTTTTTTTCCACTTTTACCCTTTTTGTGCGATATCGCAAATATTTGCGATATCGCATAAACTGAAGAGTCATTATATAGCTGCTCGTTTTCCCTCCCTTTTTTCCCTCCGTTTGCAGCAAAAAGTAAGCCGTTTTTCCTCATTGTTTTTTCATATCTTTTGTTCATCTAATACAATCAAATAAAAAAAATTAAGAATAAATTTCAAAGTATCTCCATGATCATAAGTTTTTGGTGTCTCAATGCCCAACCATTTTTAACATAACATCTGACAGAGTATATGAAAAACTCCAAACATGTCCAAATATTGTGTAAAAAGAATCGTTTGAATGCCTTTGGAGAAATGAAAGAGCGATTGCTACAGCAAATACATTTTTAGGACGTTTCATATCTTTTGTTTCATCTAATATAATCAAACAAAAAAATTAAGAATAAATTCCAAAGTATCTCCATGACCATAAGTTTTTGGTGTCTCAATGCCCAACTATTTTTAACATAACATTTGACAGAGTATACAAAAAATTCCAAACATGTCCAAATATTATGTAAGAAGAATCATCTAAATGCCTTTGGAGAAATGAAAGAGCGATTGCTTCATCCTTTTGAGAACCTCCTATAAAGATGAAGACAGCCACAAGAAAATAATGAGGAAAACGACTTACTTTTTGCTGCAAACGGAGGAAAAAAAGGGAGGGAAAACGAGCAGCTTATATAATAACTCTTCAGTTTATGCGATATCGCAAATATTTGCGATATCGCACAAAAAGGGTAAAAGTGGAAAAAAAAAGAGGCTCTCAGTATGATACCCATATTTGGGATATACTTTTGGTCAACACCATTTCAAGGAATACAGGGTATTTTATACCCTGTACGGTCAAAACCCCAAATAAGTATTGTGCTTTCTATTTAACTTGCAAATGAATTGAAAAACATATCTCAATGCAAAATTTCAGTTACCTAAAAATTAAGAGCGGTGCAATGACAATAGGCATGTAGCTTTGCTTGCCAATCCAAAAGCGTATCCCCTTATCCCCTTAACATTTATTTTATATTCTAATCTGACCTACTCAGCTACTCAAATGAAGTTGGCAAATTATTTCCCTTTACACATGAAAGCAGGCATGTTAGGCGTTATCAAAAGCTTAAAATTGGCAGAAGTTAGATCCAATTTTCCTACTTTTGATGGGTTCCTTATCATCAAAAATACATTCCATCACGTTTGGAAAAACTCTATGGTCTTTACTTATGCCATACTCTATCATAAAAAAATACATTCAATCACGCTCGGAGATATTCTATGGTGATAAAAACCATATAAATAGAAAAAAATCACAAAGCCATCATACCACAAGCTAAACTAAATCTAGACTCAAAATAGAATGTTGATTGTGGATTTCTTTGTAAATATTATGATTAGTCTAACATGAAAATATCTTATTTCCATTTCAAATATGATTAATCAAGTATCTACCGATTGACAAATACTTACATATTTTTAATTTATATATACATGTTATTCTGTTATTAGGTAACCAACTATGCATTTGCTAATTATTTTTTTAAAGATTCTTATTGTCACTTTGTCATTATCTTTTAGCTAATTTAGAAATGTACTTATTTTTCCTTTGCTTTTGCTGCAACAAGCAACAAGCAACAATGAATTCATGCAAGACTTAAACTCTCTGTACTACAAGCGACAATATATATAATTGTGGTATGAAAATATCTTATTTTCATTTCAATATTAATATTTCTTAATTTTTTAGATTTTTTGAAAAATGTGATTAATGAAGCATCTGCTGATTGACAAGTATTTACATAATTTTTTTTATATACATGTTGTTCTGTTATTAGGTGTAACCAACTACGCATTTGCTAATTAATTGTTACAAATTTTTATTGTCTCTTTCTCATTATCTTTTAGACTTATATTGACTATATTACATGCATATCTGCTACTATGTATTTTAAAACAATTTTTTTCTATTTTTTCCTCTATATGCCAAATCATATCATATATTAGAAGAAATTATGCTTAAGAATTACTTTATTATTGAACCCTACTGTTTAGCAGATATAAAAATGAGCCAAAATAGAGATAAAAGAGACTATTTCAAAAGCTATTATGAAAACATTAGTGATGATAAGAAAGAAGAAACCGAAGAAAGAGAAGAGAAGCATAAAAAAAAAAGAAATTGGCGAATGTTCTTGTTGCAGATGCGCCGTCTTCAACAAAGATTATTTTTGAAGAAGGTATATTCATAACAATATGAAATATAGTTTCTACATTTTTTTTGAGTTAATAATAATATTTTATATTCTCTATTGAAATTGATGTAGGATCTACATCAAACGACCATGCTTACATTATATACGGTCAACAAACAATTGAAGATGGTACATATAAAAATGAGTTCAAGCAAACACGCTCCCAAAAATATTATGCTGCATTGAGTGAAGAGAAGAAATAAATACTATGAAAAAAGAATAGAATTGCATACAAAAAGAGAAAATTATGCAATATGACTTGCAAAGAAGCAAGACCTTCAATCGATACCATTCCAGAACAACAAGGTAACTACTTACTGACTAATCCTTACTAAAAGAAATTTAACAATATGAAATAAATTTCATTATTCTTAATAAATCATTAGCAGCAACAATCATTTTTTGAATAAGAAATATATCAATTGCTAAATTTTCTTATAAATGACTAACAATTTTCCTGTTTATATGGTAAAGAATTCCCATAACACTTTGTATGGCATGATGACAAAAGATACTGGAGCGCGAGGAAGAAAGAAAATGCTATTGGAAGGATTGTCACTGCAAATCCAGTTGAAGGAGAAAGATATTATCTGCGGTTATTGTTGAATCATGTAATAGGCCCGACATCATTTCAAGATTTACAATATCTAAATGCAATCAAAACATCATCATTCCATGAGGCTGCATTGCTACGAGGCTTGCTAGAATTAGATAACAGTTTTGAAGAATGCTTACAAGAGGCATCTCAATATCAAATGCCGCAAAGTTTACGACGGTTGTTTGCTATTATTTTGTTATATTGCAACCCAAGTAATCCTAAGATGTTGTGGGAAAAGTTTGAAGATTCAATGTGTGAAGATTACAAATATGTTATACATTCATCAAACAAAAAGTAGGTCAAAGCATTGGAAAGCATTAAACTCTGTTCTTCAGTCAATGGAAAAAAACATTACTAACTATGGTTTTTCTTGTATCAATACTGAAACTATTGACAAAAAATCTTATTCAAGAAGTTGAAGAAGAATTAAATGTTTCAATTTCCGAACAAGATTTACTTGCAATGCATACACTTAATGGATAACAAAAGCAAGCATATGACATTATAGTGCAAAGAATATTCAATGGCAAAAATAGAGCTTTTTTCTTTGATAGCCCTGGTGGAACTGGAAAAACATACTTGTACAGTACTCTTTTAAGTACGTTGAGATCAAAAGGTTTCATTGCTCTTGCAACTGCAACGTCTGGAGTAGCTGCATCTATATTGCCAGCTGGTAGAACAGCACATTCCCCCTTCAAAATACCACTTAACATTGAAGAAATCAAAAGTTGCAATGTAAGCAAACAAGGAAGTGTTGCGCAGCTAATTCAAATGGCAAAACTCATTATATGGGATGAAGCATCGATGGCTAAGCAAGAAGCAATTGAAGCATTGAATCAAATGTTACAAAAATTAACAGATTCTCAACTACCGTTTGGAGGTAAAGTTGTTGTCTTCGGAGGAGATTTTCGTCAGGTCCTTCTTGTTGTAGGCATGAAGCAATTATAAAGCAAGTTTGGTTACATCAAAATTGTGTCCAACATTAGAGAAAATCAAATTGACCGAGAATATGAGAGCAAAATTTGATCCATCATTTAGTCAGTTCTTGTTATGGGTTGGAAATGGAACAGAAGAAACTATCAACAATGACAAAATCAGGATTCCAAAAGCCATGCTTCTTCCTTACAAAGATGATGTGACATCTAGAGCTGATTTGATAGAAGCAACATTTCCAAATTTACAAAAAGAAACATACAATTCAGATTTCTTAGCGGCTCGTGCAATATTAACTCCAACAAATGATTTCGTTGATGAACTCAATGATTTGCTAATAAATCATTTTCCCGGTGACTCTATGAAATATTAAAACTTTGATTCAGCAATAGATGATACAGAGCAAATTCATCAAGAAGAATTTCTAAACATCTTAACACCAAATGGATTGCCACCTCATGAGTTAATACTAAAAGCAAATTGTCCAATAATATTGCTTCGAAATATTGATCCACCCACAGGATTATGCAATGGGACACAATTAGCATGTCGAAGATTTACAGCAAATCTCATTGATGCGGAAATAATTGTTGGCCACTATCGTGGAAGAAGAGTATTCTTACCAAGAATCGCACTTCAGCCAGTTGAAAATGATAAGTATCTGTTCATGTTCAAAAGGAAACAATTTCCAGTTCGTTTGAGTTTTGCAATGACAATCAACAAAGCACAAGGACAAACATTAGATCATGTTGGTATATATCTTCCACAACCTGTCTTTTCACATAGTCAACTCTATGTTGCCTTATCCAGAGCAAAGTCAGCTGCTACTGTAAAAGTTCTTATTAAACCAGGCATAGATGATACATCAGGAAATACATACACTTCAAATGTTGTATACCTTCTTATCAATTTGATTTATTTTCTTATTACATAAATCCTTTCTTTTCACAAATATACATAAATAACTTAATATTTTAACAATGTTTACTGAGGTATTTCACTCAATATTTTAACATTATTTAATGAGACTTTCAATTGTTCTCTTCCAAAGTAATTCTGATAAAATAACTTTTTATTAATATGCTTTATTGTAACGACCCCAACCACCTGGTATAATATTGTCCGCTTTGGCCCTTTAGGCCCTCACGACTTTGTTTCTGGACGGAGCCCACAGGCATCTGGCCCAAAACGCGTTATACTAAGTAAGAGGGGGCTCGCACATATAAGTCCAGTCTCTGGGTGCTTCATGGGGGATGTGGGATGTGGAATCTCACAATCCCCACCACTCAGAGGAGAGCCGCCCTTGGCTCTGATACCATTTCTGTAACGACTCAGACCACCTGGTATAATATTGTCCGCTTTGGCCCTTTGGGCCCTCACGACTTTGTTTCTGGACGGAGCCCGCAGGCATATGGCACAGAACGCGTTATACCAAGTAAGAGGGGGCTCGCACATATAAGTCCAGTCTCCGGACGCTTCATGGGGCGATGTGGGATCTTACATTTATTTACTAAGTAAATAAATCATTCCTTTTTACACATATAGATAAATAACTGAATTTTTTAACCTTGTTTAATGATTTTTCAATAATTATCTCTACAGGCTCAAGAGAATGGCTAAAGATTGCAAGAAGACCATAGACATAACAAACCATACAACAAATTGGACGGCAAAAATAACAGTAAGTGAAAAAAGCAATGCTCGTCAATCACGAAGTTGGACTAAAAGATATCAGAATCTTATATTTAGTGACTTTGAGGTAAATATAGAACTATATATATATATCTTATATTATTTCATGATCTTCCGTATTATGAATACTTTTATCATCAAAGTAGTTTTCTTTCTTATAAGTTTAAATTACAAATGTAATTCCCTTTCAGCAGTTTATATTTCAATTCTTTGAAATATCAGTTATTGAAAAGTAAATAAATTTCAACTTTATGCAGGGAAAAGAGTACGAGCCACCATCTTTGATTTATTTGATTTATTGATTTATTTGATTTATTTGAAAACACATTGACTGTGTTGAAGAGTTACTATGTATCAAACGTGTCTGTCCACCCAGCTTATCCATCTTATCATTTTGGAGATACCGAATATCAATGGTTTAAAACAGTCAATCTCATATTGAAGAAGTGAAAGAAGAAGAAGAGGACATCAAAAGAAGCTTTTACAACTTCATTCCCTTGTCTAATATCGAAAATTCTGATTCAAATGCAGAAATAGGTAAATAGTTTTTCCAGTCAAATATTATTTCTCTTATGTCATCATCCATATAATAAAAATATATATGTCAATTTTATTCATTAAGATCACATTCTTAAATTTTTTTTTATAAAAATGCTCAATTTGCATCATACAATATTGTAGACATAATCGCTGTAATTTTGGAAATCCTACCCCCAAAGGTAGTGAAGTCACAAAGTCTACCACTTCAACAATTAGTGCTAACAGATTCAAAGTATGCAGTCTACCTTTTACTAACTTTCTTTACTGTAACCTAATAATTTCTTCTATTAATATTTTGCTTTGACAATTCTTAGTTTAACGAGGATTGTTCTATCTACATGGAACAACATCATGTCAACGGAGATTGAAGCTCTTTCAAAACTAATGAATACAAAACCCATCATCATTGTCACAAGTACAAAGTTATCATCCTATGATGGTATGCAAATAACAAATTTATTTATTCTAATATTTATATAGTAATATCTTAACATGCTTCTTCTTTCTCACGTATCTTAACATGTTTCTATTCTTTCTCAGGAGTAGCAGGATTAAATACAAGGGCTTCTTCAACAATTATCATAAACCCTCAAATACCACAAGCTACTTTGCTACGCACTTGGTACTTATAAAACATTTCATCATAATAATATGAAATAATAATATAATCAATTATTACTATAAATTTTTTTTCCTGCTAGGTGTTCAAATCATCATGATGAGCTTAATCAATTGCAAAAAAAATAAGCATCATACAATGACTGCAAGCACATCAGAAACAACAACCGTAGACATCCATGAAATTCTTACTTCAGAAAAAACGATACTTAATTGCCCAACTTAAATTCCTTTCAAATGAACTAAATTTCCTCATCCATATCTCTTATTTCTAACCACTATATATTAACATATATTCTCATATGTAGGATGCTATATTTTTCACAAAAACAAAAATTCTGGTAGATGATTTGCAACAAAATTTTTGGTATATGGGTTGTAGCAATTGTAAGAAGAAAACAACAGCAAAGCATAACAATAGAATCTCATGTTTATGTCCTAACAAGGAGACTACTGCACAGCCATGGTATAACAATTTTAAGATACAAATAACTATCTTTAATTGATTACAATTACTAATTACTGCCTTCAATTTTTCAGGTTTAGAATTATAGCATATCTATTTGACTCCACAGGAACCATCTAAGCCACGGTATTTTCAAATGGGATGGAGAAACTATTTTTTTTTTTTTTTTTTTTTTGAAGAATAAGTGAGTTCTTCATTTCAACTAAAAGTAAAATGTACAAGAAGATAACTCGAGAGACCCAAATGAGGTCTTAGAGAAATCCAATGGGGCATACCCCATTATTACAATCATAATGAAATAACAAAAAATAAAAAAATACAAAACCCACAACCCAGGCCAGAAGCACTCATAGCCTCCATAACATTCCTATCTCCACATTTGAGATAGAAGAAGGAACCATTCTGTTTCGACACAGTTTCTTACTAAATTGTATCGTGGAATGCTGAATATCCACATAGTGTATATGAAATTGCTTTAGAGCAGCTGCAATACTTCGCACTTGAAATCGTAATTTCCAAGGAGATTTTTGGGGAAACCTGATAATTTGAGCTAAAGAAGACTCCACTTCAATTAAAATAGAAGAAAGATGGACAGGAATAAGATCAAGTAACCGAAGAATTCCTGGATAATAGTCCATGGCAGATTGAATTGAACCTGCAAGAGGATGATCAGCAGCATCCCATAGAACACCAACACTTGCCTGATGATAAGAATAAATAGAAAGCCTCCAACCATGGTAAACTGTAGTGTATGAATGTGAGAGAGTGTAACCAGCAGGTGGAAAATTCCAATGACAGGAAATACTGTTTGGAAAAGAAAGTCCAAGAAATAACACTCTGCTCTGAATAGAATGAAGGATACGATGTACTACATTCACAGCAGATATACTTTGAGCTCTGAAGATACGTCTATTGCGTTCAATCCAAATATGCCAAATATAAGCAGAAAAGAGCAGCCGAGCCAGTATCTGAAGACCCTTGTGTTGCTGATCAACACGCAAAGTCAATGACTCCACCAACTCTAATGGTGTAGTACATGACATATAAGTAAGATTGAGTGTGGCTAAAAGAGAATTCCAGACCATTTGAGAAAATGGACAATGAAGCATAAGGTGAGATCCAGATTCCCAGGTACAAGGACAGAAAATGCAGCATGAATCACAAACCACATTCCTGTGATGCAGAAAATCTTTAGTCTTCAGTTTACCCAAGAAGAACATCCAAGCACAAAGGGAATGCTTCTTAATACAGCCTGGGAACCAAAGAAAAGAAGGCCACTGAAGATCTTGATGTTGCCCGAAGCTAACCATACAATAAGCTGATGTTAGAGAAAAATGATGCAGTTTTTAGAAGATGTATAATTACTATCAAATTGACATCCCCATAAGTATCCACATATCTTATGAGTAGAAAACCTTAAACTTACACTTTTATTTTAATCCTAGGGACACACAAATCAAATTGAAGATGTTGTCAATAATTTCAAAGGGCAAGAATACATCTTTCAGTTGAAGGCTTATCAATACGGCTTAGGAGTTAATTTCGAAGTTCTATCAATTAATGACATTCCTACATAGAGCCAAATATAAAGAATGTGTCAAACACTATGTTGTTGTAAATATTCACCTTTGTTACCATATCCACTACAGTTCTACATACGATGTAAAAAAAGGGGGGGAGCTATTGTAAGTAACAAGCTCATTGTCTAATATGCTTAACCATTGTAAATAAAAATATCAATGCCCTATTTTTTTTGCTTTTACACTTTTACATGTAACTGATACATGCCAGAATGTATAAGTTTTCTTCTCATTGTATCTTATTACATTTCATAACTTTTGCCATTAAATAACATCTAGATTTCTAATAGAAACAACAATCTTTATACATCATTTGTTAAAAATGCAATCAAGCACAAACACGCACACACCCCTTTACATTATATTTGTATGAAAATGCTGGTTATAAATATATCTTGTAAGTGAAGATAGTTTCAAAAATGCTGATGAATATGCTATTTGTATGGATTTTGTTACTAAAAAATTTATTCAGGTAAAACTCTAAATAAATGTATGAGAATTCCATTGAATGATCCCCTACATCAACACCATTTTCACATGCTTCTCTTTCGTTTTGTTCCAATCTTTCCATGAAGCCCAAATAACTCAAAAGCTTATTTAGCTTATTCAAATTAGAAAAAAAATCAAAAAAATTAATGCCAACTGCAAAATCAATTCTCTACTCCTCTCCTTATCAAATCAAGAATAAAGCATGAAACAACTCCAATCTCATTTAGGTTAGAATATCTTGCTTATATTTTCTTCTTTCTTTATTTCCTCTTCTCCCCACACCAAATCCTCACTCCAACTCTCTATTTTTTTATCAGCTCGCAATGATTGAAAGACTTCTCAGGTACGAATTGCATAGAATGTCCATGAAAAACTCAACTTCCAACTTTCATAAATATATTGATGTATCCCACAACTTTCAAGCCACTTATTTTACAAACTGCTTATTCCTTTTGATAGCACAAACCCACTTCTTCTAATCTTGTTAAGAACCAGCTGTAGGTATTTATTATTCACTTACACAAATAAATCTAGAAGAACACTATCACTGCGTTTTGAGTGAGTGCTCTTATCGCTTCGGTAATAAGAGAATGTAGCCCATGTGGTTTGTCAAGTGTTTTATTCGAATGTCATTATTTTATCTAAATATTATCATTGCAATAAATCGTCATCGTTTCTTCAAATCTTTATATTTTACGAATTGTTTAATGTTTCGCAATTGCTCTTTATGTTGTCTCTATCATCAATTAGGATTTTGAATGTAATTATGTTTCTCCTATAAGGTCTTAGAAATTTTATCATTATGTTACTTGTTTTATTTACTTGCCAGACCGTTGTGTCTGACCCTTTATTGTTTGGTACTAGATCTTGACACCTCAGCCTTTGAGGCGCAGCTTGAGGAGGAGGCCTTAGTGCAGTCCGAACATGAGTGGCAAGCCGATGATGTTGTTTAAACATCGAATTGTTTTGAGCTGCGGATCGTTTTGGGGTTGAATATTTGAATATTTTGTGGGGTTGTCTATAGCCATTGTTGGCTTATTCTTTTGGGATTCTGTAATTAAACAACTTTTATTGTATGAACTTAAATTATCTGTGGGGCCCATATATGATGTATTTCTCATTTTGACACTAGTCATGAATGTCCATTTTACTCGTATATTTGGAATTAATTGTTTGCTACAATGCTTCCGCGAACTTTTTATATTATGAATGTGATTGCTAGCTTGTAAAGGATCGAACTTCGAGGATCCTTACTGCGGAAAACCTGTGGGAAACATGCGTGTGCGGGCGGAATTTTCTAGCTCGCCACGCCACGACCCCGGATTAAGGGCTTAATTATGGGTTCTCGGTCCGGGGGCGTGACAGTATTGTCGTCGTGACAATCACACGAGTGCCTTCATACTTTGGTTAGTTCGTATTTATTCTCTTTTGGCTGAAATGTTATATTGTACCATTTGTTTATTATGATATTCCGCTATGTTTTACCAAGGAAATATTTATACCTCACCGCGGACTTCGATCCTATGGGACATGATTGGGGGCATGTTGCATTTGATTAATGTTGGAAAGTTTTTAATTGGCCCTAATCTCACGCATAACCCCGGTTTCACTTTTGGGGACATGACATAAGGTGGGCCCTGCAGTTGTAGGATAATATTTTCCCTGTTTAGGTTCACAAGAACCACACATGAATTGTAACCCTAAGGTGTTGGGGTTGGCCGAGGGATCAGGACAACGATTTCTCCCTCTAGCGGAGCTAGAGGTCTTAGTATCGAACATCGGTTCCTCCCACTTAAAGAATCGAAGGTTGAGTTCATTTGTGCTACCACCTGGGGGGCCACAAGAGTTTTACTCGGCTTTTCTCTGTGCCCGGAGGGATTGGTCCAATCCAAAGGGTTAGGAACCCTCCGTTACCATTAAAAAAAAATTGTAACTGGGGATGAGATCCACCATCCACACTATCCCAGACACAACCTCAATTACTAAAACAGCTAAATGTACCAAACTTTGCTTGATAACTAAAGTTGCAAACAGGTATCCGATTCTCCCATTACCCAAAAGTCTCGACCCGAAAAAACATCGAGTATGGGACCTATTTTAGGTTCCAATTCATAAACGGGTCTGGGTCCGGGTCCGGAACCTAATTTATGTTTCGATTGATAAACGGATCTGGTTCCGGTCCATATAGGTTCCGATCTGTGAACCCGGGATATAAGTCTTTGATATTGCAAACTGTACCTCAAAATAAATTTTTTTGTTGATATTTTTATATATAATGATGGTGGTAGTAGACTTGATGCACACTGTTATAAGTTGAATGATATATTTATTTTAAGGAAAAATGAAAAAATTTGAAAAGAAGTTAGAACCAATTTTTGAACTAGATCCAGTTCTCTATATGGATTCGGTTCTGGAACCGGATTCGGGTATTTCTATCGGAATCGGGTCTGGAACCAACAAAATAAGTTTCGAGTCAAAACCGGAACCGTTATTTAGAAATGGGTTCGGATCCAATATGATTCCGACCCGGAACTATTCCATTTGCAACCCTATTGATAACAGGACCTGTACCCATATCCTTATTTGAACTGAACTCAAGGTCCGTGCCTCGACCCAAATCAGAGAGAGTCTATATGGGCCCAAACCCATATCCTAGTTTTCACACTTTCATAGGCTTTATGAGAGGTCAAAAGTTAAGTCACTTTTGGGATCGTGTAATCCATTAAGGTGCATGCCAATCATGGAGGTGCACGGTGATCAAAAGTTTTCATTTGTGGATTAGGTTTTGGGAGAAATTCTTGCCAATTGGTTTATTGGATCAAATTTTAACAGTTTCTAATGTCACAATTTTAATGAAATCCAATTCACTAGTGAGTATAATTTGGATAAGTGAAAAATTGGGACAAGTGTCAATTCATGAGGAGATAGCAACGGGGTTAGACGAAAATTGGAAATTAGACCAGTGACCGCTGACAAGCCTCTCGAGATATAATTTTTCCTTCTTTAATGTAACAGTAGGCTGGATTATATTAGCCCACTAAGTTGGTCCAAAACTAAAATTGGGCTCAGCGTTCAGTACCAAGAAACATATATTGGATGATAGGTGGATCTTATGAAGTAAGAACCATGAGAAGTGCCTCTCATATGAAGATTTCTAATATAATAAAACTGTATAATCTATGTCATGTTCATATGTGTGTAATATACAGTATGAACGTAGGTCTGGAGTAGGATAAAAAAAAATGGGTTTATCCGACCTGTGACCAATTTTTAATATTTAGGCCCATTGGGTATTCTCTTAAGTTAATAATAATTTATTTTGTATACTGAAATGGCATGGGTTCAAGCACATAGATGTAACCCCGAGAGGTAGCTCAGTTGGCTTAGGACCACGGTTTGCACCCAGAGGTTGTGGGTTTGAAACTGCACTACTACACTGAAGCCACAGGAGAATTTTACTCGGCTTTATCTCCTGGGCCCGTAGGGATTATTCTAGCCCAAAGGACTGGGAATCCAGCATTATAAAAAAAAAAAAGAGAGTAAAGAGATGTATACCTCAATGCAGGCCCAATTATACGTCCAAGTAAACCTTGTGCCCAACCTTGACCTCCCTTCATCGCTACTTGTATAGTCTTCGCATCATGGCCTCAAAAATATTAGGGTTGTATTAAAACACCATTACCCGATACATATCGATTTGAACCTGACCCGTATTGATTTTCCATGGTATTATTCTGAAATTATATTAGTCTCGTAGATCTCCATTTTCGTGACTGATGGATCATGGGGATTGTAGAAGGCTAGCCCATACAACTTTGAGCCTAGGTTTTGTTATAGATTGTATGTCCTCAGTCCAATGGATGATGACAATAAATTTATTTATAGTCTTAATTGATTTATAATATCATGTTTTATTCATGAGATGAATGTGATTTTATTTTATGGTTGTACGTGATTAATACAAAATGACATGATTGTAATCAGATGAACAAGAGCTCCGAAGTATATTAAATGTGATCCATATATGTGGATGAGATTCACATTCAAGAGACATGGATCACAACTCTTACACTTGAAGTTTATTCCACAACCAGTGATGAGATGGGTATCTCATCTGAAAAAGGTTGTAGCAATGCACTCACTATAAAATAGTGTGTTTTGTCTCGACCATCAAAGTGGAAGACTCTAAATTGTTGTGATAGTACATTAGATGTACTGAATGACCATGAGTAACACCTTAAACCAAATATTATATCTAATTAAGGAAAGCTCTCATAATTTTCAAGCAATAGGCTCTCAATCTTGAGAGAGTAATTGACTCAAGTTATCTGTTATACATTTACTTTAACTTACCAATGAGTGAGGCCAACTGTAGGTCAACACCTCGATATCTTGGGTAAATGGTAGTGGGACTGCGGGAACATATATTCTCAAGATGGAAACTATCATCTAAAAGAGAAAATGTCCCCTTGTGCTGATTAATGGAATTAATCGTCGGTAAACGCGCACCCATCCTGAGTAAGAATTAATCGGATGGCATCGATGATCAATGTGATTCATTAGACCACTATTTCCAACAACCCAATTCTTGTAAATAATGCTTAAAATCAAACCGGTGCATGCTGTGGACCACTATTTCCAATGGGCTTGAACCAACTTTACCCAAATGGTCCAATTGGCTTGATTTGGGAACAGGTCACGATTAACAGGTCACGATTGTACTCTAACCCCGCTCTAAACCGAAAGTAAGATTAGATAGTACCCTCTCCCCTGCCAACAATGAAAAGAACCTGCATCAACTAGTGCATGTCTTTTTTGGCTAACATTATCAATGCAAGTGGGACTAAAACCAGTACATGGGTCCTCATGGACTCGATCAAGAGGCTAGCTTCCCTACTAGTACTATCCTATCTGCTCATAGAACTTTAATGTCTCTGAGCTACTTGCTTCCCTACTAGTACTATCCTATCCGCCCTTAGAACTTTAATGTCTCTGAGCTACCAGCCGCAGGCATCCGCATGGTTACTGAAGGTCATATATGGTATGTTGGTAGTTCTCCATATTTACAAAACTTTTTTGACAACAGTACATTTAATAATCAATTGAAGTTCACTTAACATTTACAACAAACCTGTTAGGAAAATTGTGTGACCCGATTGCCATTGGGCCCACGCCAGATCGAGCCCGGCGGTGTGCCGCGGATGAACTCCCAATAAGTCTTGATCTGGTTGAGTCAGATAAGGATCAAACTCTTAGTGGTAGAGTTTGGATCAAGTTCAGACTCTCAGTTGGCAGTATTCCCACGCTGGTTAGGAGATGTGGGATTCCAGGAGAGGTAGAATCCGGATAGAGTTGTAACTCCTAGGGATTGCTCTATATAAGGGAGATGGGAACTCTTGGTTGATCATCCAGAAGATCTGAGAGCATTCGCAGCGAGTTCGCAGGTCTACCTCACACCGGAACTCATAAGGTTCTCGGCGAGTTCGGTTCCGACACCCATCTGGGACCAGCAACTTCTTTCAATTGGTATCAGAGCCCGATCTGTGCGTTTGACGGTTTGGATCTTGCGATAAGGCTGTGGATCGTCGGATCTACTATCTCATCGTTGAGTTTTTCTCCCGGTTCCATATTCTGTTCTGCATCAGAAGCCATCGAGGAAGAAGACCTCGTGTTACCGTGCGTCAAACAGAGAGAACGACTTGGAACGCGTGCGCAGCATAAGAAAGAAAGGAAGGGCTAGCGTCATTATCAAGCCTCGGGACGCGTGCAAGCCCTTTTCCTAGCCTTCTGCGTTTTTCTTTTTGGCGCGTTGTTGTTCTCGAGACGCGTGCGTAAGGGAGAAAACTTTTTTTTTCTCTGGACGCATGCGAGTTGCTGTTTGTCTCTGGATGCTGTGACGTCAGCAGGGAGAGAAAACTCCAGCCTTGGGACGCGTGCAGCCTCTGCGCTGTTGTTGCTTCAATACAGCATCGCATCGAGTATCCCCACTGACGTCAGCGCACATCGCATCAGATCGAGTCAGGCCTGAGGTCCAACCCGACCGATCTAGGCCCGGCCCACATCGCCCAGTTGCAACGGCTGTTGCGTTTTTTTTGTTGACGTTAGCGCGACGCTGGGGCTGACGCAAGCACGGAAGAAAATCTCCTCGGTCAACAGTACATTTGACCGACCGTAACTTGTTCATCCGACCTCCGTTCGACGAGCAGTTTGAATCTGTGGATTCGTGGCGACGAGCACTATTTGGTAGACGCGACTGATCGGCATTCCATCATTCAGAAATTTTTTTTGGACTGCGATCACGGTCAGTGGTATCTGGACTTTATTTATTTTTTTTAGATATGTCTACTGCTAAATCTGCTCTGCACGATCTTGCTAAGGTCGATATTTTCAATGGGAAGAACTTACCCATTTGGAAACGTCGGATGGATGCCTTGTTGCACTTTGAGGGTCTTTCTTATGTTATTAAAGAAAAGACACCTGAGAAGCCTGCTAATGATGCTTCCAAGGAAGATAAAGATCTCTTTAGTACCTGGGAATATGATAATGAATCAGCAAGGCATCTGTTACTTGGATTTATTTCCAATGATTTGGTCAAGCAATTTGAGCAACTGGCTTCAGCAAAAGAAATTTATGATCAAATAATTGTGAAATACGATGCATCCACTGTGTCTCACCTTATGGAGGCATTCTCAAATTATGTCAATTATAAAATGCCTGAAGGAACCTCGATCAATGACCACATTGACCAGATGAATATAAGATTGAGGAATTTGATTGCTTTGGGAAGGGATATGAACCAGGAGTTGCAGAGATTGTATCTGTTGCAAAGTCTCCCGCCTTCGTGGGAGAATGTTTCTCAGACCTTAAGCCTCCAGAAAATACTGACTGTTAAAGATATTGAGGCTGAATTAATTGCTGAAGGATAAAGGCAGGCTGCCCGTGGTGTTGTGCCTACTGCTTTGCTTGCCCAAACCAATTCTGCTAGTGGCTCGATGGCTACTATGGGGAAACGGAAGAATAAAGGCAAAGGGAAAGCTAAGGGGCAACAAAAGAAAAAGGGGCGTTGCTTTATTTGCGGGAAGCCTGTGCACTTTCGTGCAGACTGTCCGGATAAAAATAAAAAGAAAAAGGGTGAGAATGGGCAACAGAACATGGTACCACATGGAAGTAAAGATTATATTGATATGATCACGGAATCCATGATGGTGGACACCAATGAAAGCAACTGGTGGATTGATTCCGGGGCTACTCGACACATCTCGAGGACCAAAGCAGTTTTCATTGAATTCCAAGAAATTAAAGCTAGAGAACATAACATATACATGGGGAATGAGACATTCTGCGATGTGTTGGGGGTGGGGAAAGTCAAAATTCCCCTGCCAACTGGAAAATCGCTATATTTATCAGATGTCTTCTTCGCTTCCGGCATGAGGAGGAGCGTGATTTCCGTCAGCCAGCTTGCATCTAGTGGTTTTGAAATTAGGTTCTTTACTGATAAGGTTACTATTGGGCTCAATGGAAAGATATGTATTTCTTGTTTGCTTCATGACAAATTATATTTGCTGGACACTTCTAAAGTTGCAATAAAATCTAGTTCCAATTATTCTATGTGTGTGAATGAATGTGTTAATGGTTTGGCATTGTTATGGCACTACAGATTAGGACACATTAACAAGAACAGAATAATTAGAATGGTTAGGGATGGACTTTTACCTGAAATTGGAAAAGTGGAATACCCTACATGTGAACCATGTCTAAGTGGAAAAATGGTCAAGAAACCATTCCCAAAGGGAACTAGAAATGCAGAATTGCTAGACTTGATTCACACAGATATATGTGGACCCTTAAATGTTCATACTAGGATGGGGGAGGTGTATTTCATTACCTTCATTGATGACTTCAGCAGATATGGTTATATCTACTTGATTAAACATAAACATGAAGCATTAAAATTTTTTCAAATATATGCTGCTGAAGTTCAGAATCAAAAGAGCAAGAAAATTAAACGGATTCCATCCGATAGAGGGGGGGAGTACACTTCTGAGTTGTTCAAAGAATATCGTGCAAGAGAGGGAATCATACATGAGTATGCGATCCCCTACACCCCACAACAAAATGGCGTGGCTGAACGTCGAAATTGAACACTTATGGACATGGTTAGGTCCATGATGAGCCACGCGGAACTTCCGCTGTATTTGTGGGGAGAGGCAATTAATACTGCACAATATATATTGAACAGGGTGTCCTTCTAAATCTGTGCCCAAGACCCCATATGAGTTATGGACTGGAGCCAGACCTAAAATGGAACATATAAAAGTTTGGGGATGCCCCGTACATGTCCTGTTCCGCCACAAGAAAGACACAAACTACAGGAAAAAACGAGAAAGAATTGCTCGTTTGTTGGCTACCCAAGTCATTCAAAAGGATATCGTGTATATGATCACGATAATAAAATAATCATGGAATGTCGAGATGTGTATTTCCTTGAGAATCCAATAGGTAATCCTAGAGATAGACCACGGATGGTGGATTTCTATGAGATCTCTAAGGATAAGGATGTTCAAGCAAGTGGGGGGTCCGACGTCGTTGACGTTGGAAATTTAACACCTGGCCAGGGCCCACTTGATGAGGAACAACCGGAAATAAGTAGACCCGTTCGGATAAGGAAACATCCGTCATATCTGGATGATTATTGCAGTTTAATGAAAACCGTGGAGGATTTGGATCCGACAAACTACTCTCAAGCAGTTAATGGGCATGATGCTGAAAATTGGATAAATGCTATGAGAGAGGAAATTGAATCAATTTATAAGAATCAGGTGTGGCAATTAGTCGATCTACCCAAAGATCGAAAGGCCATCGGTTGTAAATGGGTTCTTAAGAAGAAATTCAATTCGGATGGTTCCTTGGATAAATACAAAGCACGGTTGGTGGCTAAGGGTTTCACACAAGTGGAAGGAATTGATTACGATGAAACTTTCTCCCCGGTCGTAAAATTCCAATCCATTAGGACCCTTATGGCGGTTGTGGCTTATCATGACTTAGAATTGCACCAAATGGATGTAAAAACTGCTTTCCTGAATGGCGAATTAGATGAAGAGATTTACATGAAACAACCTGAGGGTTTTTTTGTGCAAGGTCATGAGGACAAGGTGTACAAATTACAAAAGGCACTCTATGGACTTAAACAGTCATCGAGGCAGTGGTACAAGAAATTTCACCAGGCCATAAGTGAAATTGGTTTTGTCCCCAATAGTGTTGATATATGTTTCTATATTAAACGTAGTGGGAGTAATTATTTATATTTGTCATTATATGTGGATGACATACTGATTGCTGGTGACGATTTGGATGCCGTCAATGGAATCAAACAGTGGTTGAAGTCAAGATTCGAGATGAAGGACATGGGTGAGGCTATTTATGTATTGGGCATAAAGATCACCCGTGACCGGCCGAATCGGTTATTGACTTTGTCACAAGAGTCCTATTTGGAAACTGTGTTAAAACGGTTTGATATGATGATGTGTAAGTCAGTCGATACTCCCATTAGCAAAAATGAAAAATTGTCCAGCAAACAGGGGCCCACGACTGAGGAAGATAAGGCGATAATGCGGGGCAAGCCTTATGCTCAGGTTGTGGGAAGCATCATGTATGCGATGCTGTGTACGAGACCGGATGTTGCATTCGCCGTGGGTCTCGTGAGTAGATTCCTAAGTAACCTGGATTACCTCATTGGTATGCGGTTAAGAGGATTCTACGGTACATCAAAGGCACCTTGAAGTTGCAACTGTGTTATCAAGGTGATGACCTGAAATTGCGTGGCTATTCCGATGCGGATTGGGCCGGTGACTTAGACAAAAGAAAGTCAACCACAGGCTATGTGTATACTCTGGGGGGAGGTGCGATCTCTTGGGGTAGCAAGAAATAGACCTCAACGGGCATGTCTACGGCCGAGGCAGAGTATATAGCTTGTAGTACCGTAGTTCAGGAGGCTGTCTGGTTAAGAAATTTTTTATGTGGTATTGATTTAATCAGTGTGGAACAGCCTGTCCCAATGAACGTAGATAGTACGTCTGCCATCTCTATGCTGACTGAGCCGAAATTTAACAGCCGATCAAAGCATGTTGAGATAAAATATCATTTTGTCCGGGAGAAGGCTGAGAATGGAGAAATTCAAATTTCTTATTTACCTTCTAAGGAATTGATGGCTGATGCTCTCACCAAACCGTTGCCTGCTGAAGAATTTGCGAGGCATGTGATGCGCATGGGACTTAAATACATTTGATGTACATTGACACGCTTGTCAAAACATGGCATTCGTGCCAAGTGGGAGATTGTTAGGAAAATTATGTGGCCCGACTGCCATTGGGCCCACGCCAGATCGAGCCCGGCGGTGTGCCGCGGATGAACTCCCAATAAGTCTTGATCTGGTTGAGTCAGATAAGGATCAAACTCTTAGTGGTAGAGTTTGGATCAAGTTCAGACTCTCAGTTGGCAGTATTCCCATGCTGGTTAGGAGATGTGGGATTCCAGGAGAGGTAGAATCCGGATAAAGTTGTAACTCCTAGGGATTGCTCTATATAAGGGAGATGGGAACTCTTGGTTGATCATCCAGAAGATCTGAGAGCATTCGCAGCGAGTTCGCAGGTCTACCTCACACCGGAACACACAAGGTTCTCGGCGAGTTCGGTTCCGACACCCATCTGGGACCAGCAACTTCTTTCAAAACAAATACATCTGACCGAACCAAAAACGAGAGTAGTGAACCCTCAATAACCACTACCTTATTGCCCTGCCAGAGGGCGTCTCTCTCTTCCTAACTGCCTCTTGAATTTGCTCAGGAGTAAGAACTAAAGGGCTGGAATCGAAGTTGGCATTCTCCATCTGTGGATGAAGCTGTGAAAAAAGAAAAAGAAAAACACAAAAATCTATGCTCTTGTAAAGATGTTTATCCCATGGCAAAAGGAAATTGGACCAACATCTTAAATAATATATCCCAATAGTTGCAACGGACAAGCCGGAGCTATTGGTATCCATGTGCATTAAAGTGCATGCTTTTCTCTTTTATTTATTTAAGAGAGTTTCACATCGGTTATGGAGAACTCTACTTATAGAGTTAAAGTTAAGTAGATCCCCATTTTTCCAAAAAAAAATTTCACCAAAAGCACTTTATCTCAAACTTCCCACCATATTTTTTTTTAAAAAGTAAAAAAGTAACAACTAAAAGACAAAAAAACTCCCCTTCTTAATAAAAAAAGTAAAAAAGATTCCTCCTCAAATAACTGAAAATAAAATACCATCATAACTCATTCATATTTTATTATTTCTTCAAAATAACATTCACTTCACTCAACTCTACGGGCATGTTTGTGTACACACACTTTTCCGCGGAAAGGGGAAAAGTGTGTGGTTTTCTGTGGTTTTCCTTGGAAAACTCAGTTTTCAGGTGTTTGGTGCGGAACAATTCCACGGAAACACTTTCTTGCCTCATCAACATTTTTCTTGATAATTGTGGAAATGGATTTCCTATGGGGGTATGGGAAATGGATTTCTTCGGAAAACTCCTCCCACTTTTCCTCACTCTTGTCCATTTCAACCCAAAACTCTTCAACTCTTTCATTTTTTATTTCTTTAAATAAATTATTATTTAATGTTGAATAAATAATATACATGTTATGTTATTTTTCTTCAAAAAGTTATTTCACCAAATAAGAACATTTCATTTTCTATAAGGAATCCACAGCCGCACCAAACAACATTAGCACCAATTCAACGAGAAAATTTTTTTTGCACCAAACATAAATTTCTAAATTCTACGGAAATCTTTTTTCAATGTTTCCATTTCTATGGAATTTGCTGACGTGGCAATTTCTCCTTTCCGTGGAAAGGGTGTGTACACAAACGTGCCCTACAAGTAAAGCCCCCAAACAGGCCCTAAGTCATTTATTATTGTTTACATTCATCACTATGGTGTAAGCTTCGGGAGATGGCTTAGTTAGTGGTGATCACACACTTCCTGCGCACCATCCATCCTCCCTAAGTGCACGAATGGAAAAATGCAACGGGTTGGATGTTTTGTCAGAAAGAAATGTTCTCTATTCAATTGTGTGGATACTGATTTGGAATGGAAAGTTGAGTATTTTCCCTAACGTGGTTCTTGATTCCGTGCTATAGAATGTTAAAGAAATCAAATCTTTCCCATAATTTTACCTTAAGCTTCTTAAGTTTCATTACATGAAAAGATCTGCATTTATAATGCAACTATGAACCAACCTTATCTTAAGGATAAATATAATCATATCCTAACATTCCTAATAATCCTAACAATTAAGTTTCTTCAACACCCCCCTCAATCACATGATCCGGTCATGAAAAGGATCTTTGATTGTTGACATTAAAAAAAAAAAAAAACGTTTGATCTAAAAAAATGCAAATATCTTGCAAAATCGATTTGTTGGAAGTAGGTGGGCCTTTTGGATGGATTTAAAAAAGCTTTGGCCCACTTAACGCATGGATCAACCACCCAAAAGGCCAAGAACCCAATTCCAAGATCTAAAGACTAATCTAATGCATTAAGATCAAAGATCTATCAAGAAGATAGATTAAAAAAAAAAAACATAAGAAGATCTACTAAAATAAATAGGTTGTAGATCTATACCTTGGGAGCTTGGTTGTGCTCTAATCGAGAACTTGAATAATTGATTCCGTGAAACCCTTTCACTGATTTAGTCTCTTTATTTAACCTTTGTGTTCTTCCACACTACAATCCTTTTGCAGAGAACTTCTCCGGATCTCTGAGGAGAAGAAACCCTAGGCACTGGAAAAGGAAACCAAAGGAGAAAGAATAGGAAGAAAGAGGGGGAGAGAGGGAGGTGGACGTCCAAGCTTGGGCATTCAAGTGCCTTGGAAGTCTACCCTTCCCTCATATATATATATATAATAAAGATACACCTCCTCTTGGATCATAATTAGAAGTCTTACTTCCATTATTAGTATATGTCATACTCTTTCTTTCCTTAAGAGTTCCAATTGGAATAAAAACAATCTCTTTTTAGGGCTAGCATGGGGACCACTAGGGATTCCTTAGAAACTAGCTCCAACTGAATATCTAGACCCAATATCTCATGTGAGCTCCGGACTCACAGTTAATTGTAAATAACTCTAGTAAATAAATGCAATTGAACTCCAGTTTTAAGAATATTTACAAGAAGACCATAAGCTTCCCAATTACTGAAAGTAGGCCCCTCCATCAATTATATCCATGGATCTAATTGAATTAATTTGTCCATCCAAATTAGATCTACATCTTATTATCCTTGTGACCCAATTAATCACAGTGATCATCAATACCATCCAATTAACTCTTAATTAAGATCGGTGCGCCCTTACCAATGATAAAATCCATTAATTGGCATAAGGGGATATTTCTTTCTTAGAGGATAGATTCCATATTAATAAATATATGTCCTCACAGTGCCACTACCACATACTCAAGATACCGAGGTGTTGACCTACAGTTAGTTTCACTCATTGGTAACTCAAAGTAAATGTATAGTATAAACTTGAGTCCATTAATCTCCCGGGATTAAGAGCCCATTGCTTGGGAATTATGGGAGCAATCCTTAATCAAAGACATATTTGCATAAGGTACTACTCATAGTCCTTCAATGCATCCAATGTACTAACACAACAATCCAGAGTCTTACACTCTAATGGTTGAGACAAACCACACTATATTATAGTAATTATGGTGCTACAACTCTTTTCAGATGAGATCCCACGTCTCATCACTGGTTTTGAAAGTTCTTCAAGTATAAGATCTGTGATTCATGTCTCCTGTATGTGAATCTCATCTACACATATGGATTACATTTAATGTATTTGTGGGCTCCGGTTCATCTCATGAATTACCATGTCATTTTGTATTAGTTATGTACAATCATATAATAAAATATCATCCATCACATGAATAGAGCATGAAATTATAAATCAATTAATAAAATAAATCAATTTATTCACATCATCCACAGGATTGAGGACATACAATCTAACACGATCATCATATCTTCTTGGTGATCGTCGCCTGTTCGTGAATCCATCGCTATCACAACCTACTCTTTTTTGAGTCTATCATTGCCCGTGGCCCATTGGATCAGATATGTCGCAATATCTTTCAGAAGCTTTCATCGTAAAATTCTGATGAAGAGTGAGATCATAGAGCTTAGATGGATGGACACGAGAGGATCCTCAATTTTTTTTTTTATTGAAATAGAGAAATCGACGGTGATAGTTGCGAAAGCAGGATCATTCCTGGCTTGACCGCAAGATCATCACTAGGCCCAAGCTCTAATACCATGTAGAATTAAAAAAATTATCGTGTTTCCATAATTTTCACCGTAAGTTCCATCAAGTGAAAAGATGTACATTTATAACAAAATACCAAACAAACCTTATCCTAAGGATAAGGATAATCTACTAACATCCTAACTTCACTAATATCCTAACAAACTTATTAACAAAAGATAATCTTTAGCATAGAAAGTATCTTAGATCGTGAACATGAAAAAATCACCCTTCCCTTTGATCTCTGGAAAATAGATGGTAAAATATGTTAATAGAAATGATTTTCCTATCTTCTTGGTGATCCCTGTATGTCCGTGGATCCATCACTGTCGTAACCCGCTATTTCTAAGTTTGTCGGTGCCGGTGTCCTACTGGATCAAATCTGTTGCGATTTATGCCAAAAGCTTCGATCATGAAGATTTGATGAAGATAACGAGATCGTAGGGCTTATTAGATAAATAGGAGAGGATGTTAATTTTTTTTCTTTATTGAGATTGAAAAGGTGACGATGACAATGGCAGGAAACATGATCAAACTCGGCTTGGCTTAATCGCAAGATCATAGCCAGGACCAAGTTCTGATAAGTTCTGATAACATTTAGGTAGCGTTTGGTTCGCGGTAATGGAGGTCGGAATGGAATGCTCATTCCAACGGAATAGTCATTACCGCGTTTGGTTCGCAAAAAATTGACGGAATGATCATTACTTCCGAAATCCCATTCCCTTATATAGAGGAATGGCCATTCCATTCGGTATGAGAAGGAATGACCATTCCATTCCTTCCTACCTTTTTTGGAAAAGAAAATACCCTTCTTCACTTAACCCAAAAATAACTCTCTCGATGAATCTACCCATTCCAGCGAAACGAAAAGGGTTCCTCTCGGTCTCCACCTTCCTCCTCTCTGTTTTAAGTCCAGCGAAGCCGTCGCCGGTGCCACGCCCAGTCGGAGCCCAGATCCCAGCCACGCCGTCTCCAGTTGCAGGTACACAGTTTCTTCTTCTTCTTCCATTGTTTTTCCCCATTTTCTTCTTCTTCTTCTTCCATTATTTTTCCCCATTTTTTTTTCTGCTCTGCAACTGCTCTCTATTGTAGCTCCTAGGCCTGGTTTCATTCGTATTTGTCTTTTATTTGTATGAATGGGTTCTTCCTACGGCAGGAAAAAAGGAAAGGGAATGAAGAACTGATGAAACCACCATCATCGAAACCACCCATCTTTTTTCTTTGATCTCTCTGACTTTTCCTTTCTAGTTTTTCTGTAAGTTGATAGTTTTTTTTTTTTTTTTTTGCAATTTGGTAAGTATGTATTAAAGAAAAGGGCAAAGCCCCTAGCAAAGAAATTACATCCAAATGAAAGAAAACAGAAGGTACAAAAGCGATTTTGTAGTCTGTTGGAAACCCTAGATATGAAACAAACACGGCAGAAACCCTAATATGAGAGAGAGAGAGAGAGAAGAGCTTCAATTCCTTAAATATTGTTGGGTTTTGTCATTGTTTGTACCTGATCACATATATATGTTTTTTTTCAGTAATATCCTATATTACTGTTTGTATGAAACCTGTAGTATACTAGTATGTGCATTGCGCCGAATTGGCTATATTGGTTCTCCACGCTTTCAAATTGCAAATTCCACCGTGTGCTTCAGTTTCCACCTGCTCAATAACTTAGAGATGTTCACAAGACTAGGGTTACTTAAGGGCTGTGAAACCAGTATACCTACATTAAATGTGTAAAAAATGGGAGCAAGCTTCTTCTTCATTGTGTAGGTATGAACTAGCAGTAGGATTGACTTCGTGGCAACAAGACAACTTGTTATTGGGGTTCCACTGAAAGTGCTTACTGCGGAAGCTGGGATGCATTCCTTTCAAGTTTGTTTATGAAGGTGGACCAATGAAACATTTTGCTATAATTAAATGTTAGCTTTGGTTTACATTTGAAGCTGTGGGGTCACTCTGTAACTTGATAGTTGATAGCTTTGGTTCACGCTGCAATTCTTTTTTTGGAATTCACATGATAATGATTATTTATCATTAGTTTGATGTATCTTTCTTTTTATTTCAGCTATGGCACGTCTTAGTTTAGCCAGAAGAAAACTGAAAGTGAAGAAATTGACATTGGCTATGCAGTGGTGGTTGAACATTCTACATCTACTAGGGCTATTCATACAATTATCATATAAATTGTTTGAAAGACAATGCATTGGTTGGGTTAGATCTAGGTACCGCCTAGATTTCTATGGTAATAGAGAAATTATTGAAAGTTGGGTGTATAAGAGTGATCACATATGTATGAGCAATTTTAGAATGACTAGGCAACCCTTTGTGAAATTATGTCACTTGCTTAGCACAATTGGGAAGTTGGAACACCAGTCACATGTTGGTTGGTGAGCAGGTTGCAATTTCCTTGCATATCCTAGCTCATCATGTAAAAAATAGGGTCATTCAGAGTGAGTTCAACCGTTCAGCAGAGTCAATCAGCAGGCACTTTAAAATGTTTTTGATTGCAGTCATTAGGCTACAAGGAGAGTTATATAAGAAACCTGAGCCAATACTGGAGAACTCGGTAGATGAGAAATGGAAGTGGTTTAAGGTAAATGATTCATATATTTTATACAATTGTATCTTATTAATTTATTATTTATGTGTAAGTATATTATAATGAATTGTAATGTCTTGTAGGGATGTCTAGGAGCTTTAGATGGGACACACATACCGGTCCATGTTTCGGCTATTGACAGACCTAGGTATCGAACTAGAAAAAATCACATTGCAACTAATGTTCTAGCAGCGTGTAACCCGGATCTACATTTTACTTATGTATTACCTGGATGGGAGGGGTCTGCCGCCGATGGTCGGGTGTTACGGGATGCAATTGCTAGAAGACATGGCTTAGTTGTTCCACGTGGTAAGACACAATGGCATTACAAAATAAATAATTATTTTCTTCTTCGAAAAATATTAAAGATCACTAACATTAAAAAAATTGATTCAATTTGTTCAAGGTACCTACTATTTGGTGGATGCTGGGTATACAAATGGTGAAGGATTTCTCGCACCATATAGAGGCCAACGTTACCATCTGAATGAGTGGAATAATGGACGTCAACCTACGAACCCAAAGGAACTTTTTAATATGAAGCATTCAACCGCTAGAAATGTAATAGAAAGAGCATTTGGGATATTGAAAAAACGATGGGCAATTCTTAGGAGTCCTGCTTTTTATCCCATCAACATCCAAGTTCGTATCATCTTGGCATGTTGTTTGCTTCACAACTACGTAAGAAATGAGTTATGTGTGGATCCGTATGAAGATATCGAACTAGACGAGGAGGAGGGCGAAGGCAACACAGATCACATTTCTACTATTGAGACTTCAATTGAATGGACGTCATTTAGAGAACAAATGGCTGTTTCTATGTTTAATTCGTGGAGAAGTACTTAAAAATGTTTTTATTTGAGTGACAATGTTTGTAATGGTTGTGACTATAGACTTCTTGTGTTTTAGTGATAACCTTTGTAATGGTTGTAACTTTGTAATGGGATGTGTTGTGAATGAGGTGTTAATAGGAAACATTTGATTGGGTTGTAATTCGTTGGGTTGTTGGAGGTTTGAAAACAATGGCAAGAATTTGAGTAATGCGTCTATTGGGCCCGGTTTTATTGACATGAATCTGAAACAATTGTGGATTACAGATGTAGATTACAGTTCTAGTGCTGGTGCTAATGAATCCAAAAGCAATGGCTAACTTCTAACCTTGTCATCTAGCAAGGGTATTTTGGTCATACTAATGTAAAATTTATTCCATTCCAGGCATCATTCCCGCGTACCAAACGCAGGAATAGGAATCGGTGGGTTGATTCCTTCAGCGTACCAAACGCTGGAATGGAAAAGGCTATTCCAGCCTCATTCCATTGCAGACTCATTCCGGCCTCCATTCCATTCCCGCCTAAGACCATTCCATTCCCGCCTAAGACCATTCCAGCGAACCAAACGCTACCATAGAATTTCAAGAATCAAGACATTCCCATAAAATCACCATAAGTTTCATTAGATGACTACATTTATAATGCAAGTACAAACTAACCTATCTTAAAGATAAGGATAATCATATCCTAACAATCCAAGTAATCCTAACAACATGGTTTCTTTTACACGTGCTACCCATGCATAGCAGAATAAATAACCATAAGTTTCAGCTGAATATTTAAAATACTTATGATTTTTTTTTCTGAATATGAAAAACTAAGTAGACCAACTTTAAAGATCATGGGGCAAGAGAAAATTCATGAATAAAACTTGGTGGTGAGCATTTACAATGAGAAGTATCCTATTGTGCATAACAAATCTTAGGAGTTCTCGTCGATTAAAACACAAGGAAAAATCTCCCTTTACTTGGCATGGGTTACAACTACAGTCGCTTGAAACAGAGAAGGCTACTCTGCAGTGACATATTTTTTATGATTTTACATAGAAAAATTAAGGAGTTGGAAAGGGGAAAGTGGAGGATGAAGGGAGAAGGTGAAGGACCAAGGATAAATGTGAAAAACATCAAATTCTATAATTCACAAAATGATTCACAATTCATTTCGATTCAACCCTTTCCAAACAATTTGTGATTAAGTTTAATTTTATGATCAAGGACTATGATACCCGGATACTTGTACAAGCCCAACGTATCCATATTGAACAAATACGATACTTGTATTGGTACCTAATAATGCACCGATACTTTTAGTGAACAAGTTTAGCATATCCTACTTGTAAAGTCTTTTACTTCATATAGTACTTTTAATATTTTTACTTTTCAAGATAAAAAATGCTAGAAAGGGACGAAAATAATGATAATTTTATTGATTCAAATGTAATCTAAGGAAAAAATTAGGACACCTGTATCCGTATCTTAGATTTTTAAAAGTGATGAGTCATATCCCTGATCCTTGTATCAGTGTCCGTATCTATATCCGTATCTAGGCATCATAGATCAAGGATGGAGGGATTGAGGAGATTGTCGAACATAGGATAAGAACTTGATTATTGTAGTAAAGAGAGTGAGAGTGGATGTGTGGATTTTTTTTGGGATTGGGGTCGGTGTTGCACGTCTCACTCTTGGCTTCTTTTTGTAAAGTTTTGCAACTTCCCTTTCCTTCTTGGATTGGGATCTTTTTGGACAATTTGAATTTTGAAATTTGTTTCTAATCTTCTTTTGACTTGTTGCACAAACCTTCTAAGAATAGGACTCTTCTTGCTCTAGCAACTCTTCATTTGGTCCCATTACTCTTTAAAAAAAAAAATCAAATATGAAAATCAGATTTATTTCAAGTTTTTGTGGCATGTGTGGGCCCCACATGGGGAGCGCAACTCTTTCCCTTGGACGTGCATGTTGCAACTTTTCTTGGCTTGACTTTCAATTTTTTTTTCTTCCCTCTTTCTTTTCTTCTTTCTTCTTTAACTTCTTGGCCACCAAGTATCCTAGATATCCTTCCATTCTTATCTTAAAACTCGGATATTTGAATCTCCAAAAATCTTATCACAAAAAGAAAAGAAGTTCTGAATTTCGCAACACATTTGGGACCTATGATGCACGGATACTTAAAAAATGGGCAACGTATCGTGTCGTATCGTATCCGATACTTTACATTTTACATGTAAAATCCGTGTCCCTGCCATGTCTATGGCGTGTCCCTGCCGTATCCGTGCAGTATATGTGCATCATAGTTTGGGACCCACCTTGGACGTCCCCTACCTTGGGATTCACGATCAAGGTAGTTTTCCATCTCTCAATTTCTCTTCAATGCGGTCCCCAAAATCTAATATTTCCTGCACTAAAGAATAAAATAAAATCAAAAGAATAATTTTTTGTGAAGAAAAGAATACAATGCATGAGGCCCAATTCTACACATATGGATGCATATGAATATATCACACTGACTGAAATTTTGTGAACTGCGAGTGATGCAAAGAAAACATCCATGTTTATGTGTGAATTTGGAGAAAATTAATGCGATAGTAGGATAAATGAAAAGGAAGACTTAAATTCAACCTTAGATGCCTAAATGCATGTTTTTATAAACTCCGATGTAATTCAATAAATTTATCCTACTTAAGTTCTATAAAATCACATGAAATAATGAACTAAATACTCAATTTTATGGACTTATCAGATACTGAGTTGAAGACCAACATAAGTGAAGGATTGATGGGGTGGGATAGGTAGGATCCATCTGAAAACTGGACTGAGCCCAGCCCTTGTTGGATGTATTTTTAGGCCCAAACCTTAATTCTCTAGCCTGATAATTAAACAAGCTAGGAGGCCTAGACCTTCATATCATAAACTAGCAACAAAGGCCCGGGAAAAAAAAAGAAATATATTAGACCATTTCTCAATTATCTATTTTATTTTAAATAAATATTGAGACATGATCAACCAAGGTATTTGGTATGAAACAGTCCTATGATTCTTGATCTTGAAAAGATCGTGACTCTTGGCCCATTTTTGTCTCATTTCAGCCCATTGGGCTAGAAATAGTTATGTTGATCTTTAGTTGGGGTCGGGCTAGCTAGGACCACAAGCTGCCCTAATCAAATAGGTTAAAAATGCTAACCATGGTTCAAAAAATCGGCTGATACCGATTCGTATCGGCCAGTACCGATCTGATATCGGCTGGAGATATCGGTATTGGTACCGCCCCCAAATATATCCCCAATATATCGGGCGATATCGAAATATCGGCCAGACCGATATATCAGCTGATATTTTCAAAATATCGATCGATCAGTCTCTCACTTGTTCTCAGTTTTCATCCCCAATCCCTGAGCCTTCTTCATGCAAGTTAAAATAGAAAAAAAAAAAAACTGCATGTTGCAGTAAAATAAAACAGAGATTGAAATGGGGATGAGGAGGACAGAAAGCACCCGGATTCCATCCCGCCCTTTGGCTTCACCACTACTACGGCCGGCCGCACCACCGCACCAGCCGACCATCGCTCCGCCTTCTTCCCCTCCCCTCCTCTCTTCCTATTCTTCTCCTCCTCTCCTCTCTTTCCTTTCTTTTTCTTTTTCCCTTTCCTCTTTCCTTTCCCTCCTTCGTTTCCCTCCCATTTTCTCTCCTCTGTTTCCGGCAATTGACGAAATGAAAGGACATGTGAAAAGGGGCAAGGGTAAATGCCCTTTTTAGGGTTTCTTTCCTTTTCTAACCATCAATTGAGTATGTAACCTTAAAACCACGGCACCTTATGGGTCCCATAATGGAGCCCACCTACATAAAATCCAAACTGTTCAAAATAACTCTCCCTCCTTCTATCATGCCCTGAGAAAGTTTCACTCTAATTAGAAAATTTCCTACCATTAGATTAATCAATCAACCAATTTAGAAAAAAAAAATCAATCTAATAAGAACAAATCTCCTAATAAAATGAGATTTGGATGAGGGCCCATGCAAGAGAAGGGCAACTATTTTGAATGGTTTAGTTTTTTGTAGGTGGGTCTACTATGAAGACTACAAGATTTCTAAACTACCCTCATTAATATTTTTAATTACACCTTACTAAAAGGGCCTAATTATCTTAAATCTAAACCACTCAAAGATAAATGTCCCTTCTTGTGTGGTCCTTTAATTTTTCTTACTCAAATAGGAGTTGGGCCCAGTGAATTAACCATTTATAAGACATCTAGAGTAATGATTCAAATCATGTAGCATGGCCAATTCAATTGTTGCCGGACTATGATTCAAGTAAAATTTTTACAAAGCTATTACAAGATGTGATAGTTATTTTTAATCATTGGGATTTTAACTATGGCTACATTAATGGGTTTGTAAATTATAAGAATGGACACATATATTATACATTAAAACTTGACATATTTAATAATTAATGATTAGTGAGCGATACATGATCTTATGACTTGTGGGGACCGATATTTTGACTTATAGTTGTTACTAATGGAAAAAGATATTGTTTTCCAATATTTTATAATATTATGGATTTTTTTGGATATTTTTTCAAAAAATTTTGGATTAAAAAAAAATTCACACCGCAACGACCGCGACAGACCGATAACCGCGACTAATACCAATATGATATCGGTTTTTTTATTCCGGCCGATACCATGATTTTGAACCATGAAGCTAACTCAAATTTTACTTTTGGATGTTATAAAGGGAACCCAAATCATGAATTTTTCGCTCCAATTTTCCAAAATTTACAGGCCAAGTTAGGAATTTCTTCATAAAACATGTTTGACTCTTTATATTTTATCGTCATTTTACATGCTCTAACACTTACAAATCGAGATGGGGCTTGAGTGTAAATCTTTACACTTGTAACATTAGATCAAATTCAAGTCCATATATTTTTTAACATGCCTTTCAACAAAAAAAAAAAAAGTTTCAATTTTTCAATTTAAAAGATTCCTCATTTTTCAATTTCAATGAATCACATCTATACGCATAACATAAATTCTTTGCACGTCGGGAATAGTTTTGCCGGCTTCTGGTAGCCGACGTGGTGTCGACGCATTGCAATGCGTCGATAAAGCCTATCTCGACGTGTAGTTCGAAATGGTCGACACTCTGCGTTGGCAAACATGCAATTTGTTGTATCGCTTGTGCAAAATGAACTTCCATTCATGTATTTCTCCTCCTCACCAAATTTTAATTTTACTTCATTAAGCATTGGTAATAAGTAAGTAGCCACACCAAAATGCATCATTAACTAACATACCAATAAAATCCAGACTTTTAGTTGCAAAAGTAGTAAAGAAATATAAGGGTTACCTTATAAGATCAAAAGAATATAACCTTGGCCTCTGGTCTTTCTTGAAAATCAAATTGAATGTGCGAACCTCCAGAATATAGGAACTGGTTAAATGATATAAATCACCATAATCCCATGTATATCTTGGAATTTCAAGGTTGTAATTAGTTTAGTTAATTGTGCTTTTAGATAATTAAGCTCATTTATTAGTCAAATAGGTCCGATTAATCATTAGGATTGTGTGTGCGGAGTTGGGTTGAGATCCGAGCCCTTTTGGGTACAGTAGGAGTGTATGTCAGCTATTTCCGAAAAGTTCCGAGGGTTTTTTAGTCAAGAGATATAGCTCAAATTAATGTTTTGAGCATTTATTTCTAGTTTGGTTTTTCTGATCAAGTATTTCAACATCTATTCACAACCTTAGAAAACTGTAAATTAGTAAATAGTGGAAAAAAAAAGATTAGTTAAAAATGAAGATTTTATGACAAAACTATATTATCCTTTGGCCTTAGATCACATTTCTAACATCAATAGTCTTGAACCCATATCCACATTAAATCCTATGAGATTATTAGTAAAATAAAAACCTTAGAAAAATATCTGCAAAAAAAAAAATAAAGAACAAGAAGAACCACAACTTGAAGAAAAAAATAAATAAAAAACACTATAAGAAATATCCTATTTGTAAGAGGAATCTAAAACTTACTTGAATTAGGACTTCAAAGCCTACTTTAATCAGGACTTCACGGTGGGAAAAACTATAGAAGGCTTTAATGAGCTATAGCTTTTCTCTACAACAATACCCTATTTGCCGCAATTGATCAGAAGAATCATGAAAGTCAAAGGAATGAGTCATGTTTGGAGGGTCTAAATCTGATTCCAATAAACGCTTTGTCCATTTTGGGAACATAAATTTGCATCTATGATTGAATCAGAATTAAGATGTTCTGTCTCTGCTTTAAAAGGGAAGGCAAGGGATAACAATCAAAACAGAGCTGGAGGTTTGATGCGGGCAGACTTTTTCCTGTGTTTTCATGAAATGTTTGACCGTCATCAAATGGAAACTTTTCCCACTTACAGGGTCTTACCAAACCATCTATTCATCCTTGTTCGACAAACCCTAGCAGTGCACTCCCCAACCATGATGAAATCTCAGCAAAGGCTTCTTCTTGGCTTTGAGGAACCTTCATCGTTCAATGAGGACCTACCAACCTTGCCTCCACTACTTGATCATCACAACCGACCAAGTAAGTCATCATTCCCACCCTATTTGCTGTCATTGATACCCATTCTCTGACTTCTCTCTACAACCCTTTTCTTCATCATGTACGCCATGTTCCCACATTCCTTTTCATGCTCCGAATGCGTGCAAAGCTTCAAAATCCTTAAACATCTTTTCAATTTCCTCATTCTGCTGGTTTCGTGGGCCATAACGTGGAAAGGGTACAATCTGGTTTGGGTTTACCATCCTACAGCTTCCCTCGAACCCGGGCGGGACCCTAGATGAGGTTCATGATGTGCCCCAATATCAGAATTTTGGAAAATAGTGTTAGTCGATATCTCTGTTTGAGATACTTAAGCCTGCAGAAGTGCACTCCCTTAGAATTTCCACTAGATAACATTTTTGTGGTTTTTTGAGTGTCTGGTTTTTAACCATGTAATGTCATATCTTTGTGAGTGTAATTCACTATGTTTAATGTCTCTAGCTATTGCAATAAGTCTCTCTCGCACACGCAGATTATGGATAATCTTTTCTACATTCATCTAACAGGATTTTGCAATAGGACTTTCACACCATCATGCCTTCAGTAGACGCAGTATTGTCCACTATTCATTCTTTTTCAAATTCAGTAGTCATTGTCCGCTCCAACATAATGCCTTCAGTAGAGGCAATATCATCTATGATTATCTCTCTTTTAAATTCAGTAGTCATCGTCCCCTCTTTCGCTGATAATTTGATACCTAGCCAGTTGCAAGATTATCTCCTCTCCACCCTATACACTTTACTCAAGTGGAACTTCTCTTCTAGAGTTACCATCTTCATAAATGAATCTGATGGCATATTCACAAACCAAATGTACAAGGTTGCAGAGATCTACTTATGCAGCAAGTTTTCTCCCAACTCAAAATGCGGAGTTTGACTGTAGTCAAGTTAGAGAAAGAGAAAAGATCAGAATCACTATAGCTGGAGACGAAGAGGTTTTGGACAAATTCCAAGGAATTCAACTCAAATGGAGGAGGACAGGTCATGAGGTGCAAATGCGGCATTTCATATCTTCTCATCGTGCGTCGACCTTTCGATCGTTTGAGCTGATTTTTCACGAGAAACACACAAATGGTTATGAATTCTTACTTGCCGGTGAAGCAAAAGTCATCATGGAGATTTCAAATACTTTTAAGATTCACAAAATGCAAAGTGAGGATCTACGTAAGAGGTGGGCTTTGGTAAACTTCAACCACCCAGCCACATTTAAGAAACTAGTTATGGATCCAGATATGAAGAAGGAAGTGGTTGATGATTTGGAAAGATGCTTTGGACAAAGGAATTTTATAAGAGAATCGGGAAGGCTTGGAAACGAGTATATCTACTGCATGTGCTGCCTGGAATTAGGAAGAATGGCTTGGTCGAGGCAATAGTAGAGTTTTTCCAGTTCAAGCTCTATTGTATAGAGCTAGCTAAGCTGAACCAAGGAAGAAATAAGGGGAGCAAGTTTCTTCTAGACTGTTTCTTGGTTTTCATAAGCAGGTTCTTGAGCTCAGAATCCTGCCTCAGCTCTATATAATAGACATTGAACTGGAGAAACTCTGTCATTGCCTCGACCAAGCCTGTCTTCCTGATTCCAAGCGGCCCATGCGGTACATATACTCGTTTCCAAGCCTTCCCAATTCTCTTATAAATTTCCTTCGTCTAAGGAATCTTTCCAAATCATCAACCACTTACTTCTTCAGATCTAGATCCATAGCGAGTGTCTTAAATGTGGTTGGGTGATTGAAGTCTACCACAACGCACCTCCCACGTAGATCCTCACTTTGCATTTTGTGAACCTTAAAAGTATTTGAAATCTGCATGATCGCTTTTGCTTCATTAGTAAGTAAGAATCCATAACCATTTGTGTGTGTTTCTTGTGAAAAATCAGCTCAAATGATCGAAACGTCGACGCAAGATGAGAAGATATGAAATGCTGCCTTTGCACCTCATGACTTGTCCTCCTCCATTTGAGTTGAATTCCTTGTAATTTGTCCAAAACCTCTTCGTCTCCAGCTATAGTGATTCTGATCTTCTTCTCTTTCTCTAACTTGGCTACAGTCAAACTCCGTATTTTGGGAGATAACTTGCTGTATAAGTAGATTTCTGCAGCCTCATACATTTGGTTCGTGAATATGCCATCAGATTCATTTATGAAGATGGTAACTCTAGAAGAGAAGTTCCGCTTGAGTAAAGTGTATAGGGTGGAGAGAGATAATCTTGCAACTGGCTAGGTATCAAATTATCAGCGAAAGAGCGGATGATGGCTACTGAATTTGAAAGAGAGATAATCATAGATGATATTGCCTCTATTGAAGGCATTATGTTGGAGCAGACAATGACTACTGAATTTAAAAAAGAATGAACAGTGGGGAAATTGGAAAGATGTTTAAGGATTTTGAAGCTTTGCACGCATTCGGAGCATGAAAAGGAAGGTGGGAACATGATGTACTTGATAAAGAAGAAGGGGAGCAGGCTCGTCAGGTAATTGCCGTTTACTTCAGTCTTATTGCCCAAATATCATAACAACCCCCTCTGTAAATCAGTTTTTTTTTTTTTTTTTTGGTTTGGACTCTCATAATTGTGCTTTTTTTCAGATATGTACCAAATTTGCATGATCTATTAAAAAAATACAAAAATAAGATGTCTTAATTCACTGACAATAAATGTGAGGGATTTCTGTTGATCACAGTGGTGTTTTAAGTACGAAATCAATGCTCTGGAATGGCAGGTTAACTTGTAAAATTATGCCCTCTATATTTTTTCTATAGATGACCAAAGCACATTCTATCTTATAAATATTGTATTTTGACAATGTTTTGCCCTCTACCAACACCATTGTCTCTCTGACGGATGCTGAACTTTATCAATGGAATGCCATTGAGCTGCCGGGATGCACGCATCTTCATCTTCTCTACCAACAACAACGAGCAGTTGGACTCTTCCTTTCTTCACATGGACATGTGCATCCACATGTCCTACTTGAAGGCCAGTGCATTCAGTATCCTTCCCTCCAACTGTCTTGGCATTGATGACTATCGGCGGTTTGAAGAGATCCGAAAACTCTTAATGACGGTGGAAGTCACTCCCATAGAAGTAACTGAAGAGCTTATGAGTAGAGTACCAATCCCTTCTTCGCCCTTAAACGTGTTATCCAATTGCTTAAAAATAAAAAGAAAGTGGATCCAAAGCAGTAGGACTTGGTGCTGCAACAAGTTCATGAACTATTGAATGCATGACCCAAAAGTAATTTGATCTAGATTTTATACCTCGTCATATAAGTAATTTGAACGTTTATGGCTTTGACTCTAAACACATTAATTGTTGTTTTATGGACATTGATTCTAAATGTGACATTAGTTGTAGAGACACCATGAATAGTTATTGTGCATACTTTAGATTTTCATTTAGCATAGTTGTACAACTCATTCTTTTCAAGCGGGCAGTGCAAAATTGTGAGTGAAGGGTCCTAGTCCTCCTGAGGCTTTCAATTCTGTTCATATAGAGGCATCATGGTTAGGTGATCCATACCATTGACCTGATCTATCTTTAACAAAACAATGGAGTGGCTTTGGAGAGGCTTTAATTGTTGGGCTTAATTGGAGAGTGAAGAGTGTGGGATTTGTATGGCACTTGTGCAAATAAACAGTAATAATTTTGATGGATTGGTGCTGCAAAACTGAGTGTCCTTTTGTTTTGTGTGTATATATATATATATATATATATTTTCTTCTACTCTAAATATAGGAAGTGTACAAACCAGTTAGTTCCTGAGATTACATCATTGTTGATCAGTAAAAGTTGTGGTTGTAGGAAATAAAAGATGGGGTAGTAGAAGTGGCACTTGATTGGCTGATCTTCAACGTAGGTGGTGTCCAGGATTTATCCTACTAAAGGAGGTGCATGAGACCCTGAACCACCCAATTGCAAATTCTCTCTGAAAGCGGAGCAGTCTCCACTACTAGAAATTTTGCTTTTTGCGGAGGAAAAAGCGGGCGGCCGCTTTTTGCGGTCGCTAAAACCATTACAGTACCCCGCCCACTTTTTCCTTCATTTTTTCCTCTTCCCACGTTATTTTCCCCTGCTCCCGCGCCCTGCTCCCGGTTCTCCCTCTCCCTCTCCCTCTCCCTCTTTGTGGTTGAGATCGATGCCGGAGAGGACGCGGAGGTGGGGATCTTTGAGTGAAGGGGAGCAGAAGACGTCCATGTAGTCGCAGACGTGGGATCCAGACCAGTTTTCGGTCAGATTGAGAGGATCCGAGAAGATGGGCTTCTTCCAAGCTTGGAGAGCAATGTAGGCGGATCGGATTCTAGGGTTTTCGAAGGACAGAGAGGGATCGACGGAGACGTTCTCGCCTCTGTCGCCGTACTCTTCTTGGTAGCAGAGAAGCTGGCGGCGGGAGATGAAGCTGGCCTCGGCGGCGGTGAGGCCGACGCCATTGTTGGAGAAATCTGGAGTAGCAGAGAAGGAGGAGAGAATGCAAGGGAGAGTTGCAGAGATGCAGAGGAGGAAGAAGAAGGAGGAAATGGAGGTTTTCTTCCTCATCACAAATGGTGATTTTGTGGATTTAGGGTTTCTTTAATTGGGGGTTTTTTGTTTCCTCATCTCATCTCTCTACCCTATGTTGTCCCCTTTTTTATGTTGGATCCTCTGCTGCATTCTTGAGATGGCTAATTTTTTCAAATGAAAGGGATCTCCTCTTTGTTCGACCAGATGCTGTGTTCAATGGGAAAAAACCCATCAGGTGAATTTTGTTTTCATTTACCTCAAATGACAATCTTCATTACCTTTTTTATTTGCGTTCTGCTCGTGTTAAGGCATTCTTTGTGTTCCCTTCAATAATCAAGGGGCCTATCACAAAGTCACTCTTAAAAGGTCTAATGCTTTACCTTATAGCTAAGATGTCAACCCTATTAGTTACCAACCCTTGTGAGACCAGAAATTACCAGTATGAGCTCTACTTTGTTTTTCTTCAAAATGTCACACGACACTGATGGTCCTGAATTACCAAGCAACCCACTGTACAAGAGATTGCCTGCCCTTGTATAACACTCTGCAACTCTCCATATCTGCATAAGACACTGCTGCATACTGCTTTGCCTTTTAAATTCAATGGAATAGGAAATGATTTTCACCACCACAAACTAACTCTAGAAACCCAATTCCTTTTAAATTCCCAAGGAACCATCATACATAACCTCAGCACTCAGCAGGAGAAGTCCCATGGTCCTTGGTAGGATTTTAGTTGAGGCTTTTACTTGAATAAGTTTCCAATGCGGGAAGGAGCATAAATTCTTCGATCCCTCCCATCCAAAGGTAGAAGTAACTAAATTTAAGATCTCAGGAAACCTGTTCAATTTATTCCTAAGGTAATATTCTGGACCATTCTCTATGATAAATCTTTAACATGATCCTTGGTTAAAGTCCCACAACTATTGGAGATGGAATAAAGTCTTTGAAGTTGAGAAGCAAATCAAAAGAAACGTGCCCAAACATGAAATTGGTTTTCCAAACTTTTGTTCATTCAAGCCTACATTCATTCCCCATATCCAACTTCAACTTTGTTTCTTTACATGTCTACAAGTAATTACCTCCTCCACAGGTAAACCCTATCCTCACCAAATCTCCACCACCATGTTGTTTGAAGGGCTATGTTCCTCTTCCTAATGTTTCCCAATGCCACCACAATTCCCCTATGCTCCTGCATAAACTTTCCTTTACATTTGATTGAAGAAATAATTTATTTTCATTACATTCTTTTTGAATTCCTTTTGGATCTTGTAAAGCCTTTTAGCCACTGCTACTGCTGCAATCATAGGCCTCAAAGTCTACAAGAGGAGGCCCAAGGCGAGGCCCACAAACAAATAGGCCATGCTAACTATGGGCCCAACTCACATATACAAAGTCTCTCAAGGGGAATTGAATTATGAATTTGTTATTATTAACCTGGTCCCTAATGTGTTTCTTGTACATCCCTCATAGGTGTCAATCCTGGGCCTCCAGGTCCAATATATCAGGCCCATTTACTAGTTAGTTGTTAGCTATTAGTATGGATCTAAATCCAAGTGTAATTAATAGATAAGCATTGTTTTAATGTAATCAGGGATTTAACCCTTTAAATATAGCTCTCAGTCAACCATGCAAAGGAGGACTTTCATCTCCACATCTCTCTCTCTTTCTCTCATGTCTGAATGCTTCTTCCATTAATGACATGGTATCAGAGCAAGGTCAATCATCTATGGTCTTCTCCTAAGTCATCTTCCAAGCATTGGAAGCCCTCCAGTGATGTTTCTATTCAGCCGATCATCTCTGATCGTTCCTGATCATCTCGGATCATGCGTGGCCCACCTTGGATCATCACCAGCACATCAACGGAATACCTCCACCTTGGTCGACTACTGCTTCCTGGATTTTTGAAGATTTTTCCCTGATTTTTTGATCATCAGAGGTAGGTTTTCTACCAATTTTTGTGAAAATTCATTTTTTTCACTATGTTTTCATCTCGGCCGTCCAATCTCCTCGATCTGGGTTTGATCGACCTGCGACCACTTCCAGTAGTTGCATAAAACTCCTCTCTTTTCATCCCCACCATCTGATCTGTGTCAAGTTCAACACGTGGGGCCCACGTACGGTTTACCTTGCTGCCGACTTGGACGACTGCACTGTTTTTTTTTCCCTTTTGTTGCCTGCGATTGCTACTGCTGCATATTTTCTCTTCTATCTTCTGGTTGCTACTGCTACTACTGCTGCTACTACTGCTTCCTGGATTGCCATTTTTTTTCCCTCTGTGACTTGCGTTTCCTGCTGCTGAGTATTCTGTCAAGGATTTCTCCATGCTACTGCTACTACTGCTGCCTGATTGCTGCTGCTTATTATTCTGTCAATCTTTTCTCTCCTCTGTCATGATTTTCTCCATTGCTACTGCTACTGCTGCTGACCGATTGCTACTGCTTATTATTCTGTCAATATTTTCTCCCCTGTTGCTGGTTGCTACTGATACTACAATTTATTGCTACTGCTTACTGCTGCTGGAATCCACTGCCTTCTGTTCTCTTGTCATGGATACATCTGAAAAATCAGGACCCTCTATTGTGAAATTTAATGGCAAAAACTATGTGTCTTGGGCATTTCAATTTCAAGTATACCTTGAAGGAAAAGAACTGTGGGCCCATATCGATGGATCTGACACACTCCCTGCTGACGATGCCAAGAAAATTCTATCTTGGAAAACTAAAGATGCAAAAATAAAGTCTTGGATTCTTTCTTCTGTAGAGCCAAATTTTATTTTGTCTCTCAGACCTTGCAAGACCTCGAAGGAAATGTGGGAATATCTTAAAAAGGTATATTATCAACATCATGCTGCGCGTCAGTTTCAATTGGAATTAGACATTGCAAATTACTCCCAAGGGACACTTTCAATCCAGGATTATTACTCCGGCTTTCTACTCCTATGGTCAGAATATGATGAAATTAAATTTGCTACTGTCTCTGAAGCACTTCTACCTGAGCTTCTTTCCTTACAACAAGATAGCCATCGGGACCAATTTCTCATGAAACTGCGCCCTGAATATGAGACAGTCCGATCCAACTTGATGAGCCGAGTTTCCCTTCCAACGTAGATGATTGTCTTCAAGAACTTCTACGGGAGGAACAGCGCCTTGTTACCAAAATTGCAATTGAACATAAGGATTCCACTGAAGCTCCGCTTGCCTTTGCTGCTAAAACCAGACCTCCTCCTCGAGACATCAGTAAAGTACAGTGTTACAACTGTCAGAAATATGGCCATTATGCAAATCAATGCAAGCTGAAGGTCTGTAAATATTGTAAGGCTGTTGGACATGGCATTGAAGAGTGTCGGAAGAAGGCTCGCAATTCTGCTTCTCGCCCCTATGGCCAGTCAACTCCAAGTGCTTACACGGCTGTCACCCCACAATATGCATCGTCTGATTTCACTGGTTCATTGTCATTTGATTCATCCTCACAGCCTGGTTCCTCTTCACAAACACAGTCACCAGCTCTCATTACTCCGGCTATGGTAAATCAGATGATTATCAATGCCCTGTCATCTATGAACATTTCAGGTACTAGTCCGTCCCTTTCTAATACATGGTATTTAGATTCTGGAGCTAGTAATCACATGACCTCCTCACCCACCAATCTACATCATGTTGTCCCCTACACTGGCACTCATTCTGTTCAAACTGCCAATGGAGACCACCTTCCAATCCACTCTGTGGGAGATGCTCCTGGCCCTTTTCCATTAACAGATGTTTTTGTCTCCCCTCATCTTGCTACCAATTTAGTTTCTGTGGGTCAATTAGTTGAACATAATTGCAATGTCTCCTTTTCTTCTTCTGGTTGTGTTGTGCAGGACCAGGAGTCGGGGGCGGTGATCGCGAGGGGGCCTAAACGTGGCAGGCTTTTTACGTTACCAGTATCTCCATTTATTCAAAATAAACCTTGGAATCAGTTGTTTTGTTTTTTACTTCCTAATAATTCTCGGTTGTGGCATAATAGACTTGGTCACCCGAATGCTGCTACATTGTCCACTTTGTTTCAAACTGGATTGTTAAATAAACCTATTGATTCTGTTTCATTTGAGTGTGATGCTTGTAAATTAGGAAAAAGTAAAACTTTACCTTTTTCTAACTCTACAACTCGTAGCAATGAATGTTTTGATTTAATCCACAGTGATGTTTGGGGCATTGCTCCTACCATTTCTCATGGTCATTTCAAATACTTTGTTACATTTATTGATGATTACAGCAGATTTACATGGGTTTATTTGTTACATTCTAAATCTGATGTTCTTAATGCATTTAAAATTTTCCTTAGCTATGTTAACACTCAATTTTCCAAATGCATTAAAACTTTGCGATCCGATTCAGGGGGGGGAGTATGTCTCCACTGATTTTCAATCTTTCCTAAAGAGTCGAGGAATTGTATCTCAACGTACTTGTCCATATACTCCTCAACAAAATGGCGTTGCAGAACGGAAAAACAGACATCTTCTTGATGTCACGAGGACTCTTCTCATTGAATCCTCTGTTCCTCCACGTTTTGGACTGAAGCTCTTACCACTGCAGTCCATCTCATAAACCGTCTTCCATCACCTACCATTGCCCAATTAACACCACATTTTAAACTTTATGGTCACCATCCTACCTTTACTCATCTACATACCTTTGGGTGTGTTTGCTTCGTTCATCTGCCTCCCACAGAGCGCACAAAATTAACGGCCCAATCTAGCAGGTGTGTTTTTTTAGGATATGCAACTAACCAAAAGGGTTTTGTTTGCTATGATCCACTGGCTCGTCGCACCAGGATCTCTCGTAATGTTATTTTCTTCGAAAATCAATATTTTTTCAAAAATACTTGGATTGTCCTTCTCCATTTTCCACAACGGTGTTACCTGGATTTTCTGAAAAACCAACTGTTACACGGTTTAATCCTGATTTTGTGTATCATCGAAGGAAACTCCTACCACTGCAGATGCCCACCCTCCTGATCCTCCGACAACTGGTCCCACATCTACTAGTATTTTTGCGTCGCTCCTCCAGAATTTCTCATCCTCCTGAGCGGTATGGCTTTACCCATGCTTCCTTGATGACAACACTATCCTCGGTTTCCATCCCAAGTTCTTATTTGCAGGCTGTGCAACATGATTGTTGGAACCAGGCCATGAAAGTTGAATTAGATGCATTGACCCAGAATCACACCTGGGATATTGTGGAATGTCCTTCTTCAGTTAAACCTATCGGTTGCAAATGGATCTACTCGATCAAGCTCAAATCAGATGGCTCCTTGGATAGACACAAAGCTCGACTTGTGGCACTTGGCAACCGCCAAGCGTATGGCATTGACTATGAAGAGACATTTGCGCCAGTTGCAAAAATGACAACTGTTCGGCTCCTTCTCGCCATTGCTGCTTCTCAATCTTGGCCATTGTACCAAATGGATGTCAAGAATGCTTTTCTACATGGGGACTTGAAAGAAGAAGTCTATATGCGGATACCACAAGGAGTCACCTCTCCGTCTAAGAAATCTGTATGTCGCTTACACAGATCTCTTTACGGTCTCAAGCAAGCTCCCCGAGCGTGGTTTGATAAATTCAAAGATCGGTTAGGCACGATTGGCTTTACTCAACGTCCATATGATCCATCTCTTTTTATGAACCACGCATCAACTGGCTTTACTGTTCTCCTCGTATATGTTGATGATATCATTATCACCGGCACTGATGATGCTATGATAAAATCTATTCAGGCCTCTCTTCGGGATTCATTCCATATGAAGGATCTGGGTCCTCTACATTATTTTTTGGGCTTAGAAATACATCAGTCTTCAAAAGGCCTGTTTATCAATCAACACAAATATGCGACAGATCTTATTGAGCTTGCTGATCTCGACAACTCTTCCTCAGTTGATACACCGCTTGAAGTCAATCTTAAGTTGAGTAAGGATGATGGAGATCTTCTTTCTGATCCACATACATACCGGAGACTTGTTGGCAGTCTTGTCTATCTCACCGTCACCAGGCCTGACATATCTTATGCTGTCAATCTTGTCAGCCAATTCATGACGTCTCCTCGTCACCTTCATCTGACAGCAGTGAAGCGCATTATCCGGTATTTATTGGGTACTAGAGCTCGTGGTTTATATTATCCAAAGGATAATCGTCTACTTCTGACTGCTTATGCAGATGCTGACTGAGCAGGATGTCCGGATACCAGACGGTCCACCACTGGTTGGTGTATGTACCTCATTCAATCTCTCATCTCTTGGAAATGCAAGAAACAAGAACGGGTCTCCAAATCTTCCACAGAGGCTGAATATCGGGCTATGTCCTCTGCTTGTTCTGAAATCCTATGGCTTCGGGGACTTCTTTCGGAACTTGGATTTACGCAGGACTCTCCCACTTCCTTGAATGCAGATAATACTGGGGCAATCAGGATCACTGAAAATCCTGTTCTTCATGAACGCACAAAACACATAGAAGTTGATTGCCACTTTATTCGAGATGAATACAAGCGTGATGTTATCAGTCTACCTCACGTCCCTACAGAGTTTCAGTTTGCAGATATCTTCACTAAGGGACTTCCTCGGCCTCGACATCAGTTTCTTGTCTCCAAATTGCTGCTTTATGACACTCCCGCATCAATTTGAGGGGGGGTGTCAATCCTGGGCCTCTAGGTCCAATATATCAGGCCCATTTACTAGTTAGTTGTTAGCTATTAGTATGGATCTAAATCCAAGTGTAATTAATAGATAAGCATTGTTAGAATGTAATCAGGGATTTAACCCTTTAAATATAGCTCTCAGTCGACCATGCAAAGGAGGACTTTCATCTCCACATCTCTCTCTCTTTCTCTCATGTCTGAATGCTTCTTCCATTAATGACAATAGGTTTCACTAGAAAGGTAAACTCATCATCATCATCAAAGCCTTGTCCCAACTATGTTGGGGTCGCATACACTAAAAAGGTAACTCTTTGGAGAAAAGATTTGAAAATTTGGCCATCAACAGTTTCAACATCCGCCATTTTCAAACTTCCCAACCACAAAATAAATTTCTCCAATTTCTTCTCATAGCATTAACGTGTTTCCTATGCCTTTGTTGTGTTCCTAATCCTCAAAATCATTTATCAATCACTTCAATTTTAATGCCTTACTTCCACTGAAGTCCTACTATGGCTGTCTTTGGTTTTGTTTTTAACATTTTTGAAAAAAAACAGTTGCATAGGTAACATGATTGTCACAGTTGCCGACCTATAAAAATCAAGGGTTCTTTAACTCAGATCAGGGTGGCTCGATCTAGTGAACCATAGCTTGTATGACTTTCTTTGAACCATGTAGGTTCAATAAAATGTTTTCCAATCAACATTATTTCATCACCCTTCAACCCTTGAATTTCAATGTCTTGTTATTACCTTAATGTGAGTGTCAATCATGAATCTGATGACTTCTGTGCTGGAATTAGTGGAGGCATCCCACATTGTTTCCCCCAGTTTGGACCTGGTCCCATGCAGCAGGTATGGTCCCCTTTCTCACATTTTTACATTTTGGTTTTACAATACACCCACATTGCATATATTTTTCTTTGTCTCCCTTCTTTTGAGTTCTTACTTTTCAATGTCTATGCGGGATGAAAATGTGTAGGTCAAGATGTGTAACTCTTCATATTAAAAAAATTATAATTCTAATTATCTGATGTTGGTAGAACAAAAATGTTTCTAGAATGTTAGTTACTATTTATTCCTCAATTATTCTGTTTCCTAATGAAAATTTTGGTCCTTAATGTTTGTTTTACAGCATGGATTGGCAAGGAACATGGCTTGCTTTCTGATGCTTGGATGATAACATTAACTTATTATTATTGACTGTACCTATAAACTTGTTGCATGTCATGGTAAATTCTAAGAGCCTTTCAACAAAATTAACTATCACAAATACCGACCAAAAAACCTTCTATTTCAATAGTGCTTTGCACACTTACTTCAGTGTAAGAATTTTTAATTGATTGCTAGCTGGATCTGAATATCCTTTTCTATCTCTTTTTTCTTGCAATTGGTAGCTGGTATTGAGACCATAAAATTTTCTTTTTGAGATGTCTGTTGACTCAGCAATATGTAATTTGCTTGGGATGCACATTTATAACCCATATTAAATATTGTGACCTTTATCTTTCAAGATATCTATGTTTATGTAAGATTGTTGCCAAATTATGCAGGCTTTTGTGATGGGCTTCAGTGAAAGGACTGAAAGGGTGCAAGACATTGAACAAGGATCTAGATCCTTCTAATCCTTCTGAAGGAAAGGAGGAGAGGTCTGCATTGTCTCTCCCATTGATCTTATCTTGTGCTATATATCTTTGCTGCACTTCTATGTTAAGAAACTTCCATTTCATTTATTGTTTTACATATCCTTTCCCTTCATGGCTATTGCATTAATTAAGAGTGTTTCTTTCAATCCATTTGCGCGCAGAGATTTTGAACAATTACTTGCAAGGGAGCAGCACTCCTACTTCCATGAAAAAGCTCACTTTCAAACTGATGGTGCCTGATCCTTCCAGGTAGTTCTCTGATGGTTCCATTTATTTATTAATATTTGCACACTGCATTCTGGTAACTTCAAACAGATGGGGGGGCTATTTTTTTGGAAGTTCAATAACAGTGGGAATCATCTTTCCTTTGACTCTAGTCCTGCCATTATCCCATGTCTTATCTTTTAGTCTTCATGCCCATTTCAGGGCTATTGTGGGAATTATTGATTAAGAACATTTTATCAGGGTGAGATTTTGCCCACCCCTTACTTAGATGCTAGTCACACATTCCACCTACCCCTATGAATTAGATGCCTCATAAAGGGCTCTACAAGAATGCCCCCACAAGATTATACCTTGGTGCATCCCATGAATGTACAAAATTAACAAATGGTGGTTGAGAAAAAAAATTATCCATGTTAATCTTGCTCTTTTTTTTTTTTTTTTTTTAATGTAGGATTGAAGAAAAGAAGAGAAGTTCCCACATTTTTTGATGAATCCAAGATCATAGTAACGAAGCGAATCTACAAGAAAAATAAGCAGGTAAGTTGGGCACTTTACAATGGTTCAATGTTCCTCAACTCATGATTTTTCCGAGTAACCTCAAGCCTTGAGTTAGCACATGATGGGCCTACAACAGATCAGTGCTTGCATCCATTTTATCCATATCTAGGCATCATAGCTTAGGTGTGGTCATGTATGACCACCTAGAAGCTAAAAGTAGAAAGTGTGTTGGTGCACTTGGACATGTGGTCTCCTATATGTGATTATGTAGACCCACCTTAATTGGTGTCTAATGCCTTCCATATGTGTTATCCAACCCTTGAAATGTTTGTTGTTACTCTTTGATTTCATTAAGTCAATTTTAGTGCCTCTAAGAAATGTTGTTTAAGTCCTGTTTGATTGGAATGTGTAGCCTATTCATCAAAAAGTGCTGTTGCAAAATGGTATTTAGTATGTTTTTTATTGGAGATTTTCATTCTAAGAAAATGGGGTTGCTGTTGAAATTACAAGTTTAGCTTGGGATTTACTCCGTATGTCAATAACTTTTGAAGTAGGGAAACTTGATGGGTTACTTATAGATATCCACCCTTTAACAAGAATTCCATAGTCAGACATTTTGTTTCTCCTGTTATTATTTAATAATTTTCTTGCTTTTTGAAACTTCTCTGTCTTGATCATCAAGGAAACGTTACAACAATATCTGTTTGACTGGTTTCATTAAGTGTGTTTATCCTTAACTACTGCCATAGTCTGATCACATCACTTACATTGTATACAACAATTTTAAAAATTCCTGTAAATCTGAGTTTTGATTGCAAACTGGGCCCGATATTCTCTGTTTATGTCATATTGATGACAACATTTCCTGTTTATTGTTTGGATGATATCATAGATCCAGTCTTTGCAACAATAAGTCTTTGCCTATTAGCTCAGGTGGGTATGTTTCCCTGGCAGTCCATTGCATCTTTCATAAACTTCCTTTTTAATTGTTTCTGAGATCACATATCACCCTTTTTTTTTAAACAGGCATACGAACATGCAAGTTCCGTGATTCATTCATTAGAGGAGGATATAAATGCAAAATTCTTGTTCCAGCTGGACAGACTGATTCGATTGTTGGAGACTCCAATCTTTGTTTACCTGAGATTGCAGGTGCATGGTTCATTTTGAAACTCAAGATTCTAATTTTGGACACTGCTTCCTTTCGGCAATTTGAATTGGAAGCAGTCGTGTTCAAGTTCTTAACTCTAATTTAAGAATACCAGTAAATTGTTTTTTTTTAAGCTTTATATTTGTAGTTTATTTCTCTATAACAAATTAACAATTAAGAAAAAAGTATCTCATTTTCTTTGGTTGAAGCTAAGTCAGCAACCAGCAATTAGTAGAAGTATCTAATTGCTATATATAATCTATGTTGATACTAGATAGTGGTATAGCACAATCACAAAGATGTACATGCATGTTGCCTACTGGCATGAACATTTTGTAATTTCATGTTTACCTCTTTTTTTTTTAATGTGAAACGGTGATGTAAATGCTACTACTGAGTGTTATTAGCAAGTTACTACTGCAGTTTCAAGTCATAAAAGTTGTATGCAATTTTTGCTTACTTTTTGTTCTTATTTTGACTCCTTACCAAATATGCGGGTGTTGCAGCTTCTTGAACCTGGAAAGTATGTATGGTTGTTAAAGTCTCTCTATGGTCTTTTGATGTTGCTGCCCCAGGTATGTTTGGCTCCACCGTGGCACCACCCTCGATCCCCACCTCCGTCTTAGGCTTGTGCATAGTTTCTTTTGAGAAGCCTACTGTGGTCGTTTTTAGTTTACTCTAATAGCATTGGTAATTCCTTCCAAAGTGATAATTATTATTAGATGTTTTTAAACTCTCTTTGAGAAACCTGTTCAAGCTGGGCCTTTTGGACAGAACCAAGTGGTGTTGAAAATTCTTTCAGATTAGAAGATTGTAGCAGCAATTGCTCAGCCTACAAATCAGGCGTAAAGATCAACACACAACTAGAAAATTGTTATTGATTGGTGGAATATAGTGTAATTTGTTGTGCTTGTTGGGTTTTTTTTTTTTTTTTTTTTTTTTTTTTTTTTTTTTTTTTTTAATGAAATGATAGCACTGGTTGTTAGCAAATGGATGGTTACGATTTATTTAAATGTTTGAAAGAGTTTTTGATGGTGTTAATACGTGCCTTTTACGAAGGGGGTCCGGGGCTATCCCCGGCGGGGGTCGAGCTAATAATCTTTTGCGTCGACGTTTACGCGGCGGCTGTTAAGCGGTCGCTAAATAGTATTAGCGACCGCCAGGGTACTTTTAGCGACGGCTACTGGCGGCCGCTAAAAGTCATTTTTCTAGTAGTGCTCCACTACTAGAAAAAATGCCTTTGGCACAGCAAAAAGCAGGCGACCGCTTGAGGCGGTCGCAAATGGGCTCATTAGCGACCGCCATAGGCGGTCGCTAAAGCCCTTTCTACATAACCCCCACGAAACCCATTTTTCGTTCAGTTTTCCCTTCCCCCTTTTTTTCCCCTGCTCCCGCCCTGCTCCCGCTCTGTTTCTCCCTCTCCCTCCCTCCCTCTCGCTCTGCACTGTGCCCTTCCGCGCGCCGACGACGACTACGCCGCCGAGACCGATGGCGAGGCCGCCTCTAGCACCACCCCCGATCTCTTGCGCCGGTTCTCCCTCTCCCTCTCTCTCTATTTCTCTCTCTCTCTCCCTCTCGTTGTCCCTCTCGCTCTGCACTGTGCCCTCCCGTGCACCGGAGCCGCCACCGGTTATCTCTCTCTCCCTCCCTGCGCCGGAGCCACCACCGGTTCTCTCTCCCTCTCCCTCCCTCTCCCTCTCCCTCTCTCTCTATTTCTCTCTCTCTCTCCCCCTCCCTCCCTCTCCCTCTCCCTCTCGCTCTGCACTGTGCCCTCCGGCGCAAACCCCAACTCCGTTTTGGGTTTCTCCTCGTGGTGCTGCTTCTGTTGCTGTTTCTTCTTCTTCGTCTTCTTCTTTTTCTTTAAAGGTAAAAACCAAAACCCTAGAATTTCTACTAGCTTTCTCTTCCTTTTTATTGATTCCTCGGAATCTAGATTTGGATCTGAAGCCGTTTGGTGGAGGTCGTTCTCGTGACCCTTTCATCGCCTTCCTTTGCGTGGGTCTGAAGTGATTTTTTTTTATTTGTTGAATCGGTTGGTGGGTATTTTTTTTGTAATGTATATAAAGCTTTGATCTTGAAGGTTTTTCTAAGGATCTGAGAAAGAGAGTGAGGTTTTCTATAGGGTTTTAGAGTTTTCAGTGTAGGTAAATCTGAGAAATCAGGTGTGTTTTCTTTCATTGATTTTAATGTGTTTGTGTGAGGAATGAGTTTCTCTGAGATTTCATTGTGTGGTTTTTTTTTTTTTTTTAATCTGTGAATTTGAATTTGCTTGGTTTTAAAAATTAGATCTATTTCTACCGATGAAGGGAAGATTTAGCTTGATCTCTGGCAGTTTAGGTTGTGGTTGTTGGGTGTAGTTTGATGAAACAATTTGTTTGGATGCTGGCGTGTGGCGATGGATATTGATTTCTGCACTTGTGCAGTGTGAGGGATTTGGGGTCCATCTAATTGCATTCTTTATTGATTATTTTCTTTTTGGAGAAGAATCTGAACTGTTTTTCAAATGTTTGATCTCTGTGTATCTGAGAGTAGACTCTTGCCAATTTTATGATTTTGTATGAAATGTGGGAACTAAGTATAGACTACAGTGTGAGAGAGGGGATTAGACGAAACCAACAGATAGCTTCAATAATAGGAAACAAAAAAATCAAAGAATGAAACCTACAGAAAGCTTCAATAACTGGAAAAGTATTGAAAGAATGTTGTTTGAGAAGGTTTTGGGTATGATGATGTAAGTATAAGTGAACTCATTGGCCTACCCCGATTAATGTGACCAGACTTAGATGATGATGAAAAGTCAAACATTTAACTACACCATTTTTTTCTTTTATGGTCAACTGCATATCCAACACAACCATCAACTCCATACTTTTTTTTAAGAAGTTTATTATGTTTCCTTCAACTTCCAGCACATTTAAGCCATCTCAAGCCATCCTTCAATTTTTTTATTGAATGTGATTGTGAGTTCCTGGAAGCAGAGAGGATCATGGACTCAGTCTCTTGGTGGGTGTACATTTCTGTGATGGCCCTCCAGCGGAGAAGATGGGGATGTCTCCTTTTGGTCCTTCTAGTGAGTTCATCCCTTCCTTAGTTTGATGGTTTGATTGGTGCTGCTAAGTGATGCATGGTTTGATCGCTAGATTTCTTTTTGCTGTTTTTGTTACAATGCACTACTGGGCTTGCCAATTAATTTTTGCAGATTGCATATGGTTTGTATCTCTCGTTGTTTAATCCTCACACACACTATTTCAAACCATTGTCTGATATGATCAATTTTTGTTACAATAGTTTGTATTGGAATTTGCTCTTCCTAAATTGTATCAAAATGGATTGCCAGCTTATGATTTGAGTCCCTTAAATTTTTTACATACATTCTTAGTCTTCTATTTTAGGAACATCAAACTTTTGGAACTTAGAGTTTGTTAAGATGTAGATTTTACTTATACTTTTTTTAAAGAAGTGGTCAATTTCTTTTGGTAGGATGTTTCCAACCTATTAGGCAGTTGGTTGTTCCCTCATCCAGTAAAGAGTTTATTATTGGTGGCCTTAGAAATAGCATTTTCTTCAAAATTTCCATTGTTGCCTAACTTGAAAAGTAATGATTGATGAGAGAGAGAGAGATCAACTTGCTTTCATGGGAAGGTCTGTCTATGGGAGTGCAGAAGTGGAGTGCTTGAACTCAAATGAGGTTTTCATCTGGGCAGATGCTCCTTTTGGAAAAAGGTATTTGCCATAACCTATTATTTCAATTTTTTAGAGGTAGTAATCAATGTAAGGAGCTTTTGGTAAGTTTTGGAAATCTGATTTGTGGGCTTGAGGATTATCCACAACGGCTTATTGATGTTTGATAGTATATATGTTATCATTGACCACAAGTGATAAGTCATCCGGCACTTTCAATTTGTCAGGATCAATTAGAAGACAAGTAAGTCCTCTTTGACAATGACTACTGATAATTTAAAATGTTGTATTTTCTTTTGTGGCTCATTCTCTTGAAGCAAACAGTGGTGAGTTCTCTACCATTGCTGCTGCTATTGATTTCTTAATTAGTGCATATCTTTGTGATTATTTTATTTTTATTGCAATTGGAGAATGCAGGGATTTTTTGCTATTCTTTTTGGAGTGTACAGCATCATCTAGTTTTGGAGTGTACAGCATCATCACTAAAACATGTAAGCCAATTCTTTCACAATTTACCTAGTTGAATTGCTATGTTTACTTCTTTGGGTTTATGAATTGAAGTTTGAATTCGTTGTGAGTTCCAGATCATCTTTCTCAAGCAATTGACACAGACCAATAAAATTAAGGGGTTGCACACAACTCTTTCCCAAACACTTCAACACTCCCAAACATGTTTTTTTTCCTCGGTAAGTACTTTTAAATTATATTATATTTTCTGCGATTCACGCACTCTGAGGTCCTAATGTCATCTAATTTCTTGAAATATGAAGATTTCCATTTTAGTGAATTGGGGTGACTATATCACTTAGTAATGTCAGTATTACTTAATTCTTTCCAATCAGTTTGTTGTTTCTTCCATTTTGTATATATTTATTTTTGTTTTTCCCTTTGTTTTTCCTTTTGGTAGGAACCAAGTGTTCTGTTCGTGCTTTAAACCCAGCCTATTGGGTTAACTTGTAGTGGCCCAGAACCTGATTATTTTTATTGGTACACTGATGTTGTCCCTCAACTCTTATTCAATCATATATACTCAATTCAAGCAACTCCCACTATAGCTCCTTTCAACATCTTCTTTGCACAAATATCTTAGTTAGGTTTTGAGATTGGGGGTTTTTGCTTGGCTGTGCTCTTTGAGAGAATTGGGTGTGTGAAAGCTTGGTAAAGGCAAGTATAAGCTATAATCCTTATGCATGTTGTGGTTATGAATTGACTATATACTTTTGATTTCAACTTATTATTTTTAAGCCTCTTGCATTAGAATGTTGTAAATGGAACTGTCATATGGTATAGCATTTGTAGGAGGGTTGAACATTTGTATCCATGTTAATCTTGCTCTTTTTTTTTTTAATGTAGGATTGAAGAAAAGAAGAGAAGTTTCCACATTTTCCAAGAACATAGTAACCAAGCTAATCTACAAGAAATATAAGCAGGTAAGTTGGGCACTTTACAATGATTCAATGTTCATCCATGAGATATGCAATTCAAATTTATATGTAAATTTCATGTATATAAACTTTGATTAAGTTGGGCACTTTACAATGCTTGGTTGGATAAGTAATTGTAAAAAAAATTAAACATTCTTCCCATTGATAATATCTACCATTTTCAATGTAATTTTATACAACTCATTGGTTATAGGTTTTTCCAATATGCTATTCATCTTGTTGCATCTTTTATTTTGATTAATGCTAAATATAGGAGCAGAACCATACAATAATGGTGAACATTGCTTTATTTTTATGATGTAGATGCATTGATAGCATCTCTAAGCAAGCATAATATTTTAGTTGTATAAGTATTTAATATGATGTAGGTTTACTTTTTTTTTTTTTTTTTTGTGGGTGTGTTTTACTTTTACATGTTTTAATATGATGTAGGTTTAATATGAATTGTTGATTTTGATTAGCGACCGCCAATGGCTGTCGCTAATGCTTTTTTTTGAAAGTTTGGTGAGTATTAGCGACCGCCAATGGCGGTCGCTAGTAGCGGTCGCTAATACCTAGCGACCGCCAGGGGACTTTTAGCGACGGCTAATGGCGGCCGCTAAAAGTGATTTTTCTAGTAGTGCTCCTATAATACTTAAAACTCTGAATTGATATTGTCTGCTAACAGTAACCCATGAAGTAAAGCCAAGAGTTCGGATTCAGCAGCAGAGGAGGCATCTGTTTTGTCCTACAGATGCTACCATAGGCACTCCATGCTGGTTTCTATCAAGGTCCCCAATTGAAGAGAGCCCATTATCTGTCATGAGAGAGTTTTGCTTTTTGTTTACTTAAAGAAGTATGCTTGTGAGCCATTAGATCTGCACTTGAGATCTTTCTCTCTCATATTGCATATAATATACTATATGTTATACATTTATCCATGCGTGTATAAAAAAAATAGGCACCCAAGTATTTTGGTACCAGAGTCCCATTTAAAGTCCATGGCCCATACAAATTTCAAAATTCAGATTTGAGCCCTAATCCAGATCCAGAAAAGCCCAGCCTGAGATTCTCTTTTGGTCAGTGTAGACCACCAAAATAATTCTCATGGGCCCAAGGAGTGATTTGTAAGAAGCTTCATGGTCAGCTCTGTTAGCAATTAGGATGGGTTCAGGGCAGCTTTTGCTGATCCCACTCCAGACATCCGTGAGCATCTGCAGAGACGACGACGACAAGAAAGAAAGAAACACAAACTCCATCCATAAAGAGATTGAGGCCCTTTTATCCCTTCGTAATGAATTCTTACAAATTCACTAGTATAAAGTAAGGTCTAAATAGAAAAATTAAAAAGACAAATGAAGAATATAATTTTATTCTTTTTGCTATGCGAGGATTTCCAGCCTTTTGGGCTAGACTAATTCCTCTAGGCCCAGACGGAAGTGGAGTAAACTTTCCTGTAGCCCCAGTGTGGTAGTGCAGTTTTGAACCTACAACTTCCGGGTGCAAATCGTGGTCTTAGGCTAACTGAGCTACCCCTTGGGGTTAAGTGAAATTGTAGAAGAATCTTACTTTTTTAAGGATTTGATTTACTAAAAAACAGCAATGGCACACCCAAGAAGTTTCATTTATAATATTTTGTTAGGCCGTGGCCCGTGGCTACCACCGGCACCTTAAATAGAAGAAAATGGTGGAACAAAAAGCTGTTGAAGAGATACTAGAAATAGTCAAATTTTATTCTTTTATGTATGGCATGAAAAGAAAAGTATTTTTCTACAGTGTTGCAAACTCCTCGAGATTAATACAAATGTGATCATAGAGTGGTAGACTTTTCTGAAAAATGAAGATGTTAAATTTACAAGCATGCTAGATATGAAAATGGGACTTCATAGGTAAATGATGAATTATTGAAACTTAAGACATAAAATTAAATGATTTGGGGTTTAATAGGTCAATAAAATTTTAAAAGGTTTGGATTAGAAATCTGAGGCCCATAAAAGTTGCATAAACTAAGAAGTCGTTTATCTTACATATGTAAATGTGTAAGTAGCACTTGTATTATTTAAATATATATAAATGATTTTCATGCGACATGAATTCCAATATTTGTCAAAATAATCATTTTCACGTAAGTAAATGAGTATATTTAGAAATCCAAATTATATTTGGATTTCTTGGACATTTTTCACAAATTATTTTTTTTTTTTTAAATCCTTGAAGAATACACTAAGAACTAAAATCCATTGGCTGTTCTTAACCTTCTAAAAAAGATAAATGAAATGAGTTAAAAATCAAGGGCCCACATAAGTACAAAAAATTAGATCCGACTGTTTGTGCTTTTCACAAATTTATCAAAATTCTGAAAAAAAAATTAAGATACAAAACTTGATCACTAAGCCACTTTTAAGTTTATAAAGAAGACGAATAATTCATATCATGACTAGGGGCCATACAAATGAAAAGAAAACATTTTTTATGGTCCCTCAAAATTAAAAAAAAAAAACACCAGTGTAAAAAATTGTAGTCCACACCAAAATCCCTTAATTTTTACAAATGCGAATCCATTTTGCACTAAACAAACGTAACTAATGCATAACACTAACGTACATAAATAAGCCAAAACAAATGACCACCGGAAGGATGATCCATGGAGGAGATTGTACTAAAATCACTCTAGCTAAGGAGGCATGTAAATGTTTTACACCCTTTCGAGTGTAAAATCTTTTAAATAAAAATGACCCCATTTGCACCTCATTTTCACCTGATTCACACATTAATGCATAAATAAGAGCAAACGATTATGTTTATATGTAAAAGTTACAAATGTAACATTTTTGCATATGTAAACGGATGAAATAATCCCTTAAGAGACCTTTTTCTTCAGGTCCAAATGTTTGTTGGGTATTGAATTCTTATGAATTTTAGTCAATGCCCCCCTTTTTGGCTAAAATCAATGCCTCAATTAAACATGCTGAAATAAAAAAAGGCAAAGACTTACAAATGGGAGCATTGTATATGGACCCTTTCCAATTATTCTCAAAATATCACTATCTTTTAGTTTTCCCTCAACATCCTTTTTTCAAAGATTTTCCTTGAATATGCAACTTTACATCAAATAAAAAGGTGATGTAATAATTTAGTAATACTTAATAGATAAATCAGTCACAACCATCTCGTTGAAGTTGCCAATTGGCAATTGAGATCTTTCAAATGCACGTCTCGAATTTCATAGGTCATGGACAAATCTTAATCTAACATGACTTGGCCCATTTTAGAGCTTGCAAAATAGACATGAAGAAATGATTAAGAAAAACAAGCATGTGGGCATAAGGGCCCACTTTCTTACATATGTAAATCGATATAATTAATTTCAATTCAACGCGCAATTCCGAGGGTAGCTCAGTTGGCTTACTATTACGGTTTGCGCTCGGAGGTTGAGGGTTGGAAACTGCACTACCACACTAGGGCCAAAAGGGATTTACCCGGCTCCCCCTAGGCCCGCAGATTTATTTTGGCCCAAAAGACTGGGACACCTCCGTTATGGAAAAAAAAATCAACGTGTAAAATTGTCATGGAGTCCATATTCTAAAAAATGAATGTGCAAAAAAAAAGAAAAAAAATTGCTTTCACTTTATGGTTTAGATTTTCAAATGAAATACTATAGTGGCCCCCAACCTGAATTAAAAAAATTGACAACTGTGTAGTGGGCCCACCTATCAAAGAATCTGATACCGTCAAATGCACATCCCTTTGTCATGAAATGTGACCAAAATTTAATCCAACTTATTTGTTTCCCACCTTTAGATTTAGGTTGTTGGGTCAACCTAACCTCATTCAAATATGACTTATACCTAAATCCAAGTTCGATTATATTCAAATTCAAGGGAAAACTACCAGATAAATCCCCATAGTGAGCCATGAGTAGGGCTGCACAGAACCGGACCGCAGACTAGACCGGACCACAAAACCGGACCGGATTTGAGGTCTTAGTGGTCCAAATCCGGTCCGGTCTGGTCCAGGCTTTTGGTGGTCCGGTCTGGACCGGACCGGGCCGGATTTATTAAAATAATAATAAAAAAATTTTCATATTGATGAGCCCATGAGAATGAGCCCAGCACCCCATTTGTAAAATCCATCATTCATTCATTTGACATTTGCCCACTTTTTAGATGTGAGGTGAAAATGAAAAAAAAAAAAAAAAAAAACGAAAAAAAAAATGGAAATCGGTCCGAACCACTTTAAGTGGTCCGACTGGACCGGTTTGGACCGGTCCGGTCCTTCATTTTTGGCCGGACCGGAAATCCGGTTGATCAGCCCTAGCCATGAGTAAGGAGAGGACCCAGCTTGAGTTTAGAGGGGTCCTTTGGGTGGGTTTCTTTTTTTTTTTTTTTTTTTTTTTTTTTTTTTTTGTCGTTTAGCGATACATTGTTGATATCGACAAATATGCAAAAACCCTTTAATCCATCGCCCCGTGCCTGCATTTCTTTGTGAGACCCTTTTCATCGTTTGCAACTTATTCTCTGGCGATTTTCCTTCTCAGAAAACTCTTACATGAAATTAGCCAAAGTGGTTGTTGGATTCCATTAAAAGGTTGGTACACACAATAAATTCCTTCTTATATTGCATCATCTACCCTAAAAGAGGATCAACTTGATTCCGTTTTTTGTATAGACTTGTTAGAAGGAATAGAACCGTGGTCTGAACCCTAAAAATGCCCTTTGAAACCGTACATGCTGTCCAATATATGACTCACCGTATGTAGCTTTGGGGTTGGTTGATGGCGTTTTTCGTTTTGGTTTTGGTTAATGACGATTTTCGTTTTGGGTTTTAGGGTTTTGAAAAGGGGTTTCTTTTTTGTATGCACTATTTTTATCTATTACATTCTTTCTGTAAGTGACACTTAGTACAGTTTTTTTATTATCACATTACATTACTCTAATGTGACTATAATGATTATTTTATGATCAAACATATCCCAGCAAGGGCATTTTAACAGTGGCTAATTATTTAGAAATATAAAGTTGCTTTGTCTTTCAAGATGTATGTATATTTCATATTTTTCTAAATTTTGTTCTTGTGATTTGATGATGGCATGTCAGTGAGCGAGGTGTTGGTTATATTCCACTATGATGGTGACTTCCAATTCGATATAATCCGTCCGGTATACAATGGAGGAAATCAAAAGATGAGATATTTACATGACTCACTGGTTAACGAAGCAGCTGAAGCATCTAATTGGGTCTCATCCATCCAGAGATTAAGCATACAATACCTTCATTACAATGGACGGGCATTTTCAATGGCAAGCATCGACGACGACAATGATGTGAGGAGAATGTTCAAAGCATCGGGGAATGACGTGAATGGGATATATTTATATGTTTTCAACAGTCCGAAGATAATGTATAGGAGGAGAAAAATGGAGGTATGTGCATAGGTTGTATCGCTAAATCAATTGGTTACCAAATACTAAGTATGTCTTCCTACTTGTTTATTGACCTTTGTTGATGCATTGTAGGTATGAACGGAATGTTCGACCTCACAACTGTGCAGAAAAAGTGAGGACCTCGTCAAGAACTTGTACGGGAAAGCAAGCCATAGAGCGAACACCTGCATCATCTCTACCTACCATTGATCTCCATGAAGACAATGACATGCATTTCCCTTCTGTGCGTAATGAATGCAGTCCACATCAGGTAGCAGGACAAGGTACTTTTTTTTTTAAGATATTGATGTTAGAGTGAAGAATCATGATGGGATTCAGTGCGACGAACATCCTGCCATTGGACAGATTCGTCGGATTCCAGATGTGAAGGTCGAAAGCAATGGAGTCCAGGCCAATCTAGCTTACACTACCAATCGTTCAAATGAAGATTCAGTTGTTGATTTTGAGGACAGAATGGAGCCTGAAGAGGTCAAAACGGAGGTTAGTAATAACTCGGCACAGAAAATGTGGGTTGACCGTGAGTTCCCTGATCGACAGACATTTCGGAATACTCTTGCCAAGTTTGTAATTTATGCCAACTTCACTCTTAAACACCTGAAGACCAACTCGACCAAGGTGACGACTGGTTGTAAAGATGGGGTTGTCCTTGGCGGATCCTCGCTTCTATTGTAGAATCAGGACCACAATTTAAAGTTAGAACGTACAATCCTAAACATCAAAGCTCGAAGCCAATGATGGGCATGGCACATCGACAAGCTAGTTCGGCCCTTATTTCTGAATTCATCATGGATAGAGTCAGACAGAACGTCGATTTAAAGCCGAAGGAGATAATGAACGACTACCAAATGGAATTCAGGTGAATTATTGGCTATTGGAAGGCACTTATAGCAAAGGAGATGGCTCTGCGTATAGTGCAAGGATCATATAAGGAGTCCTTCCAGCTTTTGCCTCTCTACTGTATGGAATTGCAGAAAACCAATCATGGGATAATAACAAACATAGACACCACGTCTGATGATCGTTTCCCGAAGATTTTTTTGGTCATTTGGACCCTGTATTAGGTCTTTCATCTCTTTGCTCAGACCAATGATTGTTGTAGACGGTGCACATCTTTAAGGCAAGTATCCTGGTGTCTTGCTTGTGGCCATGACATACGATGCGAATCATAAGCTATTACCCATCGCATTTACCTTCGCGGAAGCCGAGCGTTGTGATAGTTGGAAATGGTTCCTTGCAAACTTGTTCATTGCGCTTGGAGAGCCACTAAATTTAACTATTGTTTCTGACCGTCAGAAGGGTCTTATTCCAGCTCTCCAGAACACTAAACCCTCCGCAGTGCATTGTTATTGTTGCCGTCACATTGCTGAAAATATCAAAATCGTTTTCAGTGATGGGGCGATCGTTATGAAATTCTGGTGTGCTGCAAAGTCTTATATGCCTTTTGTTTATGAGGCATATATGACAATATACGTCCAGTCAGCCAAGAGGCTTTCAACTATATTGAGGCAATTGGGAGGCACCGTTGGGCAAATGCATGCATACAAGGACGTCGGTATGACATGCTAACTAATAATGCGGCTGAGTGTACGAATAGCCTGTTGAAGGACATAAGGGTACTGCCTATTGTAAAACAGATCGAGGAGATACGTGCCAAGTTAATAGAGTTCTATCAAAAGCGACATATTCAGTCAGAGAGTGTAACCACTCGTTTAACTCCATATGCAGAAAAAATCTTGAGCTAAGATACGGAGGAAGCCCGTAGGGTTCACGTTCGCGTTGCTGGCCTAATTGAGTTTCAAGTTCAGTCCGCAGAATACGTGGACATAGTCGATCTCGAATGCAGAACTTGTACATATCGTAAATGGGAGATTTTGGGCCTCCCATGCTGTCATGCACCGGCATCAATGAAGGTAAGGAACTATGATCCATATGTGTTTTGCGAGCATTGATATCTGTCAAGCGTTTATCGTACAACGTATAGTGAAGTTCTGCATGCTACACGAGACAACAAGTAATGGGAATGCACAATTCAAGAAAAAGTTCTTCCACCACTCGCAACTAAACAACCAGGGCATCCAAAAAAAAAAAAACAGGATTTGCACCGAAGATTGTGGCTGCCAAAGAAGGGTAATTACGTGTTCCAATTATAAAGAGAGGGGGCATAACCGTGGAGGTTGTCGCAATCCTCCTCGTGATGTAAATGGGTTGTTTCAGGCTTGAACAGTGCAGTGCTATTTTTGTATGGCTGCTGATGTAAATGGGTTCCATGTAGGCTTGAAGACTGCAGTCATTATTTTATATAGTTGGTGATGTTCTTGGTTGTTCAAGGCTTGAAAAGTGCAGTGCTGTTTTTTGGGTATGGCTGCGTATGTTCTTGGATTCCATGTAGGCTTGAAGACTGCAGTAATTATTTTGTATAGTTGGTGATGTTCTTGATTGTTCAAGGCTTGAAAAGTGCAGTGCTGTTTTTTTGGGTATGGCTGGTTCCATGTAGGCTTGAAGACTGCAGTAATTATTTTGTATAGTTGGTGATGTTCATGGTTGTTCCAGGCTTGAAAAGTGCAGTGCTGTTTTTTGGGTAGGCTGCTGATGTAAATGGGTTCCCATTTTATCTATTGTGTTTTGCTACATTTGTAAGTTTTGGTTATGTAATGAATGTTGGTATGTGAATGGTGCTAACAACTTTTTGAATATAAATGAAGAATGTTTTGTTCAGTGTTTCAATGATTTTTTGCTTCCTGAGGCCAATCCTCACGCATTGAGATCTGGTTGAACCACCCATATATCTCAAGCTAAACCTATTCCCATCCCTCTTGTATATTCAAAGTATATTTATTTGTTATGGTTATCCACAGAGAGATTCATAATTTGCTCATTTCTTTCTCTGTGTCTTAAAAGTAGATTGTCACAATCCGTATGGAGAAAAGAAAACTGTGTGCAATTGACAATAAGTGGAGTATGCACAAACTTTATAAAATCCATGCAATGGGCCCATTATGATAAGTCCAACCTGCTCATACCACATGTGCACCCCCCCCCCCCCCCCCCCACCCAAAAATCGAAATGGCACACATCCAATTCCACTCCTAACAGAATGCAGCATGTAAAACACTCAATTTATTTCATTAGAGTTAAATCATGTGTTTTAACTCTTTCATGTGATCAATCCAACGGTGATTCCCACACCAATTGAATTGAATTTTTTTTATGGGGTGTCTTTACACTCATTGGTGTGTGATATGAGTGGCAGCAATTCATGAAACAAGGGATGATGTATGTTTTGCATGATCCACTCTTACAAGTGAGAGAGACTATATAGAACAAAGAAGCTCCCAAAATTCTATGCTCACCTTACGTTACCTTATGCAATCCGCATTGGACCATACTTTCCTACCCATGCCCCCACTTAAATCATTGTTAATACTAACCAAATCTAGTCACTTCCGCATTCGCTGCTATTCCTTCAACTGATCATTGGGTTCCAATGTGTTAATCATAATCCAACTCAATCCCAATTGGGTAAACACAAGCCACAACTTTTGAATAGTTCATATCTCTATAACATGGACTCGGATGTAGAACTCTTAATTCAGCTAATCATACCCTGTTATAAGCACCCATGGAGAAAGAGGGTCGAAAAAATACCGGCCATAGTTTCTAAAGTGTAGCCCATAGCCCATTTTGTGGGGCGCACTTAGATGCAAGCCAACTTGTCCTGCGCGGGTGGAAAAATTCTAAATGATGCCCATTTATTTGAGAAGATAGCGAGGCAGGGGGAGCATCACCAATTTCAGTAAGGCTTGTTTGTTTAAACTACTATTAGAAGTGAGAATCATTGCCTTCCCATCATATGTTTTGATTGATAGCCTTGATTCAGAAGAAAAACCAAAGAAATAAGAATTTGATGGTTTTGATTTATTTGAACTTAACAGGTCTTGCGTAGCTATTTTAATGGGGGTTCTGACTGTTAAGCATACCAATCTAGTTTCATGGATGTGCCTCATTTGGGAATCCTTAAGCCACTAAATTTGATGGTAACTTCATTAAATCTGTAAGTTGAGGATGAATTGGAGGTGTTATTGGAGATTGGTCTATGAACATTGTTAGAAGATTTTCAAGACAAGTGGAATGCTCGAATGCTAATGAAACTGAATTATTTGCTCTTATGATTTGTTGTCATGAGTCTCATCCTAAGGACGGTTATAATTCAGTCATTGAAGTTGATTATTTCTCTGCGATTCAATTGGGGTCAAGAAATACTTTTTTCCCCGGGCATCTGGCGGATTGAGTTGAGGAGGTTCGGGATATTTTAAGTCTGTTGGAGGCTACTTTTCATCATGTTCTTAGGGAGGCAAATTTTAAGGTAGATACTTTGACAAAGGAGGGAGTTTTTATCACATCAAAGATGTTTTTATGTCTATTTATTTTTTTGTGTTTTAGCAACTTGCATTTGTCTTGTTTTGTTAGGGAGGCATCATTTTCTTAAACGAGGAAGAAGGTGTACAAATCCTACACCACAAATGAACAAGTAGTAACTTATAACATTTGTCAAAAGTTGCAATTTCTCAAATTCTCACAACAACCTTCATCCACCAATAGCTTTGTGCCACATTGCACCCACCACCTACAGTGTGGCCATTGTGCCATCCAAATGCCTCTTCATTGACACACATGAATGCCACTTTTTACGGCTAAAGAGATGACATAAACGACATGGGCATATATTCCTGCAATATAAAAGTTGTCTGTGACACTCATTGGCTTATGATCCACATGGTTTGACCCACCACTCCAAATTCTCTATTCCCAACTTTCTACTCAATCTTAAGAGAAAAGGATGGATGGTTCCAGGCATCTGAATTGAGCCACTGAAGAAAATTAGAGGGAGACATAATAGGAAAAATGATTGGAGCTTTATGCATTACTTGCAATATTATAATGTAGTGATGGTTAAGGATACAGGGGAACAGCAGAACGTATAGGTCTGGTAACAGAAATATAATAACCAAAAGCAGCATTACATGGACTATTTAATCTCTCTCGAAACCTTTTTTAATCAACAATCTGTACATAGACTTTTTAATCTCTCTTTCTATGTATGTAAATGTATAACCGACCCAAAATATCTCTATGCCAGTAGAGGTGTGAAACCAAGATCTAGCAATGCCAATAAAGGTGTGAAACCCATCTTCCACAAAACTCAGGTGTCAACATCTCTGTGCATTGAGAGGGTTTGAAAAAAAAACCACTTCTCAGTTGGGCAACAATGCCAGACAGCCCATTTTTTCTTCAAAATACCTAATCAACAAACCTAATTAGACAAAATAAATCTGATTTTGTTTAATCTAGGGATTGGGTTTCATGTTTAAGAATAATGAGAAAAAAAGGAACTTGCAGTCTCGATCCAATGAAAAGCACCGAAAGCTCTGTTTAAACCCTAATGCAAACAAGACAAAACGAGTATAATACTGATGAGAATGCAAAATGTTATATTTTTCTCCATTAATGTTTAGTCCTTTATACTTATTTGATTCCTAAATGTACTCATTATTATTATATTTTGCTTTAGGATGCAAATGGAGGTGTTATGTGCAAAACAAAGCTAATTGAGTGATTCTTGACAGT